>JARYHS010011408.1:120241524-120432618 GCA_031002005.1 Vandiemenella viatica
CAATGGAGCTAGTACTGACCCTTGAGGTAATCCATTTTTTATTGTAAATGACTTACTTGTCTTATGTCCGACGGTGACCTTAAAATATCTGTTGGTCAGCATATTCCTCAGGAGTGATGTTAGTTTTCTGCAGGGTATATGTTTTTTAAGTTTAAGTAGCAGTCCATCCAGCCAAACTGTATCATATGCCGCTGTTAAATTGACAAAGGCTACTGATGTTTTTAACTTCTTCTGATGTCAGTGCTAATACTTGCTCACAATAGCTCCGTTTTAGTCTGAAACCTGCCTGATATGTTGGTGTTATGATATTTATTATTCCTTGTATGCGGTTAAGGATGAGGCGTTCTAGAAGCTATAGCAAACACTGAGTAGAGCAATAGGTCGATAGCTTGAAGCATCATCTGCTGGTTTGCCTGGTTTGAGGATTGTCAAGGTGTGAGCCATCTTAAATTCTGGGGGGACTATCCCAGTGTCCAGGATATCACTGAAGAAGTTCTTGAGCCAAGTTCTTCCCTGCTTGCCGAGATATCTTATGAATTCTGGGAAAATGCCATCTAACCCTGCAGCCTTCCTCATTTTTAGCATTTTGATGGCTTTCTCAACTTCTTCATGACTAAATGGATTAGAAAGGATAGGATTATTTCTAAGGTTGTTATCCATTTCAATCATCTCTTTCTCCATCTGTTTCTTCATGGCAGGATCTATTGGGACTTTGTCAGCTCTTGTTTTTATGTGCAATGCCATTTCAGCTGGTGTAATTCCTGGCTCCTCTTTGCACATGTTTGAGGCTGCACCCAGTTTTCTAAGGAGAGTCCATGCATTTCTACTGGAGTGAGTAAAGCTCATTTGAGAAGTTAGCTCTTTCCATTTCTGTTTCCTCCCTTCATTCAGTTTTTCTAATATTCTTTTTCCTGTTTCAGGGTCACCAGTTTTTTGAAAATTTTCATATAAAGTTTGCGTAGATTTGTCCCAGCATGGAATGTATTGTTTCCTGTACCCTCGAGGGATGTTTCGTTTAGCTGCAGCAATAACAATACCTACAAATCTCTTGTAGTTTTTCACTTTTGGGGGTATCCATCGCAGGTTATTATCTACCTCGGAGCTATAATTGTCCCAGTTTGCCCTCTGTAAATTCCATCTTGGTTTATGAATTGATCTGATAACAGGTATTGGGATACCAACACTGATTAGTGTGGGCCTGTGTTGGCTTCTGGGAAAATGCTGAAGGACTTTCCTTGTGTGGTCTAAAGGTTTTCTTTCATCTGTGGAAACAAAGACCAGATCAGGATTGGTGTCAGATTGCCATCTAGCAGAGTGGAATGTTTTCTTTTCTTTAGCATCATAGCTGAGATACAAGTCTTGACTTTCGCACCACACAGTGAGTTTCTTACCGTTTTCATCAGAATTTGGGTAAGGATGGAGAAGAAGTTACTGACGATTTGAAAAAGGCAGAGATTTTAAGTAACTGGTTCAGAGAAAGCATTAGGGACAATGAATCAGAAACAGGAGGGTCTAATTCAGAGAACGAGCTTAACAACACAATTAGAAATGACGATAGTAAAAAATTTGATATCCATCCTGAGGAAATCATGAAGGAAATAAGAAAGCTGAAAAAACATAAAGGGGCTGGTGAAGATAATATTACTACAGATATCTTAAAGATAGCCGGATGTGACATTGTACCTTATCTTGAAATATTATTTAAATTGAGTCTAGACACTTGCTGCTTACCACAGGACTGGAAAAGTGCAATAGTAGTACCGGTACATAAGGGAGGGGTGAGAAATAGAGTTGAGAATTACAGGCCAATCAGTTTGACATCAGTGGTAGGTAAATTAATGGAAAGATTGATATGCAACCACATCAGAAATATATGTGAGGAACGTAATTGGTTTTCAAGCAGGCAACATGGTTTCAGGCAAGGATATTCATGCGAATCTCAGTTGGTGGGATATATGCAAGATATTTCAGATGAAATGGACAAGGGAGGCCAAATTAATAGTGTAGCACTAGATCTGTCTAAGGCGTTTGACAGAGTAAGCCATAAAATGGTAGTAAATAAGGTAAAAACCATTGGAGTGGATAAGAAAGTCATTTGCTGGGTAGAAGAATTTTTAAAAGGTAGAAAACAGAAAGTTAGGGTAGGAAATGTAGTATCAAAAGAAGTGGAAGTAAAAATGGGTGTGCCACAGGGTAGCGTATTGGGACCATTGTTATTCATTATTCTAATGAATAATTGTGTTGACTGTTTACTATCTGAAATTAGATTGTTTGCAGATGACATAATGCTGTATAAAAGAATCAAAACGATAGAGGATTGTAAACAGTTGCAGGGTGATCTGGACAGGATATCTAATTGGGTTGGTAAACATGGAATGAAGATAAATGCAAAGAAGAGTCAGCTTATTAGATACACAAATAAAATACAAAAGGTTAATTATGAATATAAGGTGGGGAAAGAATTGCTTGCTGAAGACTTGAAATGCAAATATCTTGGAATTACTTTTGATAACAAACTTAACTGGGCAGGACACATAGGACAGGTGGTAGGAAAAGGTTTCAAAGTTCTGCACTTGTTGGAGAGAGTTATGAGGGGATGTACGAGAGAAGTCAAGGAATTGGGTTACAAAACTTTGGTCAGACCATTGCTCGAATATGGTAGTGTAGTATGGGACCCTCAGTTTTACGTATCAAATACAGGAGTTGGAGAGGGTGCAAAGAAGGGCTGCTAGATTTGTTTCTGGAAATTATCGCAGAATGCAATCAGTGACGGATATGATAAAGGAGCTGGAATGGGATTCATTGCAAGACAGGAGGAGGATGAGGAGGGTCATGTGAGTGTACAGGGCATATACTGGTGATGAGGCATGGAAAGATATTGCAATAGGTATGAAAAGTAGTGCATGGAAGGGAAAAGATGACCATGACCACAAGCTGGCACTCGATTTCAGGCACAAGGGTGTGGGAAGATTTCTTTTTTAGGAATGGGTGTCAGGGATTGGAATGAGTTACCAAGAGAAACGATGAATAATTTACCGAAAACTTTGAAGGAATTTAAAGATAAAATTTGTAGAGGGCAAATGTAGGTGGGTGCAGGATAGGGGGAAGATAGCTGTGTAGGGAAATTGCCACCGGAGCCTGTGCTCCATTGCAATTAAATTAAATTAAAATTAATTAACCCCAGGATGTATGTCGGCTGTTAAAGTCTCCTACATATATGCAAGGTTTTGGTAGTGAGGGCAGTGGTGGAGTTGGCCAGTTGGAAAGAGGTGGTTTGTAAACTGATGTAACAGTTAAATTGTTGAGTTTGGCAGTAATTATTTCCACTTCATTGACTTTTTGACACCTCACTTCCGAGATGTTGCAAATGTTACTTTTGGCATACATGGCTGATCCGTGTATAGGAGAGGGAATTCTCGATATCATTCTGTATCCTGCAATCTTGCCCCTGCTTTCCAAATCTTTTTCAGTCATGTGGGTCTCTTGAACAGCTAAGATGTCGATTTTGAGGTCAGTAGCTTGTTTGCTAAGGTATTCACATTTAGCAATTGTTAATCCTTCTGCATTTATTTGAAGAATCTGAGCGCTGTGAAGGGAAGGGGTGAAGGCGGGTATGAATGGAAACTTCTAGAACACTCTGCTAGAATATTCGAAATTATTCTTGTCTTACCAAAGAATAGATAGGAGGTCTAGAACACATTGGAAAGTTGAAGAAAAGTGAGTTAAATAATTGTAGTCGCTGGGACAAAGATTTGAACCTGAGCTGCATGGTTGACAGCCAGGCGCAGTACCGCTGAGCTAAAGCGACAACTGCTTGGCGAAGCGGCGAGAGAGCTACTTGGGCTGAGCCCTGCCCGGCCAGAGTAGAGATGCACCCACTGGTGCGCACAGAGTATTACCGATTGTGGTGGCATACTGCAGAGTATCAACACAATTTAAGTTACAAATTTTTCGCAACATTTCTGTCATTTTAATTACGAATTACTCAAATTGCCCGATTTGAACCGGACAACTTCGATTTGACAGGAAATTTTTCAACCAAATTTAGACAGTATTTTTCTCCTTGTTTCAAAGGATAAGTGTGCAAAGTTTCATTGAGATTGGATGAAAACTGTGGATTTGTATGAAGAACAAACAAACATACATACATTCATCTTTGTATATATAGGTAGATTATATGGGTATTATGCAAGTTATATTTGAATTTTAAAATTTTTATTTCTGTTTCTAGGCGCTTTGTGTGGAACTTCTTCCGTCTTGAGAATGAACATCTTAATAATTGTGGTAAATTCCGTGCTGTAAGAGATATATCAGTAGCACCCATTGATTCATCTGACCAAAATCAAATTATTCGAATGATGGACGAAGATGATGGAGTTGTAAACAGGAAGAAACCGAAAATGGGGAAAAAACAGAAAGAAGAAAAGGTTAAATTACTCCTAGAAGATTCAGACAGCATGTATGAGGGTAGAGAAGGATAAAGGTTATCCCTTCGAAAATGACTTGTTTGAAGCCATTTTTTGTCTCATTTTCTTGTGCTACGTATATTTGATACTTGAGGAGATATCTGTAATTTATGTACAAATGTAAGACTTTAGTATTAAGTATAAGTGAGTTTTAGATGTTTTAGGTATTAAAGCTGTAAATAATTATAATGTTATTTCAAATTCTGATATTTATATATTGCTCAATGTATGTAGGAAATAAAAAAAAATATTTTTGTACCTTCTCTCACTATTCTGAGAATGTTGAAAATACAACAGGATTACCATGTTAGGTTAGTTTGCCATGAATTGCACAGTGAATCAACAACTCTGTCACTTGGCAGCCAATCAGTCCTTCGGGATCTTCCGACCAACAATGCTATACAATGATTAGACTAGTCTATTGCCTGTTTTCACAGTTTAAAATCTGTAAAATTTTATTATCTGAATCAGCTGTAAGGAGATGACAGTTTTCACAAGTTCCATCCGTATATTTCTATTATATAAACAACACTTGACTTCTTTAATTAGCATTGTCAAGGTATAACTTTCTTCACAAAACTGCTGAAATCCTTACTCTTAACTTTAAAGTATTATAAACAGTATGTACCAAACACATTTTGTCAGTATTGTTTCTATCACATTGCCAAGAATAGGAAAAGGATTAGACAATTGTTCCTTACTCTAGTGGTTGAAACAGGCAAAGCAAATAAGTTATTTTAGGCGCAGATATAAAACTAGAGGTTTTATATGATTATAAGGTGCAAGAGGAATTGTTTGTTGAAGATATAAAATGAAAATATCTTGGCATTACATTTGATAATAAACTCAGCTGGAAAGGACACACTGGGAAGGAGGTAGGCATATATTTCAAAATCCTGTGTTTACACGACAGGTTAATAAAAGTATCATAGAGGTGAGAGAATTGGGATACAAATGATTGGCCAGACTACTGCTCGAGTATGGTGGGACAGTATGAGAACCATATCATGAATGTCAAATACAAGAGTTGGTGGGAGTCAAAGAATTGTTGTAAGATTTGTTTTGAAAATTACTGCAAAATAGTAATTGGTATAATAGAGGAACTGTATTGGGAGACATTGGAAGAGGCTGTTTGAAGTGTGTAAGGCATGGGCGCAACCAGGATTTGCTTCAGGATAAGACAAAAGCAAGGAAACTCAATAAAAATAATTTTTTTAAATGGTTTTCCTCGGGAAAAAAATATAATTAAACACTTGGTTAACTTATTTAGGCTCTAGACTGTGAAGAATTCTGGCTAAACTTTGACAAAATTTCTTCGTTAAATTTATTTTTTGCTTCCAGATCCCTCTTCCCATGCACACTCATCATACAAAGTCCAACAAGCTCGTTTTCTATAATTGTTGTCCACAGTCAAGTTTTTACCCTGGGCAAGTCACTGAAAGACCTTCATATAGTGCATGTTGCACAGAGCTGTAAAACTGAAAAGAATAACACCTTTTTTATGGCTGGCTAGTACAACTAGGTTTCTTCATAGCTGGATTCAGGATTTTCAGGCCCCAGGTAAACGTTCTTAGGACTCTTCTCCCACTACCCGACAAAATTTTTTACTTTAATCTTTGTTTTTGTTTTTTTTTTGTTTTGTTAAAAGTAAGGACATTTTAATGCAAAAATATTCAAAATAATAGGTGCAGATTTTAAAACTTGCGTTTGATTTCTATCCAGCTAGTTATCCAGGACGGCAGGCCCCCGGTCCCGTTCACTTTTGCCCCACTTAACCCCAACTCCCCACCCCTCCCCTCCCTACTAATACTGACACTAGGTTTCTTTAAATAGTGTAGTTAATTCAATTTCATTTAGTTGGACTTTCAACATTTGGTTCCATCGATCATACCCCGGTTCAGCTTAACCGAGGAAATCATTTAAATTTTAACAATTATAAAAACTTTATTTTTATCAATAAATCCTTAAACCTCATATCAAGCATTATGTTAGGCTTCAATGTAAGGAGCAAGTATGCAGGAAATGGTATGTTTATATTGGAACTGACTTTGACCAATTTTTCACTCTGCCAAATACAACCAATGTTGGCCAAACAAATAGTATGTATTTCAATGGATGTGGTTACACAATGACCGACCTACTCGGACGATCTCTACTGACTTCCACCATGGACCAAATATTTTTGTATTCTTCAGCCAAACGCACATGTCTCGCAACATTGCACCATCTGGTTTGTTGTGACTCCATCGGTTGGGTAATAAGTGCTTTCACTAATTTTGTTTGCCTTTACTATTTGCTTTTGCTGCACTTATTTTTTGTGTTCTAAATTTTCATGGACTTAAGAGTTATTGATATCGTTGGTGCAAGAGAGAGAACCATTGTGGGATACATCATAAAAATTGTATCATAACAGGGATATTAGCAGAAAACTATGGAAGGAAATTGCCTATTAAGTAAAATTGACATAGGTACCTACTGTAATGACACAACAGGCCTTTCTTCTGAAAAACACATTTCCTGAAATTCAGAAGTATTTTCTAATGGCAATTGAATTCCTTCCAAAATATATACAAATTGGCTATAGTCAGAAAATCACTTCTCCAGAACCACTGTTGGTTTATATATGCAGAGTATTTTTGGGGTCACCTCTTGCAGAGGTGAGTGTATCATCCTGATTTCAAATTTCCTGATTTTTTGTCAGTGTGCTGTCCATCTGCATTCTGAAATCTGTTTCAAGACTCTCAGTGTGTGTCTTTCAACATAGGCACCTATAGTGTATTTTCTGGAAATGTCTGTTATTCTTTTGTTTGGCTTGCACTTTGAAACAATTAACACTTTTCGACAGTAGAGCATTTACCAAAGCTTGCAGAAAATCATAATTTGTGGCAGTTGATAGAAACTCTTCTGGTTGCATTGTTGCAGTAATTACACAGTGTTTCAAGTGCCGTAATGCTTTTGGCATATTTTTTCTTTAATGTGGCAATTCCTGTCTTTATCCGTTTTGATCCTATTACATTGCATATGTCATCGGCAAACAGCCTAATTTCTGATAGTAAACCATCATCACAATCAATCAAAGAATATCGAACAGCAATGGTTCCAATACGCTACCCTGCAGCCTCTCATTTTTATTTCCACTTGTATTGATACTGCATTTCTTACCCTAACTTTTTGCTTTCTGCCTATTAAGAATACCTAGCAAATCACTTTTTCATCCAAACCAATAGTGCTTAAATGAGAGTGCCACAGGGTAATGTTTTGGGACCATCTATTCATTGTTCTAATTAAAGATTGTGTTGACGGTTTACTATCAGAAGCTAGGTTCATAAGAATGAAGTTTTTCTCGGCGTTAAGAATTTATGAAATGCTCTCGGGTAACTAGCCGAGTTAAGGAAGAGTCTTCACACAATATTTCGGCAAAATATCATGTGATGACACTTCCCAATCATGGCTAATTACCTGGGAGCATTTCATAAAGAAGTTAGGTTGTTTGCAGATGATATGATACAATATAGTAGCATCAAAACGGTAGAAGATTGTGAACAGCTGCATGTTGACCTCGACAGGATATCTAGCTGGGTAGGTCAACATGGGATGAAGATAAATGCAAAGAAGAGTCAGTTTATTAGATACACAGAAAAAAGCTACAGGTTTATAAACTGAGAAATGTATTGCATGTTGAAGACTTGAAATGTAACATTTGATAAAAAAAACTCAATTGGGCAGGACATATTGGACAGGTAGTAGGAAAAGGCTTCAAAATACTTGTTGTAAAGAGTAATGAGGGGATATAGCAGAGAAGTAAGGAAATTAGGTTATGAAACTGTGGTCAGACTATTGCTTGTATATGGTAGTGTAGTAAAACGGATTTTCACTGCTAATCTCTTTATAAGGAGCATTTTGAGTGTATTTATCATACTCAGAAAAATTTAGTTTAAGAGATAATTCAATTTGTTGAAGTCTTTCAACCATGAGGTCAAAGTGAGCAAACTGCCTCACAAAACTGATCTTGCCCACATCAAATTTATGTCTTGCCCCGCCAGTGAATGTCGTAGTCATTCTTTCATCTAGGAAAGGGGGCCTGGTGACAGTTTGTCTCCTTTCGTGATGTAAGACCCAAGGCTGATACCGGTGCTGCAGTATAGCCTTAGTGCCTCAACTTACTCTTGATGGTGGCTCAAAGTTCTATAGAAAATTTACGAAATAATTTTGATTTGGTTTGACCATGTAGCCGGATAACTCAACCTAAATGCTTGAGGTCGCCACAATATTTGTTAACCCACAAATAGAGAAAAGGTAGTAAGCAAACTACTGAAGCACACAAGTTCACTTCTAAAAAATCCAAAGTTTTATTTTTCAAAGTCACAATTTTAAATATGCATTTTACAGTTGAGCAGGCAAATCGAACACTCTTTTCTAAAAGTTTGTAAGTTGTGGAGATAAATTTTAACTGACCGAACCCCTTTAGTAAATTTAAAAGTTCACATTAAGAATTGGAGTTGCTATATAACACGACACCCCACATGGTCGCAAACAGTTCACTGACCAGCATAGCAAGTTACGACCCAGCGACAAAACCGATGTAATGTTACTTCACATACTTTTCCCGAAGTACAGGCCAGACGAAACCGAAAGTAAGTTCCTACTTTACACATCACTGATAGTCATGCGCGTAGTTGCTCGATCACTTCCCGGCGTAAGAATGAGACAACGTGTGCTTCCCGCACGAACTAGTATAGCTCGGCGCGCGCCTATGACCTTGGCAAATCTTTCTTTAATTAATATCTTTAAAAGTATACAATAGTTTAATTTGAGATTTTTACAGGGACTTTCTATCATCCTGTTCTATCGATTTTAATTTAATTTATCATTCCAAAAGGTTTCTATTGTCTTAACACTAAACTCATCACGTGACCAATCTTGGCGGACTTTTTGGACTTTCCTGAAACTCTCACCCGACAATCAATTTTCAAAAACTTGATTACCAGACAAATACTAAAACTTTTTATGGAAACCCATATATGTATGAAATCGTCTTAATTAGGGCTATCCACTGATGTAATTTTTAATTTAATATCTCTTTTACTAAAAAAGTTTATTTTTTCTCTTAATTAAAATCACTAATTAACCTTTACCAAATTACTTAATTTTATTACCAAAATATCGGGGATAGTGCTGACTACAGCTGGAGATAAAAGTTCGGTTGTAGCTTTACGCGATTTTAAGATATTGCGAATCTTAGTTTTTCTACTTTTCCGATAGCGTGTTTCAAAACATTAACAAACAGGAATATCTCTTAAACTAAACGTTTACCGATATGATAAATACACTTTAAAATGATTTTTATGACAAATTATAACTGTTAGCAAGATTACAGGGAAATTACTTAAGGTTAATAACTATTCTTCTCGAAATTTCTAAGTCCCGCCTAAGCAAAACTGGAATTTGCCAAAATTCTAAGGTGCTTACAGTGAGTGTGCTTTGCCTGCAAATATTCTGTGGAACTGTTGTCCAATTGCTTTATCCAAATCGAGTACCGACATTGTAAGATAACTTTTGGAAGAATATGAATCTTTTATGAATTTAAAAAATTGTAATCAGCGAACTCATTTTGGGGTGTTGCAAGCATGTGGTGGCCGTTTGATTTGTATTATGGTACCAGCGGCTACCGGTCATGAATATTGTTCAAAGTTAAGACAATAGGCTGTTTAGTAAACCCTCCAAGCAGTTTCTGATGCCGTACAGTGGGAAAATGAATGCCGAAAATTGGGTGTGTAGGGAAATTGTCACCGGAGTAAGCACTCGATCGCAATTATATAAAGCAACGTGTTTCGCAAAGAATTGGTATTATTCATTTTGCCAGAAAGGCAATTCCTGGAGGAATTTTATTACTTCTTTTATTGCGGAAATTGTATTTCTTATCACTGCTATTTGGTTTTACAAATAGTTGTAAGTTTAGTTCTGTCCAGCATAGTAAAAATATGGCACTATCCGTAATTTTTTTTTTTTTTTTTTTTAACACTACTTTTCTGCCATAACGGAACACGAATTTTAACCATGTCCAACGCATTTGTCTGGGTCAAGACCTGTGATTTCTAAGAAACTGATAACTGCAGTGGCTATAGAATTTGCGTCCATGATAGTAAATCCTATATAACCTAAAAAAAAATTCTCGAACCATCTTTCGTCCTTCAAAACATCTAACACCCATGGAAAGTTGCTCATTTTGTGATGTTTTACTGTTCTAATCGGGCAGGAGTCAGTAGTGATGTCATCTAGGCACTTAAGCTATGAGAACTATCATAAAAGAAAATGTCAAATAATTTGAACACTCCTTCCTGGGGTGATATTAATTTAGAGTATGGGTACATCACAGCCACAAAATATACGGTATTCGAAATACCTACGGGCAGTTCCATGCAAGTTATTATACAAGAAATTGTCAGGTATCTGTTAAATTTTGTAACTGCACAACAAAATTTTATTCTCAGGACCATGAGTTAGATTGGATAATATTGTATTTTATTTTTATAGTCAGTTTCTATGATAATGATGGAACAAATTGGGAAAGTTCATATCTAAATTATTTATTTTTGGCTTAAATATTAAAGTTACAAAATTTTTCATAATAACTAAAGTTAACGTTTACTTAAAGACCTAGCTATTTGTAAAATTTTGGAGTGATTGAATTATTTCTATAGTCAAGGTCAAATTTCATGATGAAACTTTTTCTGATGTGCAATTTGATATCTGGTCAGCCTCACAGAGATTAACCATGTGAATGAGGAAAAAAATCCATTCCCACGGTTTGTGAGAGAGCAGTAGCCAGGAATCTTCGAGAAGTGGGGAGCGTGAAGTGATATAGACGAGTACGTTCAGTTGGTCAGTCTCAGCCGGTTAGGAACAGTGCGAGCAATAACATGTAGCCTCAGTCTGTCAGGAACTGCGAACTCGATAAGATGTAGATCTCAGTCGGCTAGGAACAGTGCGAGCGACAAGATGTAGCCCCAGTCATCCAGGAACCGACCGTATGCGTATTAACATGTAGCGCATCCGGCTAGTTAGTTTTTCATTTACAGCACTACTGTGCTATAGTGTGGGCGAGATGGAGGCATCGAACTATTTTACCAAGTGTGGCCTCGGGGGATATCTTAAATATCGGTCAGTTTCAAACCAAGTGTAACAATGGAAGGGCGTGACAAACTTTTACTTACTTGCAAGTGATAATCAATGGAAATTTGAACTATGGGGTGTGGTCTGGCTCGAACGGTTAATCGAATCTGCAAACTTTTCTTCTGTAACATTGTCTGATTGCCTGTTCGGTTACTGATTTTGTAAGATTTGAAAAATAGAGTGATTTTTATGACAAAGAACTTGTGAACGTCATTGAACTTTTACCTTTCCATAACTTTTGGTTTAAATAAGCAATGTGGCGACCGAGTTATTATATTTAAGTCAGAACCGACGCACAGTCAGAGCTAAGATTCATGCCTTTGCCTCCACCCCAAGGCAAAGCTTTTCGTCTTACAAAATACGTATTATTACCTGTTAAAGTTCATTGTAGATATTAATCTATTTATGCTTTATTAGTTGAAAAAAAAAGGCTGACAAGTAGAGAGGCAATAAAGGCACTTGAGATGTTTGGTAATGACTAGCACTGAATGATAATAGCACATACAGTGCACCAGGAACAGATTCTCTGTAGTAGTGCCTAGGACGTTAATAATGTTATTTCATATGGTAGCCATGCTCTTAAGGCGGCGAGCCAATTTTTGTTCCAATCTGCAGGGGCAGTCTGCAGGGCAATCATATGGAGCTTCACTTGAAAGCTCACAATTTTGCTCCTAATTTTAATTTACATTGTGATCGCGTGACTGCTAGTTGGAAGAGCTTAACAATGGCTGCTTTTATGCCAAAGTAACAAAATGTAGACATCGTTTTAACAATAACCTGTACTACAGTTTGTACTGAGAGAAAAAGAAAATAATGGTGGAAAAAATGGATTTTATTTAAGAAAAAAGTTATCTTACATGTACATTTTGAGAAGCCTAAAGCCAAATTTTCTGAACATTTTGCAGAAATACGCCTCTTATTGACCCCTTATATATATATATACCCTAAATGCATGAAAGTATAAGTGCCAGAGAATGATTAGTCATTTCTTTGCAATTTTGAGGAAGTAGACAAACCTATGAAGGTATGAAATTTAGTTCGCCGATTTCACCACAAATGCTTTCAGACATCATTCCTGAAACATGTTGGGCTATCTACAAATGTCTGAAACACTTCATTAACGAAGAAAAAAAGACTGCAAGTGTTACTTCCTGGTCCAATACCTTGTAAATTTCAAGCAAAACTTGAAATCCTTCTTTTGCGTTTTATGTAGTTTTTGTTGTGTTTGTCCCACAATTGGGGAATATTCTTATAAATTTCGAAAATATTCATCCATACTTCTTTCTCTTTAAACATTTTTAACTAATGGCATGAAACCCACTCGCTCGCTGCTCCAAGCCAACTGAGCCGAAATTGTCCCAATCATGCTACGCAAATCTCAATTTGCTTACTGCTTATCTACGTGCAATGTTTATTTAATTTAATTTAATTGCAATCAAGCACAGGCTCCGGTGGCAATTTACCTACACCCCCATCTTCCCCCTATCCTGCACCCACCTACATTTGCCCTATACAAATTTTATCTTTAATTCTTTCAACGTTTTTGGTAACTTAATCATCATTTCTCTTGGCAACTCATTCCAATCCCTGACACCCTTACCTAAAAAACAGAATTTTCCCACACCCTTGTGCCTGAAATTCCCCTCATCAAAGAAATCTAACTAAACACCTACAATCTACATCAACAGGTAATACGTATTTCTTGCATAAAACTAATCTTATTTCGAACGGTATTACTCGGCTATTATATGTTTAGTGGCTATAATGTACACATATCCTTAAATGATATTGTTCAAGGAAAATGTGAACAAAATGATAATTCTTTCTATGTTGATTCTCATAGGTAGCATCCGTCGCCTTTAATGACATCTCCACATGGGCCGACAATTTAATAATTTTTACACAATTTTCTACATGATCTTTCAAAAGATCTTAAAAATATATTAGTTTGTGTGTACAGATCTCTGGATGGAAATTTTGAATTATTCATACACAGATTAGAATCACTCTTAAACAATATTAGCAAGCAAAATCTTTATTTAATAATATGTGGAGATTTCAGTATGGACTATCTAAAAAGCAACAAAAATAGATTCTTGTTAACACAATTCATATGGTTTACATCACATAGTAAATAATACAACAAGAGTCACAGCATTCAGTAAGACAGCCCTTGATAAAATTTTCATAAACAAAGATAAAGAAAGTTTCTTAGTTGAAGTATACATTGGGGAAAGAAATATATGGAGACGACACAAGGTACCTTCACCACGCATTGAAGTGACGCCGGGCTGAGAGGAGTGGGGAGGCGTGGCCGCCATATTACCTATCCATACAAACATGGGTAATATGTACAAAAACCTCAAGGGGACTTAAGATAAACGTGATGCCGCAATCTGATAATGGATTATTATGTAACTCGATGAGACAAATAAGAAATGAAGAATAATATTTTTTGATACCCTGCTTAGTATTCGAGATATTCTGTCTCAAAAGTGAGGTGTTTGTGGTTGAAATTCAGAAGAAAAAATTGGCCAAAGACAAATTTGATGATGGATTCTAATTTAAAAAGACGAGACAAATAAAGAATAAAAATTTTCGATATCTCGTCTAGTTCTCGAGATATACTGACTCAAAAGTGAGGTGTCTTGAGTTGAAATGCAGAAGAAACATTTCACAAAAGTCAAATTTGATGATGGATTCTTATGTAACATGACAAAAAAAAAAAAAAAAAATTAAATTAAAAAAAACGAAAATAAAGAATAAAATTTTTCGATATCTTTCTTAGTTTCCAGGATATACTGCCTCCAAATTGAGGGGATTGGGTTGGGATGTAGCCTGGGCCAAAAATTAAATCTGCCAAAGCCACAAAAGAATTCCTCATCAGATTGTGCCACGGTAATGATAGAAATGCCCTCAAAAGATATTTAATTGTTGGTGGCCTACATAAATTCGCCAGCAACATTAGTAAATTTATCTTGTTAACATACATCGTAAGCTTAATTGGGAATAGCTGGAAGTAGTTTACATCGAAATACACATTTTGTCACTAACATGGTTCTCATGAAATTACTAACAATAATAGATAAATTCTTTGTCCCTTATGCAACAACAAAACCATTCTGGTACAGACTGCATTTAGACCTAACCACAATCTCCACTAAATTGCCGCTACAGAATAAAACTATGTAGACACACCCACACACATGAATTTGAATCGCAAACTGCATTTGGGGTAACAACATCGTTTGCTTCATCAAGATACCTAGATTGCATAGCATAATTTAACACATTTAATTTCATCACACACTGTCAGTATAAATGCAATGTGACGAAAGAAAACACAATACTAAATTCACCGAATTGCAATGTAAAAATCACCACTTTAAATCTCATTTTCAACATACGTTAAAAAGTAACGCTAGTCAATTATGTGCAAAACAGCAACGTATTTTCTACATTACACCAACAAAAATTTGAGAACAAAGTCATCCTATTGAGAGCTATGACAAAATATTTAGAGACAGGCATGAAACTTGACAATACCTATTGCAAACTTCAAGAACAATAATTACAATGCAACTAACTTATGAAATGATATTCCAGGTTCTTTCCTATCTGGCCTATTTGTGCAACCGTATGCAGCACAAGATGGCATTATAAAAAAAACTTAGACACATTAGAAAATGAAATAATCACAGCATAAAATACAATGTGAACATAGCAATTGTTTGGATACGTAATATGGCCACCACCGCGCATGCGCAATATCAGCCGAGAGTTTAGAAGTGGCGTCGCAGAATAAGCGGTATTTCGTCTCCATATCTTTCTTTCTTAAATGGAAGTATACAACCCAGGTTTCAGCGTTCACTTGGCTCAGATACTAACTATGTACTATGTAAAAGAAAAAGATATACACAATGCCACAAATAAATAAAACCAGATGATTTAGTGAAGAAAACATTGCAAACTACAGTTATTTATTAAGTAAGGAATCATGTGCAGATATTTTTCAAATAGAGGATTTAAATGAGAAATTCACTATGTTTAGTAAGGGAGCGTGCACAAACTACATGGCTCGGACGAGGGGGGGAAGGGGGTTGGCTGAAGGCTACGCTGGGCTACGTGGGGGGAAGGGGGGTTTCCGAGCCAGGCCACGTAGCTTTCCTTTCATAACCTTGTTCACAATTAAAATAACACACAACATCATGTGAATATTCATTTCCCTTAGATAATTATTTCCATATGTATTTTACCACAGTCTGACATGAGAAAATAGTTCAAAATGTGTTCTGGAATTAAAAGGGAAAAAAAGCTATGTGCTACGTGGGGGAGGGGGAGGGGAGGGGGGGGGGGTTCACAGGAGGCCAAAATGGAGCTACGTGGTTTGTGCACGCTCCCTAAGCTATTAAAATAAAAAAAAACAGTACATCTCATAACACCTGGATAACAGCAAGAATAAAAAAATTATGTAAAAAAGAGACTGCTTCACAAAATATACAAACAGAACCACACTACACCTGAATTTGAGGCCTACTATAAAAAATACTCAGCTATATTAAACAAAGTTATAAAAGAAGCCAAAAAATTTCAAAATGTTAGATTTATTTATAACTCCACTAACAAAAGCAAAGCTATGTGGGATGTAATAAGAAAGGAAACAGGTAAAAATAAAAAAATAAAAAAAATAGACCAAAATATTTTGTTAAAATGTACTAACGATGTATTTACTGACCCAACTGTGGTAACAAATCTTTTCAATGATTATTTTACTGGTATTCCTGAAGAACTATTTAAAAAATTTAAATATAACTAAAAAATAGAGGATAATAAGACTTTTTATTGATAATGTTGAAGAGGAAGAAATTGCCATTGCCTTAAAAGAACTAAAGAATAAATTCTGTGCAGGAATTGATGGAATTCATTATGCAATCCTAAAGAAATTTGCTAGATACATAATTCGACCACTAACACATTTATGGAATAGTTCATTACAATCTGGTACTTTCCCAGAAATACTAAAGGTAGCAAAAGTTATTCCGATACATAAGAAGGGAGAAACAGATAAACTAGGTAACTATCAGCCTATTACCATCCCATCTGCTATCTCAAAAATTATGGAGAAAATTATGTATAAAAAGTTAATAAGCTTCATTAAAAAGAATAATATATTATCTGATTCACAACGTGGATTTAGATCAGGGAAATCAACCCAGACAGCTATTTATGCTTGCATTAACAGTATATTAAAAGTAATTGATAAAAAAGAAAAAGTAATTGACATATTTCTTGATTTATCTAAATCTTTTGTTGTGATAGATCACAAAATACTCTTGTCTAAGCTTTATGGTATCAGAGGTATAGCATACAAATGGCTCAAGTCATACCTTGATGGAAGGAAACAGGTTGTCACCTTAAAATGTAAGGACACAGAAAGTGAAATAATCAGAGAGCATGTATCACACATTAGAAGTATTAAACACGGTATTCCACAGGGTTCGGTTCTTGGGCCCCTCCTGTTCCTATGACATTAATGAAAATGTTGAGTCACATGATAATATTCTCTTAGCAGATGACACAACACTTATAATGAAAGGTGAAACCGAAGAAGTTCTTCAGCAAAGTATTAATAAAATCACTAAACCGCTATCTGAATGCTCCAAATACAATCATTTAATAATAAATTGTAAAAAAAAAACCATTGCAGTAAATTTCCATACTGCTCAAAACAGGAACCCTGCCAACCCAAATATTATTTTGAACAATCAGGCTTTAGAAAACAAATTAGACTCAACATTTCTAGGTTTAAGGATTAAACCTGATCTTAAATGGAATAGACATATTCAATATTTGAACTCTAAATTAAATCAAATCTGTTATGCATTACGTATCTTAAAATTAACCACTAGTAAACAAACTTTGAAAAATGTATACTTTGCCCATTTTTACTCACAAATAAAGTATGGAATTATATTCTGGTGTTTATCATCAGATGCAGTAAGTACTTTCAAAATTCAGAAAAGAGCAATAAGAATAATTACAAATAACAAATAATGGGAATCTTATAGACCCTTAATTAAATATTTGAATATTCTCCCACTATCAAGCAAAACATTATATTTTTTTTTAGAAATAATGTCATAGGTAAAGATGGAGTTCTTAAAACAAATAACAAGGTAGATGATCATTTCACAAGGAAATAATCAGATTTGCATATTATGCATACAAAAACAAAAATGTATCAAAATGGAACATTTCACATAGGTATTAAGCTTTTCAATAAATTACCGCATAATGTAAAAGCAACATCAGAAAGGGGAATTTTTGAGAAATTGTTGATGTTATACCTTCAATATCACTCCTTTTACTCTATTGAAGAATATTTGAATCATATGGAATAATTTAATGTGAATAATGTAATGTAAATAATTTAATGTAAATCACAATTGACGTGTCTCATATCATTATGTATAAAGTACATGTATATGATTTAGAGGACAAATAAAATACTACTACTACTACTCAAAATATAGTACCAGCTTCATTTTCAAGATTAATTTTATTTATTTAACTCACGATATGATACATTTGTATATATACATATATACCTATTGGTTTCACCATTATACATTTATAAATAAGTAGGGTATACAGTTTACACAATTTGCGATTACATTTATAAATATATATAGATGTGTGTTGTATAAAATGTACTCTCACTATCAGTCTTCAAGAATGACTTCATGTTCCTTGAACAACATAGTCAAAATTATTAACACTATGACTTTCTTGATACCTTCTATTTATCTGTGCCGGCCTGCTGGGCATATTTCCGACAAAACATTTTTCTGCCCTGGCTGTTAATTTGTGGCACTGAGATGACGTATGCGTGGTTGTAAGTTTGTGAATGTCTTTGAAGCCTAAAATATCTTGAGCATTAATCGGTTAAAATAACTTGTAATAAATGCAAAATGCGTGTGTTTCTGGATATACACAGCCTAGGAACTTAATCCACCGGCCAGCTGTATTTGAATTTCGTTTTTAATAGTACAGCATACTTAGCAAAGTGATAATTTGTATGACCAGCAATTATAAAAAAGTTCAATTTTTTGAAGCTAGGTCACATTAAATGAATGTCTGAGCTAATGAACCATATCATTACGTGCAGCATCAGACCTAGATAGAATGATATGATGCGATGCAACTTTGCGTGTGGTCGATTAATCGAATCTAAAGTGCCGTGCAACAGTTCAAAAAGCAAATTACATGCTATAATTGGTTGTTTCTGTTTTCATATATTTTTCGCTTGACTGCATGAGGTATGGAGCCAGGGTGGGATAAGCGCGCCATCCAGCCTCTCACTGGGTACGCCCATGGTATAAGGTATATGGTGATGAGACACCCCGCAACCCCAAGGGGGGTGCGGCATGCTAGGTGCAGACATAACCCTAGCTCAGTCCTTTACTGCCTCTGCGAACTGAAAACCTTTAGTTTAACATAAATTACTTAGAGAGTTTCTTATGAGACGTCATTGTTAGTGAGAAGTTGCAACTCTGGAATCGTAAAATATTGTCAGATACCCTGTGATTTTTTAATGTAGTACTTTAAGAGCAAGCTTTGGAAATAAAGAAATGATGTTGCCGCCAAATATTATTTTAATCGAGAAATCAAGGCTTGGGTGGTATTAAAAAGTTATTCCAGCATATCACAGAAAATGCTGAAATTCTATTCACCTCTTTCAGAGACTTATTTGTGAGAAAGATAGCTTCCAGCTCTTGTTACAATAAAAACAAACTACCTAAGCAAACTCAATATTGCCGAAGAGAAATGCTGTGCTTTTTCTAATACTCAGTAAATAATAGGGAATCTTGTAAAAATAATTGCAAGTTATTCATCCTTCCCACTGATTTATTTTGTCTTTGTTACTTATTTCCAGTTAATTTAAAGTGTGTAGTTTTTTTAAAACTTTTTTCACAAAATTTAATATTTGTTACTTTATTAGCAAATGAAGTTAATACATTCAATTTCATACTTGCTTTCTTTACCTTTCTGATAGAAAATTTGTGTGTGAGTGGGTGGGGGGGGGGGGGGGGGGAGGGGAGAAATTTTCTTTTGATGAAAGGGAGACATGGTAAAAAAAACTTTGAGAACCCTAGTATAAAGCAGAAATTGGCAATGAGTCCTAAATTGATAGTGAGAAAAATTTTAAGTGGAAGGCATGAGGTGAACATGCCAACAAACTAACATCTGATTTCAAATGTAAATGAGTAAAAAAATAAAAAATCATTTGGAGGTCAAGTTTGGGACTGGAATAAATAACTAATGGAAATACTAAACAATTTACCTGAATTAGCGGAAAATTAAAATTAGATAAAGGTACATGAAATGTCAAAGTAAGTGAACAAGAAAATTGCAGCAGGGATTTTATAGCAATAATAATAAGCCAGTGTGTTGTGCATGTTAAGGTGCCACACTCTCAATTGGGGAGGAACAATGTGTAATGTCTGTCCTGATTGTGGTTTGAAGCATTTTTTCGTAGCAAACTGGGCTAATGCTGGGACCATCCATAATCTCCGCTCCGTAAACTACACGTTTCACAAACAAAAATATACATTTCTTTCTTTCTTTGCTGTCATCAATCTATCAACCTGCTAGATGTAATCCTCTATCCCTTCCTATCTTGTGCTAACCTTTTCATCTCAACATACTGCTTACAACCTATGTCCTCAATTATCTGCTTCCAGGGCTGGCATTAAGGAGGGATAAGCGGGTCAAATGTACCTGGGCCCGCACGGCTGATGGGGGGCCCCGATTGCCAGCTGTAGGGGCCCCCCGCTCGACAAGATATAGAAAAAAACAACAAAAAAAGGTCACCCATTTGGTGAGGGAGGACCTTAATCGATGAACTGGTCAAGGGCCCGCTACTCGTTATGTGACTGATAAGAATGCTTACCCCAAGCCCCAATCATAGCGCCGGCCCTGTCTGCTTCATATATTCTAATCTCTGTCTTCCTCTGCTGTTCTTACATTAGACTGTTCCCTCTACTAACAAGTTAACTAATCCTCCATGTCTCAAAATCCTGTGTCTTCTTTCTTTAAGACTCTTCCACAAACTTCTTTCCTCACCTATCATTTCCAAAAGTCATTCATTTGATACTTTATTTGTCCACCTAATTTTCAGCATTCTTCTATAGCAATACATTTCAAATTTTTCAATTTTCCTTCTTTCTGGTATTCCTAAAGTCCATGCTTTGCTCCCATAAAGTGCTGTACTCCACACATAGTTTTAAAAATTTCTTTCAGAGTCCTAGATTAATATTTGAAAAAGAAAAAAAAGATCTTTTTTCATGAACATTCTTTTTTCCAGAGCTAATCTGCATTTAACATCATTCCTGCTATAGCCATCACTTGTAATTTTACATCCTAAGAAGCAAAATTCACTAACTTCTCCTAACGCTTCAGTTCCTATTTTTATATTTAATGTACTATAATTGGTATCATTTCTGCTATGTTTCATCACTTTTGTTTTGCTCTGGTTTATATTTAGTCCAAAACTTCTTTCAGTATTTTGTTCATGCCATTCAGTAACTTCTCAATATCTCAGCCTGTTCTGCTTATAAAACAATGTCATCAGCAAATTGTAGCAAACTGATTTTTTTCTCCTTGAACACTTATGCCACATTCCACTTCCTTTATTGCTTCTAACATATACAAGTTGAATATTGATGGGGATAGACTACAACCTTGTCTCTCTTCCTTTTTAACTGGATCATCTCTCTCATTTTTTTACCATAGCAACTTGATTCTTATAAAGATCATAAGCTATTCTTCTATCTCAGTATTTTATACCAGATTTCTATAAAATATTGAATATCTCGTCCCACCTAACATATTAAAACCTTTTTCAAAATAACAAACACCATAAAAGTATCTTTGTTTTCTTGATCCACCCTTCAAGTATTAATCTTAATGCAAGAGTTGCTTCTCTCGTACTGCAGTTTTTCCTAAACCCAAAGTGATCTTCCCTTCTACTACACTCTCCATTCTCCTGTACATTATTCTGGTCAGTAATTTTTGAAGGTGTGATATTAGACTTATAGTGCGAGCTTGTGCTTTCTTCGGAAGTGTGAAGATGAAATTTTTATTAAAATCAGTTGGGATCTCTTCTGTTTCATTACTTTATGATATAAATTTGGATAATCTTTGGAATCATTCTCCTCTTGGGATTTCAAAAGCTCTGCAGGTATCTCATCTATTCCAACTGCCTTGTTTGATTTCAAATCGCACATTTCAATACACATATTACATGAATCACAGACAGATGGCAACACTTAAGCTCCCACCATTGCTTTAGAACCTCACAATACCTGTTTCTAACTATACAGTAGAAACATTGGACAAGTTCTTAATTTCATTTTTATGTACCCCAGGATGGTCTTTAGTGTGGTTTTTCTTGGACATTTTTGTTTTTCCTTAAATGTGAGGTCCAGCAATCAGTACACTGTGTTCTGTTAAATGGTTTGATACAAGTTTATTCAAGTGATGTATCTCTTTTCTTTAATGATGTCATAGATTCTCTATTGATCTTAGATGTTTGTGTTTTCATGTTTGAAATGTCTCCTAAAACTGGTAATGCCCAATGAAATGTACAGTTACCATTTCATCAGTAGTTACTAAAGAATTCAGTGATGGCATGTTAATGCAGCAAACCACCAATATTAGTGATTTTGTATTAACTGAATGTGTGAGAAGCAAAATGTATCACAGTAATCCAACAAAATCTTTGGCACGAGTTTAGTTTTTAAATATTCATGGTAGATTGCTACTCATTTTTAAATTAATTTAGTATTAATGATTGTGCACTGCTGACAAAGTAGCCAGCATGTGCTCCATCACAATTAAATTAAGATATTTCAGCATCCCGTAAATATCAGTCCACAAAACCAATCTCCTTATCCAGTAACACAATCTCTTGGCCATTTATTTATTTTGCTAAAAAGCTAGGTTAAGGACTGATGTATAAACCCCCAGGGAGTTATTCCATCATAGGCACTTCCCATTTCATTTACCAAATGACCTGCAACAACTTTTCTACTTAAATGAATATGTATTGTAAAGGAGTAAACCAATACCAGGGTTGAAGTATTGGTTCAATCACCTTAACTAACCTCCAACTTGCTTTCAGTACTGTCAAACTAATCACTGATCAAACTGTTAAACCGTGTATGAGCCTGGATGAATCATCTGTAAGAAATTACGGCTGCCACTTTCCTAATTATCTTCAGGAAAGGAAAGGTTAATATGCAATAATAAGACAGATGCACTGTTTAAATAAAACTTTTCAATATATTTTTCAAATTCACATTAAAAGTCACAATCACAGTTGAAATTGGCTCTCAAACAAATCATTTCCTAAACTGCAAGAGGAATAAAACTGACCGACCCCTGTTAAAACAAATTTCAAAGTCACATTTTAAAATGTATAAGTCACACATTCCGAAAATTCATGATGTCTGCTGAAACAGTATGGTGGCACGCAATACTTTCGGATGGTACCCAGCATGCCCCGGACAGCAAAGTATGGCTCCGTGCAGCATGTAGACCGCTTTCAAGACTTTCAATCCTTATATAGCCCTGGACCTAAAACAGCTGTACCTTCCCCATTCTTACATAGTTCGGAAAAATTCTGTAACCTCAAGTGCTCTAAATTTTACAGTGCATTGTTTGTGATCTGTTGATTGATTTAGTTTATGACGGCTATCCCTCTAAAGTTACTCAGTTTGCTGTAAATAATTCAAATGTGTTCTGCACAGCAATACCGTTTTTTGTATCAGCAGCGGGACTTTCCCGAGCTAGCCATCCGGTTCAACATTTTGTATGATTTCTCAAATTCAGATTTTAAAACCTATGTCACAGTGTTCTATGGTCCCTCCAGTTTACAGAATTGTTTATGTTTTTTCTGTACATGGTGTATTTTAAAAGTTATCAATCTTACAAAAATTGAAGTAAAAAGAATGTTTATTTTGAGAAATAATCTGCGGCACAGCCTCCAGCTTTATTAATTCCACATTCTGAAAGTGATTTCCTTTACTGACGAGTGTAAAATCGTCCACAATTTTGATCTGTAGTTGCCAGTCATTTTTTTCTACTGCGTAATTTCGTTTAAAACTAATTTAGTGCTTGTTCAACTGGATGGAATGCTTTGAAACCTTTATATGTTGTGCAGTGTTCTTTATTATTACATAAAAATTGTTTGTTGGCTCCGAAAATAACTGAAAACATGTTGTTATGTGGTGTCAAAAATGCGAGTGTGTTTAACAACGGTTTACAATCGTGTTTTCTTTATCTATTCTGCCTGAAAATATTGATTTATAGTAAATTTTACTTTCTCCCAGTTCGTTATTATTATAAACAATTTTTATTGCATCAAAAAGTGTTGAAAAATGTTATGGTCTCGTAACAAAAATCAAGTGTTTACAAGCTGAACTATTGAGGATTGCAATGATTTAGGTGAGTTTAATTTTCTATTATAAACTGTCTATTAAAGCTGATATTACATATTGAAAAGTTTTTAGTTTTCAAATCTCCCTATATTCGGATATGAGCCGCAGTATCGGCTTCTATAGGATTCCCGTCCCCCCTATCCTGTAGTGACGAGGTGAAGAAATTAACAAATTCTGAGGTGCTTACAGCATCATTTATAAACCAGCCAGAATTCTTTTGGAGAAAAATCTTTACCATTCTCTTGGGCATGACAGTTCACACTACAACAATAAGTAAAACTACTGTTTCAGTTTATAGGTTATCAGAGTTCCTTCTGTTAGCAGCAGTTCTATTAAACAAGCACAGGAAACTGGCTGCAAATTCTGGGAACCAGACACCAGTGCCTGATCTGGGGTGGTGGTGAGGGTGAACTTGAGCACTAGGTCAAAGTGCATTTTTTTTAGCCTCACTACTTCTCCAGGAAAAGACAATGGGGGTGGAAAAATAATGTTAGAGGGCGACCATTAATTACATAGGTGGTTTTTCGTAAATTTGGACCCCCTCTCCTACTCACCCTTAGTGAGATCTGGTGGAACCCCTTCCTCCAACATGAGATTGACCTCATAATTTTGAAGGCCTTCATTTAGCTCTTCGGTTCTTTGAAGAGTGGCAATCTGAAATAAATAGGTGACGTGATATTTTTATAAACACCTTACCCCCCTCTCTCTTGAAATGAGATTTGGTGAGATTTTACCAGACTCCCCTCCCCCTTATTTTGAGCTTATGTAATTAATGGATGCCCCAATATGATGGTTAAAGAGATGGAAATCTCAAAGTTTATGCCCTGGCTTGGAACATTCATAGATCCGCCACTGCCTGACACCCATCATTTTTCATTTTTCTATCTAAGATTGTCAATATTCCATTTCTATTATCCCTTAACAGTTTATGTCCTGATTAACTACTTTTTTTTTTTTTTTTTTTTTTTTTTTTTTTTTTTTTTATCTTTACTGCTCTCTTTCTCTGCTAAGCAAAACCCACAACATATAGCAGTTGATTTTTTTTTTTTGATTTCACAATTTTTCCTTAAAAAAGTATAGTTCAGAAATTATTACCTTCAGGTATATGAATTTGTTTCTCCACTACTCTTCTGTACTCTCACATCATTGTTCACAACTGGAATATTCCTAACCACTGATTTAGTGAACCCAATGCAGTGAGTTGTTAGTTAATTCAATCTCATTCTTGGCCAATATGTATCATAGACATTAGAAAATTTCATTTATCTGTGTTTACATAACACGCTTAACTATCAACAAAGTACTTCCAGAATGGTTACCATCCATTTCCTTTGTTTAAAATCCACTTGATTATTGAATATGCAGGAAAGCGATTCATCAAACAAAAATTGTGAAAATGAAAACATTAATAAGTGTTCAAATCAAATGAAACTGGGCACATGTGCAAACGTGTCCATGAGCTTCAATATCTCGCAAAGCCCAAAATATTTTTGTTGTTTTTTCTTTGTCACCACCTTTCACGTTCCTTCAACTTTGGTAGGTGATGAGTACATCTTTCTTTTTGCATTAAATGAAACCTATTTATCACACTATGAAACAAGAAATTCGAAATATGAAAACTGAACGGAACTGTTTTTATGTAACTGAAATCATTACTGGCCAGAGAAAATCAATTTTCTCTGACTTAGGGAGAGAAACCAGTCAAAAAAACTGCACCATACAAACTGGAATGGTTGCCAGTAAATATACTAAATCTTGAAACAATGTATAGGAGTAAACAAAACAAATAATTCTTTGTAGCTGAAGAGAATGGTGTGGTAGCTTATCCTACGATTATAGGATGGAGAAGGAATTGCATGTTATAGATCTTTTTGCATAACATTTGATTGTAAACTCAATTTGGCAGTATTTATTGTTCAGATGGTGTGGAGAGGTTTCAAAATTTTTCATCCAATGAGGGGATGTGAGGGATATGGGTTACCAAAATGTGGCCAGACCAATGCTTCAGTATAGTCATGTAGGGATCCAAACCTAGTGTATCAAATTCAAGAGCTGGTGAGGCGCAAAGGTGGACAGCTACATTAGTTTATGGAAATTACTTGAAACATAATGAGTAAATTATATATTAAAGGAGCTGGGCTGGGAGTCACTGGAAGACAGGGTACAGGTGAAGAGAGTATTTAGGGTGTACAAGGTGTATATTGACGATGATATAATGGATATTGATAGAAGAATTAGAAATAGTGGAAAAGAAGAGATGACATTTGATTTCAGACATAGGAGAGTGGGAAAGAGAGTAGGCAAGGGAGTCAGAATAAACTAACAAGAGAAATACTGAACAATTTATCAAAAACACTGAAGGAGATTACAGTTAAAATCTGTAAAAGGTATGTGTAAGGGAGTGTGCATAAAATGAGATACAGAACACACAACAGCATGTAAATATTTATTTCTGCCATTTAATAATCCCCATATGTAATTTACGATAGTCTGTCAAGAAAAAACAGTACAAAATGTTTTAAGGAATCAATATGGAAAAAGGCTATGTGCTACATGAGGTGGGAGGAGGGGGTAGAGACAAAAGCCACGTCGAGCTATGTCGAAGGAAAAGGGGGGGGGGAGGTGTTCACTGGAGGTTAAAATGGAGCTATGTGGTTTATGGATGCTCCCTAAAGAATTTAAGATATAAAAAATCATGGAACTGAAAAGTAGATGCGTAGGAAAATTGACACAGGGGTGTATGATTTTTTGCTATTATCTACAGGTTCACACATGCCACTTAATGTGCTGGTATATAGAAAAGACAAGAAATGAGTAAGAGAATGACATGCTTTCTGCTATCCATAATTTGTGTTGAAGTTGCAAAAGATGCTCGAGATGTAACCATGAGCAATAAAATGTGCTCGATAGCATCAGAACAAGAGTCATGTATATTTTGGAAATACCAGCATGTAGTTGATCTTCCCAGCAGATGTTAACTACAATGTCTTCTCAATTAGTTTGGGTGAAGTACACAGGTCTTTTAAACTAACAACAGAAGATGTTATCCAGGTTTTTTTTTTATTTCAGTAATCATATGGGCCAGTCAGGAAATCTTGTTGCAAAACAAAACTACATCTGCAAAGAAAATAGTATTTTCAACCCTGCATTTGCTAGGCCCTATATGATTCTAATATTTTGTTTTTGCACTCTACCTCCCCTATAATTTTGTATTCATATCTGGAACATCCTGGACAAATGACAAGATACAACAAATATTATCATGTATGAAATGCAGCTTGCAGTTAGTGACTTCTTTCAAACCAGTCAAAAGCTGAGTTTACTTACAAGTATTATTTATTTATTAATATATAGTTGGCTACTAACAATATCACATATAAACAGGTGACTGCATTAACAATGATTTTTATTTGATTCAGTGATGAAAAAAAAAAAGATAAATTACTGAACCAATTGCATTGTAGACTACAGGTGTTTGGAAGAATGTTTCCAAGACGTTTTCATTTCATGATCAAAGACGTGTGCAACACAATAAAACTCATGTTAACACACAACATAACTGTTTATCTTTTATGAATCAGTTTCATATCTTAAACAAAAATATGTTTCTCAAATTATACAAAAATAATATTCATATTTATAATTCAATGTTCTAATAGTATCCAGTATTTTCTACATTATGCTAATCAAAAAGATGGATGTTTAAAATAATATAAAACAATGTTAGCAGACATCTCAAATACAAAGTTTGTTCTAGTTTTTTAATGGATAAGGCGGGTTCCATTAAAGACAGCAATACCACAAATGTTTTCTTGCACATGCAGTATAATGATTGAATTTCAAGCAGCTGTGGTTGTGGTTAGGCTATAATGCACCCTGGGATAAAATAACAACTGAACTTCTGTGGTATAGCATGAGGTATATAAGAAATTTAATATTTATAACAATTTACATTCACGTTCCTGACGTCAACACACCATGTCGATGGATGCGCAGCCTGAATCAGAATTATTAATGGCATCCTACAATAAATGATGTAAGAGAATGTTGAAAATAATTTCTAGTTGCTTTCATGAATATGATGTTGCCAGTGATATTTCACAGTATGGAAGTAATTCCTTCCGTATCACAATCTGGAATAATGCTGCTGCTTAGGTTTTTGTTTTATTCCAGTGTTGTGGACCATAAAATAGTTTTCACGGAGCATTTAGGCCTAACTTTTCAACTCGAAACCGCATTCTACATTACTCAAATCTAGCATTTGTTATTGTACATTGGTTTTTGAGGTGCCATAAAACAAATTTTGTGTATATTGGATAACTTTTCAATATTTCCAGATAAATAAAATTTTAAAAGTTATAATAATAGAATAAAAATAAACGTATCTTAGCAATTTTTCTTTTTTTATGTTTACTGCGTTACAAAAGAAGATTCTCAAACTTTTGCATAGGCTTTAAAGATTAAGTTGGCGATATGGTGCACAATTTTCCGGTCCCTTATGAGAAGTAGTAAAATTAGATATTTGAAGTTTTGGTCAATTTACTATTTGGGAATAATATTCTAATGCTTTTTGAACAACTTTCTCGTCAATTCCTGTCTCAGGTACCTGCAAGCAAATTACACCTAGTTTAGAAACGGCTTTTACGTTTCGAATATCATCATCTAGGAACAGCATGTCCGTAAATGAGATTTCAGATTTCTTAAACAAATTTTTGAAATGTTTAGTTTTTGAGGCAGGATACACTTCTCTGTACGAAAAAAATTTATTCAGATCAAATAAGTGCAAAAGTTGATAAGCACCAGAAATGTTTTCTATCCTAGAAGCAACTGCCAATTTGAAATTTTGTGAAGCAAGTTTCTCCAGCAGACGATGAACATCTTGATAAACATTAAGCGTTTTACCACTGGAATCAACAACTTCGTTATTTTTGCGCATGAAAGGCCATATAACGTTTTTATCCACTCTGAACGACCATAACGTCTGGTCTAAGTCAAAAACAATCATTAAAGGCTTCTTCATCCTGCACTATCTGCTTGAAAGTTCAACAAAAAAAACCTGATCCTTTTCAAGAGGCTCCACATTCCTGACGTAAACAGCAGCTGTCAACGCCAACACTTGACAGCTGGGCAAGCAGCGATAAGATAATCTGAAGTGGACCTGTACATACTGCGCATGCGCTTGATTGGCAATAGCGCCTGTTTGAAATGCATTTAAAAGTTTAGTGGAACCGGACGGTTCGTTTAAAACATAATTTTTGAATTACTAGTTGAAGAAATATTCCTCATAACAGTATGCATTCAACGAAACAGAAATTCACGTGGACAATTGATCAATAATATTGAGGTAAAGTTTAGACTGCGTTACAGTGAATGTGTTATATAGCGTTGTTAAGGGGCATGTACACGAACATCTTTTTCTGCCAACATTCTGGCATTTATTACGCAATAGTTGCCCGGCAACATATCCGACAATACATACTCAATATATGGCCCAGCAATGTGTGGCTCCACTATTGCCGGGCACTTGATGCGCTTTATTATTGCTCAACATTTTCCGTTTACACGCATTGTGTGCTCGGCAATCAGCATCATGGCAGTGGCGAAGTATGGTAATTGTGGCTGCTGCATATGTTATCTTGCAAAATGAAAGAAGAAAGAAAAGGGAGTGGATGCGTCCTTATCTAAGTAAGCGAGATGTGATTATGCCTGTTGCCAAAGAAACAGAACTAGCTATCTTGACTGTCTATCCCTTCATCGGGAACATCACGAGATAACACAAATGACATTGCATTGAATGTAAATCATGTTGAAAGCACTTGCCAGCGGCGGCCTTATTGCGAGGCCCGGGGCGGCAGATCCTTGCGAGGCCTTTGTCCGTTGTGCAAAATATATGAATCGAAAGAAGGGAAAAAATGCAAAAGTCTGAAATAAATAAATTTTGACTTTTAAAATATTGTATTAGAAGGTTTATTAAAAGTTAACAAACATGACCGCAAATTATTAAGGATAAACTTAAATATATAAATGCCTAGAAAGATATACCCAGTGTTTAAAAATGACGTTTGAGGCTATTACTAAGAATAATGGATTTAATCAAAGCACAAAAATCTAACGGATGAGCTACGTCATTTTCAATTCAATGAATGGAAAGGGCTGAAAACCGATCTTGTCATGGAATTCCTCAAATATTTTTTAATTTTTAGCCATGAAAACCTTCTTTTTGCGGACGGAAATGTCTTAGGTGTGGTGGAAATAATTGTCAGGAGTACTTCGATGGTGGGGTACACTTCAGTTTTTCTATTATACATATCTCATATAACGCCGTCATTTTCTTGTTATACACGGATAAACATATTCAGATCTTCAAAATATTCTTGTCCATCAATATCAGATGTTACTGTAGCTTCAAAACTTCAATCTTTACATGAAACCAAATATGTTCTCATCATGTTTAAGTGCCTCAAATCTACGTTGGCAGCTTGTGCGCACGTAGTCAACAATAACATAGAAATAGTTTATTCTGGAAATCTCCTCCTCCGCTTGCAATTCAAGTGCTTCATCTTCCCCTTCATAATCGAATTTCGTTCTTTTACGTCTCTTTTTCACGATTATGAACTTTGTCAATATCATTTTCATCAGCTGTTTCTCTTGCTGCCACCAAGGATGATTGGAAACCATTTTACCGATAATTATCAAGCCAATGCGTAAATGCGTCTAAGTGTTGTATAGCCGCATCTAGTTGCATTTTTCGTTTTGCAGCATTGTTTTAAATAAAATTTATCTTTGTAAGAATGTCATATCACACGACGAGAGCAACTACAAATTCGTAGGTAGTTATTTCCTTTTCTAGAACCTAGCATTCACTAACCAACTGACAATCTGTTGTATTTTTTGCTAAATCCCTTAAAGCATCAAATGCATCTCTTGGTTGGTATTTGAAGGCGTTACCGATTCTACCCTGCATTCCCTTCTAATTTCATTTTAACGAAAAGGATTTTACATGTGCTTTTAAAATAGTCCACCTATAACTCGATCCGGCAGTGTGAACAGTAATTGCAAAAAAGAACACAAGGCGATGCTGTATCTCCGATGATGATATTCCAACTATGACTCCCACAGGATAAAAAATAAGCAAGTGTACGTTTCTGGACACAACTTTTTTATCCACGCATATTGACTTCATTATCATATCCTTGACATCTGCAGTTTTGCAGTGATATATCCAACTGTTCTAGCTCTGTAATTATATAATTAACGAAACTCTAATTTGTGTTTTTTTCGACAACTAAGAAGCCAATAAAATGTTCTTCAAAGTCAACTGTATTTGTATTAAAAAATCTTATAATAATTAACAATTGCTCAACACGAGAAACATCACAAGTACGATAAAAAATAATTGAGTAATTTTTTTTTTCTTTACTATTTGGTCAACAATTTCAATCTTCTAGTGATTTGCCCTTAATTGTATAAGCTCATTTTATTTTTTGGAGTTAATGGTCATTAATCATCTATTCTGTTACTTGTTTTAGGTGAAGTCGTAACATTAGATCAAATCGGGATACTAACTTTACTAAATTTATAAATTCACTTGAATCCGAGTCAGATATCAATTTCTCTCAATGACCTCTCAAGGTCTAATTGTCAGATGTTATAAAATTTACAATTGCAAGGAATCTTTCTTAGCTCTCTCCAAAGCTGCCTTACTTGTTCAGTTGAAGTCAGAGCTTTTGGTTTATTTTTTCTGTGTCGTGGTGGTGGATGTGGAGCAGTGGCGTAGCTAGGTCAACAAGGGCCCCGGTGCAAAAAAATTTATTTTGGGCCCTCAGGCCAGATGGGCTACCTTTTTTTTGCTTTGTGTTACTGGTAGGGGCCCTCTGAGCTGAGACTGGGGGCCCCTGAGCTGAGACTGGGGTCCCTCAGTTATTATTATTATTATTATTATTACTCCGCGATTCACTAAAAGTGTGTGGCGGAGGGTGCATTGCACCTATCGAAAGGGGTTATGGTTTGGAAGGGTTATAAGGGATATGGCAGGTGGCGCCCATGGACTATTGTGAGGAACCATCCCCGCTGTTGTTGTTGTTGTTGTTGTGGTTTAAGGGCGCGTCGAGGGCGAGGTCATTAGCGCCCTAACCATCCCCGCATTCGCGTGGAGTGATCTGGGAAAACCATGGAAAACCCAGATCAGGATGGCTGGAGTGCTTTATCGAAAGCTACTCCTGTCGGGTTTTAAGTTTACTCGCCCGGTAAATCCTTTCTATTCCATTCCCTAATCGCTCGTGGGAAAAATGAGTACAGAAATGAATCGGTTCTGGCCCTGATTTCTCTTATCTTATTATCACGGTCATTTCGAGATATGAACGTTGCTGGTAGCAATATTTGCTGACTGTCATTCCGAAATACATCTGTCGTGAATTGGTTGTGCTTGGGTGCCCCCTGAGCAGTGAGGGCCTCTTAGTGAGGGGGCTCCCTATGTCTCAGGGGCCAACTGATGTATCTGTGTTATTGGTTGCCTTAAAAAAAAATTGTCTTTTCCTCATCCACACTCCTATGTTCATCAGATGAATGAAATATGTAGATTGTGCCATTCTAAAACTTCGTAAAAATAGTTTAATCTTTCATCAGATGCTGTGACGAAAGTAGCATTCTATTTTTGGTGTGTGTTTTGGGATAGCAGAAATAAAGTGCGTTATATAGAAAAAGATTATATTTAATTTATTATGTTTGAATACATATGTTTCATTACTTCTAGGTTTGATTTAATGTCTCAGATGGTTATGGCGTACGATTGCGGTATGGTAGGTCCCTGGATAAAATCCCGGTCTCGGATGCAATTTTTATACGGCTTAAAAATGATCTTTATTTCTGGCAAAGCGTTGATTTGTTGTTGCGAAGATGCTAGGACGTTGCATGGTTGCAATTATACGTTAAACTGTAGGTCTCCTATCCCTGGTAGGATTATCAACATAAAATAGGTGGATACGATTGATGTACATTGCACAGCTGGTCCGAAACATTGTAGCTAGGTCTTTGAGACCACAAAATATATAATGATCTCATTCTTTATTAACAATAACAATCGAGTGAACTGAAAGTAACCTCAAACAAAACAAACACGTCAAGTGCGAAGTGATTGACGTTTGTCATTTTATTACAATGGCATTCAGAAATGCGAGAATGTTTCAATCCAGTATAGCGTGAGAAAGACTTTTAATGGTGGTTTGTTAAGACTGCGTTTGGATACTATTTTTGTAAGTAAAAGATTAACCAGTGAGGTGATCACGTGAGTTAGGTAAAGAAAAATTTTTAACGGACTTTATTACTTTCGTAGATTATAAAATACGCCTGCGCAAAATAAAGAACAATACTCTATAACAGAATATGACTGGCAACCCCAACTCACTTTTATGGAAACAATGAAATGAAAACGTTAAAGGAAACTGAAGACAGCAGGAAAACATTTGTCACACAGCCGAGGTAGGGTAAAGTGTGAAGACAGGAATGGTGAGCCTTCACTCGGCCGACTGTCGGTGCGGAGTAGTACCATGGAGGAAGGAAATATATGGAGGAGAAGTGACGTTAAATCGGTGAAGCAGGCTCTAAACTCTTCCTCCATGAGTAGTACCTGTCAAATATTACTTGATCTTCCAGCGTAAGGTGACAAGAGTTTGTTGCGTCCTGGTTGGCTTTTACTTCCGCGAGCGGTTCGGAAGATAGGAGCTCAGGTGAGACTGTCTAAGGTTACCTTTTAGAAGTCTCAGAAATAAGTGGATTTTGGTTTTCAGACAAGGGAACTCGGTGTGGAAGGGTACTGATAGAAATAAAAACACATACAAGTTGAAATTACAAAGACCAAGCTTGCAGCTCACGAAGACCGACTGACATCTATTTAGACCTAAATCCCAGGGAGGTGCGTGGCTACAAGGTACTACTCCTCCAACATTTCCAACTCAGGGACTACCTTCAGCAGGAACTGGATCCTCCGCATCAACTTTAAATAAACTCTGTACGAAAAGTATCTCCCGTAGGGATTAACCAGCTTAGTTTCCCTACGACAACTGTCCATGGGACTTCAGAGGCACTAAGTCCTAAACCAGCATCGAAATCTGCTACCGACGGCGACTACTGTGCCCTGCACTAGTCTGTCTCTCCGTCCTACTGATGCCCTAATCTAACAGTCCTGCTCTGTTACTGCTCCGCCCTACTCTGGCTCTCGGTGGCCCGGCCACCTTCTTTTATACTTCTTAATGACGACATTATTTGTGTCCTCTTAACCTTCTAGAACATTCTGTGGTGTTGGTCGCTTTGTTTACGTTCTTGCATCAGTCCTATCTGCCCTTCCGTGTTTCCTGTCACGTAGGCTTCCGGGTCGGGTCGTGTTAATGGAATCCTCCGCTCCTGTCAACACTCAGCCGTATCACCCTCGCTCCGACCTTCTGCTTTCCCCACTTTTAATGTTATCGCGTTGCCTCTTGTTGACTACATATTGCTCTCCTAAAAGCATCCGTGTTTCTCCAGTTTCGTATTGCTACGGCGTTTTCCTACGCCTACACTCTTAGTTTACTTGCTGCTTCTTGCACCACTTAACATAACTAAGTGTTCCCGCGATTATTTCGCGACAAGTTGACGAACGAAATGAAACACGGGGATGGACCCATGGGCGCCGGGAGGGGGGTGCAAGGGGGTGTACTTGCACCCCCCTGACATCCCGGGTCGCCCGGAAATTTGGGCCGATAGGGGTGGGGAGCACCAATTACAGCCCTGGTGCACCCCCCTACATCCCGGGTCGCCATGTGGGCAGTAGTAGAGCTAAAAAAAAAAGGTCGCCCAGCCCGGAAATTTTTGGGCCGATGGGGGGGGGGGGGGGGGGGGGCATTGGCACCGATGCAGCCCTGGTGCAGCCCCTTAGAAGCAATCCTGCCGGCGCCCATGGATGGCCCGAGCGTAAATCGTAAACATTATGAAAGTAACAAAACTGAGGGTTCAAATGGGTTTTGTAATATGCGAGGCGCGAGATTTAAATAGTAATGAATTTTTCGGTTATGTTTTACAGTTAAATTACAAATAATATTACTACTAACTGATACATTATCTAATTTTGATACCATAAATCTTACTATTTAAACGAATGTGACATTGAATAAACCTGAATGAGAAATTTTGATTAGATACTTATTAATATATATCAATTAACCAATTTATTAATCACTATTAAGATAAAATATTTTTTTAATATAAATTTTTTCAACTCGGATTGCGCGAGGCCCCTCCAAGAGTGAGGCCCCGGGCGATTGCCCTGTTGGCCACCCCCTAAGGCCGCCTCTGGCGCTTGCTTACCACCTGCGCTACCACTTTTGTTTTTTGTTTTCTTTAACTCGTTCTTGGCGTATGTTTTCAAACTTTTAAATTTTTTGTATGCTTCATCATTGGAAATATCAAACTATGTGGCAATGTAGCTCCAACTGTCTTTCTTCTTTTCTCGGTCTTTTTAAATGGATGCTTCAACATCCCACAACTCTGGGTGTAAGTATATTTCATTTATAAAATTTAAGGTCTTTCCAGTTGACCAGTTGTTGATTGAGACACGGATTTTATCAAAAAACTCGTAAATAAACACGTGCAAAGTGCCTATATGCGCAACTGACCCGAACACACGAAGAGAAGTTGCCGTGACTGTTCGGCCGGCGAGCGGTATCACCGTCAACATCAGAGACATGCCGGCCACTCGACATCACATAGAAATACCGACAACAATGGGGACTTATTTCCTGGAAACTCGGCTGCATTGCCCGGCCACACGTCCATATTGCCGCAACATTGCGGCCACTCAGATGTAATACTTGCCAGAAGTGGCAGATCCAGGGGGGGGGGGGGGGCAGGGTGCTGAATCCCCCCCCAAAAGCACTAAGGTCAACCCCCGACGACATGGATTTTGAGGACCTTTTTCTTTTCTTTTGCTCTACTGTTTTTATAAGGGCGGCATTCTGGGAAAAACGTGAGATTTCTCTCCTTGCCCGAGTCAAGCCCCCCCCCCCCCCCCAAACCAAAATCCTGGATCCGCCACTGCAGTTGCCAGCAATACATTGATGTAAAAATGTGTAGACGCCCCTTTACACAAACTTTCATTTCAAGCAGCAATCTTAGGACAGGTTGCGGTTAAGTTAAAATGTAGCTTGGACCAGTATGATAACTGACACCCTGTGTTACAGCATAAGACAGAAATAATTTAGTTTTGGAAAGAAAAACATCCTCGTGTATTCCATCGGGTAAGTGCATCATTTGTGCTTATTTGAGAAGTAGTTGGAATATGAAGTCTGAGAGTTACTACAAAACGTTTCATCAAATTGACGCGCTTCTCGCAGTAGAGGGTCAGAGAACGTTTTATACGATGTAGTTTTTACTAATACTTTTAATTCCTTTCATGAAACTAGATTATTGTATTGTATTACCGACGTCATTACTTCTAGCGAACGGAAATACTTCCATATTTATCGCGCTCCATGCGGCCTAGACCAGAATTAAAAGTAATATTACTAATAATGTTTCTTCAGTTAAGATTTACAATGTTTTAATCACATGAAGGCTGTGATGTAAATGAAATTGATTAATGGGAGGAATCTTTCAGAGCCTCTTATATTGGGATCAATGGAAAATGAATGTATTGTATTGTATTATATTGTAGAGCAGCATTGTGAGCTAGAGAAATGTAGTATAGAAATTTATGAGCAGCGACCCCCCCCCCCCCCCTTTTTCCTGGGCAGCGACAATGAGGCCCTGGCCTGGTAATTAGGTCAGTCACTGCATGTAATGTACTTATTGTGCTCTGCAGTAATTTCCAGAAACAAATCTATCTGCCTTCTGTTGCACCTCCTCAAACTCTTTATAGCCAAAATGTCAGACCAAAGTTTAATAATCCAGTTCCTTCACAACTCTAATACATCCTCTCATCACCCTCTCCAATAAATAAAAGATTTTAAACTCTCTTCCTATCACTTGTGCAATGTGATCTACCTAATTGAGTTTACTATCAAATATTATGTCAAGATATTTATATTTACGATCTTCAACAAGCAATTTCTTCCCTATTATATGATGCTAATCAACTTTTATTATTATTATCATATTCTCAAAGAAGAAAAAACTCATTGTCAAACACACAAAGGCTTAACGTGGTCCTAGTTGGCCCCAACGAATAAATATATTTATATCCAATGAGCTGACCCTTCTTGGCACTTACTTTCCTTCCACATTGTCCTACCCAGCTAATATCCTGTCCAGGTCACCCTGCACTCTGTTCACAGTTCTATCCCATTTTGACACTATTATATATCACTACTTCATCTGCATACAACCTAGCTGTAAACAATCAACAGAATCATTCTTTAGAATAAAAAGTACCAATGGTCTTATTACACTACCCTGTGGCAATCTCACTTTAAGTTCCACATCACTGACATTGCATTTTATACCTTAATCTTTGGTTTTTACTTTTAAATAATTAAATAATTCCTCTACCCAGCAAGTTCACTAGTATTATCCCCTCATCATCCTCTCCAATAAATGAATGCTACATACCACTCATGCTGTGCTATAGCATGTTCAGTTAACAGAAGCAGCTCAAGGTCACTCACTCTGCACTATCCCCACTCAGTAGCCCTTGTCACTACACGCGAAGGGGAAAAAGTGCTTGCTGTCATTTTTACCACTTGTTTTCCTCCTGTACACATTGACCTGCTTGTGAAAGGACACAAGGGGAGTGGGGATGGGGGCAATGGGAGGGGGTGGTGATGTGAGGAGCATGACCAGGGGAACATGACCCTGAGCTGCCATTTGATGGTGAACAGGGTATAGCAAAATTGTTTGATTCTAATCAAATTTATTTTGTTAATAAGTATTGGTACCTAACTCATCCATTAAAATGCAATGTACTTTTAATAAAGAGCACTTTGAATAAAACAGTTTCACTAGACAGCAAAGTAAGTGCAAAATAACTCTTAAACTATATTAATTTCATACTGAATTGATATTGTAAGCAAGTTTCAAGTTCCTAAAGTATTTGAATCTTAGGGCCTTATTATACTAGGCCACCAGGCGGCGCAACCAGTTGCCCAATTGGTGGCTCTGCTTGTCACTGGGCATTGAGTCTTATGGAGCTTATTACACTAGGTCAGCCAGTGGCGTCGCCACAAACTGGCGGCCAACTGGCTGCCATGCCCCGGTACCAAGTCGGCAGCCACTGGTGGTGGAAATGGTGGCGGGGAATTGTATCATACCTAGCTTATTACACTAGGCCACCTGGCGGCACAGCCAGTCTCGCCACCACTCGATCAGTATACTGTTCATTAGTGATGAAGTAACATGTGTGATAACAAGCTCCTTCTTGTACTTTAGGATTTTAAAATTGCAGAGATATTGAGTGACTGGTTTAGTGAGACAACTAGGGTCAATCATCCTGTGATAGAGGGAATGAATCAGAGGAGAGTCTTCTTAAAAGTATAAATGAGGAAACTACAAAATTCGGAATAAATTCTCAGGAAATTATGAAGAAACTCAAAAAGCTAAAAAAAATTTAAAGGGTCTAGAGTAGATAATATTACAACAGATTATTAAAGATTGTGGGAAACGATATTGTATCTTACCCTGAAATTTTATTTAAAATGAGTTTGAAGTTTTGTTGCTTACCAGAGGATTGGAAAAGTGTGATAGTAGTATGGATTCATAAAGGAGGAGTTACAAATAGGGTTGGAAATTACAGACCACTTAGTTTGACATCAGTGATAGGCAGAAAGATGGAGTGATTGATATTCAACTATATCCTCTTCAGTCCTGAGCTCATAATAAAAGTGCAAGTGAACTACTAATGTGTTATTTACTTTGTGTTAATGCTAGTTAACAATGAATGACCATGGAAATTTTTTTTGAAACAATAATTAATTTTTTATAGATGGTTTAAATTCGTTATAACATTAATTTATAGTTTGATTTTAACTGAGAAATGTCTGTACAGATTTAATAAGTTATTAAAGCCGTGAAAACACTTGTAAATGGAAAAAAAGATATGACTTTAGACATGCTGTACGGCTGCAGAATCCCAAGTTTTCAATCAGTGCTGCCAACTTGTGATGCTCGGCAGAATATCGAACAAATGAGCTGTGAGAAGCACGGTGTGTGTCGTAGATGATACCACAGGCCAGAAAAAGTTCAGCCACGCACATGCCCGAGAAAAAAATAATATCTGGGTGTATCATATATGATACTTCGGGACTGAAGAGGATATCAGAAATGTCTGTGAAGAAAGAAACTGGTTTTCAAATCAACAACACGGCTTTAGGCAAGGATATTCATGTAAATCTCAGATTGTGGGCTATATACAAGTTATTTCAGATGAATTGGACAAGGGAGGCCAAGTAAATAGTGTGGCACTAGATCTTATTAAGGCATTTGACAGAGTGAGCCATATAATGGTTCTAAATAAACTGAAATCTATTGGATTGGATGAAAAAGTTACTTGCTGTGTAGAGGAATTTTTAAAAGCCAGAAAGCAAAGTGTTAGAGTAGGAAATACACTATCAAAAAGGGTGAAAGTAAATATGGGAGTACCACAGGGTAGTGTATTGGGGCTGTTGCTGTTCATTATTCTAATGAATGACTGTGTTGATGGGTTACGGTCAGAATCTAGGTATTTTACAGATGATATGATGGTATACAATAGGATCAAAACAGATAAAGACTGAACAACTGCAAGGTGACCGGGATATAATATCTAAATGGGTAGGTCAGCATGGAATGACCGAGCGTGGTTGGTGACCAGTTAACGTTCTGGCCTAGCATTCGGGAAGACACCGGTTCGAATCCCAGTCCGGGCATCCATATTTGGGTTTTCCATGGTTTCCCAAATCACTCCAGGCTAATACCAGGATGCTTCCTTCAAAAGGGCCATATCCGAATTCCTTCCTGTTCCTTGTCCCCAGTCCCATCCCGTTTCTAATGACCTTAGCCGTCAATGAGGCGTTAAAAAAAAAAAGAGCATGGAATGAAGATAAATGCCAAGAAGAGTCAGCTTATAAGGTACACAGATAAAAAACTAAAGGTTAATTATTTGATAAAAAAACTCAATCGGGCAGAGCACATTGGGCAGGTGGTGGAAAAGGTTACAAAATCCTTCATTTACTGGAGAGGATGATGATACTATGTACCAGAGAAGTTAAGAAGTTGGGTTACAAAACTTTGGTCAGATCATTGGTTTAATATGGTGGCATAGTTTGGGTCCCACATTTTGGTTATCAAATACTGGCGTTAGAAGGTGTGCAAAAAAGAGCAGCTAGATTTGTTTGTGGAAATTATTGCAGGACCCAGTCAGTAATTGATGTGATAAATGAGCTGGATTGGGACTCATTGGAGGAAAGGAGTAGGGTGAAGAGAGTGCTGAAAATGTACAGGGCACATGTTGGTGATGGGGCTTGGAGGGATATTGGTCAAAGGATTAGGAATCGTACATGGAAGGGAAGAGGCAACCATTATCACAAGCTGGCGCTCAGTTTTATGCATAAAGGAGTGGGGAAATTTTCTTTTGTTAGTAAGGGTGTCAGGGATTAGAACAAATTAACAAATTACCAAGTGAAGTAATGAATATTTTACCAAAAACGCTTAAGGAATTTAAAATTTGTACATCATAAAAGTAAATGGGTGAGGAATTTAACACTCCAATTGTAAAAAAAAAAGAAAAGAAAGAGGTAATTAGATGACTCGGGAAATTGCCTTTGGAGAGTTAGCTGTATCTTTGTTAAGAGTCTGTGTTTATGTATGAATATAAAAGCAAAAAGATAATGTAATAAGTTTCATACAATTATCAAACAAAGCAATACCTTTTAACTGTTGCTTAATGAAAGCAACTCTTGAGTATGAAAACTTATGTAATTGCTGTTATAGTTTAACAAAATTTATGTGTATCTGTGTGTTTGAAATTTGTGTGTTTATTGGTCTATTTACATAAACGTCTTTGATTACCAATGTAGAATGGCTTATTTACAAGGGGGTTAAAAAAAAGAATTATTTTTTAAAAGCTATATCTTTTCAAATTGTTTACAAAACAACTTTATCCCCTTCAAAATACTCTCCATTGCAACTAATATATTTGTCTCACCATTGCTTCCACTACTCAAAATATTTTCTGTAGTCACTTTTAGAAATGGCTGACAGCTCCTCCCTCATTTTTTTCTTGACTTCTTCAATGTTGTCAAATCTGTGTCCTTTCATGCCCATTTTCATGCTTGGAAATAAGAAAAGTTGCATGGAGACAAGTCAGGTAAAAAAGGTGTGCGGGGCAACAGAACCATGCCATTTTTAGACAAAAACTTCCTAACAGAAACAGCTGCATGTGCAGGTGCATCGTCGTGATGGAAGAACCAGTCTCCTGTCCGCCAGAAATAGGGTCTTTTTTGACGAACTCCGTTGTGTAATATTCTCAAAACATCCAAACGAAATGTTTGATTGAAATTCAGATGTGGGGGAAAAAACTCTGAATGAACTATGCCCTTCGCATCAAAAAAGTAAATGAGCATTGTGTTGATGTTTGATTTGACTTAACAACATTTTTTTGGACAGGGTAACAATGACATCTTCCATTGTCTTCACTGTTCCTTTGTTTCTGGGACATAACCATAGCACCATGACTCATCAGCAGTAATGACCTTTGACAGAAAATCTAGATCAATTTCAAACTGTTGTTTCAAAGCACGACATGTTTAAACTCAATGTTCTTTTTGATTGTCAGTTATAGTCCTAGGAACTAACTTGGCAGCAACCCTTTTCAATACACTGAACCGAGCTCCAAGATAACCCACTAATCTCTGACAGTTGATCAATTGTCTGTCGATGGTCTGAGGGCACAACTTTTCATTGACTTGGGCAGTTGATGGATGTCCAGAACGAGGTTTGTCATCAACCAACATGTCACCATATATAAACCAAGGAAACTACTCATACACTTGAGTTTTTCCCATAGCATCATCTTTGTAAGCTGTTTTCAACATTAAATCAGTTTCAGCAGCATTTCTACCGAGTAGAAAACTAAATTTCACAGCTGCACGTTGTTCACTTAAACTTTCCATCGTCAAAAACGAAACAATAACAAAACAGCGCAAGCAAAAACCAATCACTGCAGATTAACAGAACAAGCTAGGTCAACAACACAGGTGGAATTGAATTGACAATGAGTTGCACTATAAGTACCTAGGGACAGAACACATACTAAACCAGCACAGCCAACGGCAATGCTATTTCGGGTATTTTTGGGTACCCTCTTCGTACACCCTTTATTGGAGCAGTACTGTCACAAATTTATTGGATTTATTACACAAGACTGTTAGATCAGAAGGCACTTAATATTAGCTGGGAGTCTCATTGCACTGTGGACCACAATCCCACAATCATTTATTTCAAACAACAAAATAATAATATTTCAGTCGGTACATAATACTAAAGTATTTATAACATAAAAAACACTATATTTCAATCCTGTCATATGAAAAAAGTGTTTGAATCTGCCTGCTGCTGTCAATAAAGGAAACTTATACCTTATCATACCTCAATATTTGATATTAGTGATGATGGACATTCTGTTAGGCAGTGATAATAAGAAACAATATGTAAAGTAAACCTATTGCTCACCATAGATAAAGATAAGATGGCCATAACAAACACACAAAAAAAAAAAAAAAAAATGAACTGACTCCTGCCATTATCTCTCCTGAGTGATGGCTTTACTTTCTGTATCCTTTCTTACCTCATTTGATGGGTAATTTATCTGATGTGACTGTTTAGAGATCAGTGAATTGGAAGACAAAAAGTGTGATAATATAGCTTTTACCACACAGTTCACTTGCTTTAACAATATGAAAATCCAAAAGAACATAGGTCTTTTTTCTTTGAAGATAAACCTTTACAATGCCCTTCTAAGCCCACTAATCTGCTGGCAGAGAAATAAAAGTGGTCAGACACTCCTATCTCCCTTCTAATGATAAACTAGAATACATCGTGATGCAATTTTATCTCCACTAAATGGGACTAGTGGATCCAACATCATGTTATATAATATCTATCTCATTTTTATAACATCTGGTAATGCTGACAAGCCAGACATTAGTAATTTCCATGAAAATTCACATTTAGCAGGTGAATGAAGGTACTGATTTTGAGTATGATGTGCTAAAAGGCATAGGATTAGCAAAATCATATCTACATTTTGAGTCATGTGGTAGGTCTTTGTGTGTGAATACCTTATCCTTGCCATTTTGTTTTTCTCTGTCCATTAGAGTATTAATGAAAATATTGTGAAAGTGTTTGTCTTCTTTTTTTGTGTTCCTTGATACCCTCTTGCCTTAATTGTCTAAGAGCATTTTCCACTTCATTATTGCAAATTTCTATTAGAAGATTACTAACAGGAAAACAAACAAAAATAATTATCAAATTTATTGCATCAAATTTCTCAACACATGAGAACTTTTTTTAAAAAGTATTCATTTACAGTTTATACATATTATTGCTGTACAGTATAATGAAATTGAAATAGATCATATTTACAGCATGAATGTACATTTAAAATCCTATTGATCAACATAAGATATTTCAATGCACTAAAACATCATCATTCATTATTATATAATTTGTTATTGAAAATTTTAGTATTGTCTAATATAAATGTTAATCACCCTGCCCTGAGAACACTTCTATACTTTAACAGGTAAATAGTTAATGAATTCATTTTGTAATACTAAACATGTTGCTTTGTATCAGAGAATACAAAAGAAAAGATACCCTATACATTTTTTATCCAAATACTTGAGAGCTTTGACAATATAGTAAAAACCATTTTAAGAAAAGCTGTGTGATGTGGTACGGCTAAAACAATTTGGATAAACTATTAATCTGTTCAAAATTAACAATTTTTTTCTTTTAACTTCAGAAATTTTTGTGAACATTCAACCCGAGATTAAAATCAGTGGCTATGACTTAAACCAACATGGACAACATGTTTCTATATCTGCCAAAATGTTTCCAAGAACACTTACTATGACAAAAGTGTGTAAAATAACGTTTTCCTCATAGATAACTCAAATTTCTTTCATAAATGTAAATTGTAATGACTCTGGTGACAGGTAATATCATTATTCCATCATGAATAAGAAGAGGCATCATAAACTATTTGATAACAAAAGGCTTTTGATTCCCAATTCAAGCCTAACGAAGAAAACATTTGTAATTGTAATTCCATACAATATATGAACCAAGAATAAAAAAGTTCTAACAAATAATGTTCTTAAAATCAACTAACAGTTTGAGCAACTTTATGGGATGCAGAATTCCCAGGATTAAATACAATTGGTCGATATCCTTTGCTGTTTCTCACGAATGGCTGCAAAGATGTAAAACTGAGACGATGTGCATTTTCTGTTTGAGTAGAGGGTGAAATCTGTAAAAAAAATTATAAATGATGTTAAGTAATATTAAAAAATTATCAAAAATTCAATATCTTTTGAATTATTTGTCTTACATACTCAAAGAGTAGATTAGCTTTCTTTTTATCAGAATTCTTTGAATATTTTCTACTTTTTATAAGAATCCAACTGTACTTTTTGACATAATTGCATTTTGTTCATTTTTGTTACATGCACTAGCTCATTAAAAAAAACCTGAGAACTGAAATTAACATGTTTAGTAAATTTAATTTATACTTACTGGAATGGGAGGTAAACTTGTAGGCTCCTGTTCTGATTGTGTATGTTGCAGTTCCATTTCCTTTTCTCCTACCTTAGCATTCATTTCTTCACTCTTTCTAACACTGGAACATGGCTCTGGACTAGATGATCTGCAAGTTGTACAACATGTGATAAAAGCATTCATAGTTTCCTCAAAAGTTAGAATTGGATATTGAAATCAGATTCAGTGGAGAAAAAATAAAACAAAATACATTACAACATGAAGCCTTTTGTTTTTATCTTTATCACTCTTTAATTTAATTTAATTGCAATGGAGCACAGGCTCCGGTGGCAATTTCCCTACACACCCATCTTTCTCCTATCCTGCACCTACCTACATTTGCCCTCTACAAATTTTATCTTTAAATTCTTTCAAAGTTTTCGGTAAATTATTCATCATTTCCCTTGGTAACTCATTCCAATCCCTGACACCCTTACCTAAAAAAGAGAATCTTCCCACACTCTTGTGCCTGAAATCAAGTGCCAGCTTGTGGTCATGGTCATCTTTTCCCTTCCATGCACTACTTTTCATACCTATTGCAATATCTTTCCATGCCTCATCGCCAGTATATGAATCCCATTCCAGCTCCTTTATCATATCCATCACTGATTGCATTCTGCGATAATTTCCAGAAACAAATCTAGCAGCCCTTTTTTGCACCCTCTCCAACTCCTGTATTTGATATGTAAAATGAGGGTCCCATACTACACTACCATATTCGAGCAATGGTCTGACCAAAGTTTTGTGACCCAATTCCTTGACTTTACTTACTAAAGCATAAAGAAATGGTTAAATATTAAAATTAAACTTCTCCTATTGTACATTAAGAATTTTGGTTTTTTCCTCATTTAATTAATCTGTTCCTCTTGGTATCATTTTAAATCGTCAGTTAAGAGAGATACATACATCATGAACTAAATGTGAAGGATTCACTTTTTGTATCCTTTGTGCTAAATTATATTGCCTTTTGGCACTGTTTCCCATATTCGTATATGCCAGCAATGTGTACGACTGTTCAAATAGAACGTGATAAAAATGTTAGTAAAAACTGCCTCGAAATAAACTCATCATAAATGTAATATGATAATCAATCCTTTAAAATTGAATACCAGTAGGCAATGTATGGTTAACATCAGCCCTAATATGTGGGCTATGTATCTTTTGCTTGATAGGTTTTGAATATTTTTAATTTTTTCCCCAGCTACATTCAGTTCAGTTTGCATTACTGTGTAAGCATTCTGAAATTAACAACTTGACATTACTCCATTAATGTTTGTTCTCAAAACTCAGTGGATTGTCTGTAACAAATGTAATTTAGTTTTACAGTCCATTTTTAATCCTGCTATTAAATGAAATATGGTTAAGTTGTTGTATTACCTTATTCTAAAATATGAAGTAAACTGTTACATAAGAAGGAAAGGGTGCTTGTTAAGTTTAAGGGTGGAAAGGAAGGCCATGACTTATCATCATAGAAGAAATGGTTGCACAGATACAAATATATGTATATATTTTGTAAAGGTCAATCAAAGTAAAATAAAATGTATTAAATTAATAAAATAAATAATTTATTCTATGGGGGAAATAAACAAATAAAAAATAAGACAGGTTTACTGGTGGGGTCTTAATGGAGGTAGAGGTCGGGGGATGCTAGTTCCCCTGTACAGAGTTTCAAAACTCTGACATCTCTCACTGCTAACAGTTGTTGAGACTGTTAGAAGAAAGGTGTGAGAGCTTCCACTGGATGGTCTAAGCTGGCATTATAAACTCTTTGCCTGTGTCTATTCATCCTGGTTAGTGGTGAGGCCTATGTATAGTGCAAGTCCAATAATAGGAAAAGATTTCCCTTTGGTAAGATTTGAATAAGCACTCTGCAGTGAGTGGTTGCATGGAAAAGATACATGTGGTAGTGTAGGACAGAGAAGAATTTGTGGACTAAGATATTGTTGAGATTGGATGGTCTGCCAAAGCATATGCCAGGGACAGTAGATAGAATTTGGGGAAGCAGGGTGTGCATTTCATGGAAAAAATGTAGACAAGGGGATAACTGGGTGATATATATGGGGCTAAAGTCAGCTTTGGGATGTTCAGAGTGGGAATGGTGGGTGGTAAATTTGTTTTTGTATAAGAACAGGGAGGTAACAGTTAGAGGATGTTAGGGTATAAGCGTATACCGGGGTACGTATCGGCTTGTACACCTAAACTTGAAGTCTTCCAAAATGTTACCAAAAGTTCGGGAAAAGTTCTATAACCATGAAAAACCTTGGAGAATGCTAACTGTAATGATGAAGACGGTCGCCACTTACAGAATTAACCCCCTGTAAGTAAGGTACTAAAATAGAAATGAATGTTGAAGTCCGAATCACTGAAGTATACATTCTTAAAATTTTCACAGAATTTACATAAAGTCACAGTTAGCAATGGCAATCGGAGAAAATCATTTGCCGAAGATCACAAGTCATGAAACAGAACAGACCACTACACCCCGAAATGAAAGTAAAAGTTCACATCGATGAACACATGCCGGAAAAGTTCAAGATTCTAAGGTTGCCTATCCTGTTAGTCAGCCATGTTGTCAAAGTTCAGGTTTCCCATCAGCCACTGCGAGCCGGTCTCACTCAAATCCGCTAAACAACGAGCTACATATTACTGCGACCAGGTGTTCCATCCAACTGCGGACGAAACCACGTCCGGGCTTACTTTTATCAAAAATGGCCTACTGACCTAGACAACAGTCTATATAGAAAAATTTTTGTTAACTGAGAGCTTCCAGAAACTCACAAGATGTAGAGCGTAACGAAACAAGTGTGGTGGTGTGGTTGGTTTTGTTTTTAGAGCTTCCAGACCGGTGTAAATGATTTTTGAAAATTGGTTAATTGGAAAGCTCACATGTTTAGAGTATTGCCGAACGTCACGTCCGGAATATGGATCTGCTAAAGTTTAAAATATCAAGTTTATACTATGTTTAAAGTGTTCCCCAGCTTCTGCTGAGTTCAGTGGTGTAAAAATCTTTTAAATCGGTGAAGGATGTCAAAAGTTATTGAATTTCTAAAATTTGGTTATTTCTTGGTGTTGCAAGATTTTCTTCACTTTTTATTTAAAGTCGGTTATGGCCTGAAACTATTTTTAAAATGTACCTTTATTTTATTTAAGTACTTTAGAGAAGCTTTTAGTTCGTGAAATATGTTAGCCAGAAAGAAATTCAAATTGCAAATTGGTTTCTACGACGTCACCGGAAAACGGATTTTCATTTATTTATATCTTCTGTTTATTAGTTGATGGCTATTGGAAACTTAGAAAATATTGACTTGCCGGTTATTTAGCTTGGTTAAATCTACTTTTAAACCTCTGAAATTACTTAGATGTGCTGGAGTTTATTATTGAAATCAACCCATGTGGTGATGCTTTAAAAATCATATTTACTGCTTTAAATCAGTCTGAAACTGCGAGTTATTAGTGAATTTAAATCAAACGGTGAAATTATTATTATTAAAGTGCTTTACAGTGGCCAATTTAGTGGAATATCAGTGCTGTGGTTGTTTAACCAAATCTGTTTACTTTGTTTCAGAATTATTATGGATTACGTTCATTTAGGTAAGTTTATGGTTTATATTTTATTAGAAACTTCTTATTTAAGGTTGTTATGTGTTGTTTATTTACTTTTCTGAACCTAAAGTGTTATTATCTCAATTTCAACCTATGGTATCATGTATTGAATGTTAACCTCAAACTTCGTCGGATCTTAACTGAATATTGAAAATAGAGAGTAAGGTAGCTTACAAGGAGAGGTCGCAGAACTATGTCACTGCATTAATGTAAGCAAGATGGATAGGTACTAATGATATGGAATTTTACCCGAACTGAAGAGAGAGGGAGATAAGGATCAACAAATACAGAGAGAGGAGAGCAAACTATCTAAGATTAGAGGATGGGGAAATCTGATACACAAGATATGCTGGTATGCCAGTTCTCAGCATCAGAATTCTGAGAAGCTAGTTGTTTACTGGCAATGATCAGTCCTGGTATTTGGGCAAACACAGGTTTGAATTCCCATTTGACTATTCCCAAAATCAATTCTGGTGAATATTTGTACAATTCCTTCAAAAGGCCATAGTAAAATTCCTTTCTGTTCCTTGTCATCAGTCCTACCTGCCTTTAAGGAACTTATGTCAATGAGACATAAAATCATGAGGAAAAACTCTAATGATTCAGACTCTGTTGAATTGATTGGTATAAATCAGCATGAGTTTCTTCTGGATGGTCCAGACTTTGAATATGACTAACAAAATTCTGCACCCTCAGTCCTTACCACCCAAGTCCTTCGCATTTACCTCCGTCATTTCACTGATGTTGCCTTGTGACCATTCCATCTGATAAAAAAGGGCTTTATTTAATATATATATATATATATATTTATGTATTTGTTCCTGTACCATGTCACGAACAAGCATTCACCGGGGTTAGTACATAAACAGTTTGTCATGAAACTCTGACCGTAAATGCTGCATATGGACTTCAAAATCATGGTCACCAGCTAGCTTTTCACCTTAACTAGCAAAGATAGGTGTTGGAATAAAAGTTCACTGTTGCTTCAAAGTAAATTTAAAGTTCACTGTATTCTTTAGAAAAATTTTACAAGTTCGTAGAACAATCTATTGACAAATAATTATTGCAGGTACTGATAAATGAAACAATCCAGGTCAACTCTCATGAACCCCCAACAGATATCAACTGCATGAGAATTTCGTAACTATAGCACACACTTCTAGAATTTCAAGGACAGATGCTGAAAGTGAAGTACATCCGGTAACACATGATGCCTGACCATCACATACCATGCCAAAACACTGGCCAACTCAATTGTGGTGACTACCCAAGCAATCAGAATGAACTGATGCCTTCCCCCACTTATGGGTGGCCTTGTATAGCAACTGCCTAGGGTTGTGCAATTATATCAGATCTTCCGAATTATCCTAAACTTCATCAAAATGAATTTTCTACCAACTTGCTCGAAATTTTTACAATATGTAGTCCTTGTCCTAAATGTCAAAATTGATCCAAATGAAATTTTTTTTTCTCAAATAGTTTGGCTATAAAAAATTATTATGTCAATATACAAAAAAATTACTATCTCACTTAAAGTATTAAAGCTATCAAGCTAGAGCAATTTTTAGAATGATTTGTTCCTCCTCCTCTATCTTGTAGTGTAAAAACTGGCTTCTCTTTAAATGTTTAGCTAGGTGAAAAATACTAAGATTTATATCTCCAAAAATACAAGTTTAAAATATATTCCAAGTGATTCTACTTTAAGTTTTGTATATGCTAGTGACACTTTCAACTATGATAATATTTCTTTAATAGTTTTTCTAATAATCCAAAATTTTGTTCTTCATTATAAATTTGTCCGGCCAGATTGTTAAAAGAGGAAGTTGGCCATTTCTAATACTTGTGAATTACTTTGCTTTTTTCGATTTCAGCCGTAATACTGCGTGGATTTTAATAAAATCTGGTCGATTCTCCTCAGGAAAAATCTTGCTATCCACTGATTATAGTCCCATTTCTGCAAATTTAGTCTGTAATTATCACATACCACCCACATTTTTGACCAAATCATTATTTTCCTAAAAACAATATTTAACTTTTAGTTATTCTTCTCAAACTTTTACAAAAGGTGTAATAAAAATTAACTCATCTTTTGAGATATGAATCATTCTTGTATCTAGAAAACTGTGGCTTTAGGATTTTTTTTTGTTTTCTACGGCATGAAACAAGGAAAATTTTTGATTTCAAAATTGCAGATATCTCGTCAGTGAAAATAATACTTCATTTTACTTATTGTTACTCAAAACACCTCTGAAAATTAATGCAACATTTCCTATCACAAAAAAGCCAAACACTATATTGCAGTTATGTTTACATTACGTTATGACTTGATATCATTGTTTATCTGTACATAACCCTTGAAATACTTAAGAAAATGGATTTAAAAATGATTTACAATACACTTGGTGCCAGCTCGAAATTCTTTAAACAAATTTTGTTAATGAAGTTACAAAATTTAGGTTATATTGCAGCTGATGTACATCCTGCTACAGTAAGTGATTTAGTGCAAACCATTATTTGAAGAGTACAGAAGAAAGTACATTTTTTAAAGATAATTTTGTATTGGGTAGACCATATTTTAATAACATACAGAAAAATAAATTTCGTTATCAGAAACTATTATTACCAACATACATCACCAGAAGAGTTGTTTTAAATGTTACCTTGATCTTATCTCTTAACTATAATTTCAAAACTGAAGAATTTGTGCAAATAAAATAGAACATGAGTGTTGTAAAATCAGTTTCTTAATAAAAAGTGAAATTAATTAATTTATATTGATCATAGCCAATATAAATTGCATACGGTATACATTACTGAGATGCTGTGCATTATTTTGTATTTGAAAGCAAACTCTAATAAACTGAAAGGGGAAAGTGTGTGAAGAAATCTAAAATCTACAGAAACTTATTTTATGACAGACAATCAAATGTTTACTGACATCAGTGTAAATGTTCAACATGATTTGATTTTTCTTTATATGTTATATATCTTTTTGAGACTTCCATTTTTAAATGCTAGTGCTGGTATATTGGAATTCTCATGAACTGAAAAAAAAAAAAAAAAAATTGGCATGATGAACAGACAAAATATTAAAATACCACCATGAATTCAAAAGTTATTTTGGTTAGTAAAATGTAATTTTCAGCATTAGGCAAATTAATACACAAGAAAGCAACAAACCTGTGTGTGGATTATTTTTTTTCCAGTAATCCATTCAACCAGTCTTGACTTACATGAGATGGTGATGCAATTGATGACTAGATAATTAGTGATTTGCTAGATGAGTGTTACTTCCTGAATGGACATACAATACCAAACCCAGGTTAAAAAATGTTAAAATACTTTTTTATATACAGTAATTGCTCAGCTAGTGTAACCTTATATGCTGGTTATTATTCTTTTCACCAAATAAATTTTGATATTACCACAGATAACACATTGCAATATTGACCAAACATGTAATTAGGTTTCTAATCAGATCACTGCCCAACAAATGGTTCTTCATTTGGAGAGCATGCATGAGCTCCAAATACTTTATACATGTCTAATTTTTATGGAGATAAAAAGCAGTCCCAAATCATTTGGATAAATAGTGTTATGCTCTATATTTTTATACAATATTGAAAGCTTTATGTAAGCAGTATCTACATATTATAAATAAAATATACTATAAATCAGTGATACAACTTTAACCATAACCAAATGTATGCCTATAAATACATAGTCAAGGAACTTATTAAATATTGTTTCATACCTGACAGAACACAGCGAATTAAATGATTCTTAATATGCTAATTAACATACACTTGCTTGCTAAATGATCAAAATACCATCTTTTGATACATTTGTTTAATGAGAAGTACTCAGGAGTACTGCTGGAATCCTGTACTGGCAAAAATATTTTATGACATCTTCATTTTCATTTAAGATAATGTTGATTATTAAATAGTCCAATTAAGAGGTAACAAATATTTTTGATATGCATAGTACATTGGAAGTAGAAGTGCGAGTATGTGGCTACGGAATATTGAACTTGGTTGACTATACCATTACAGTTATCATAAAATAGTAGCCCTTAGTTTATGCAGTGTTACATGTCTTTTTGTGACAGTTATGTTTAAAGGAGTGAACTGTCAGAAATGCTGTGTTCTTTTATCGTTGTTGTAATGCCTGTTTTGTGAATTTTCAATAGCTTAATGCCATTTTGAGTTGAGTTAAATTATTCAGGCTGATGGCAAGCTTCAGAAGAAGAAAACTCTCAGGTGCTGTTCTAATTAAACAGATATCAGAAAACACTGAGGGCGAGATAGATGATACTGAGAAACACAATTCATTCTCATAGGTTGCATGCTGCTGCATTTAAGGATGAACATAAGTTCAATAAGCTAAATTATATGTCTATATCAGACCATTGCCCACTCAGCAAGGGACTCAGGTAAGTGTTTTGGGAGGCATTTTCCATTGGCCTCGTTATTCTTCAGACTTGATGGTACAGGATTTTTTTTTTTTAGTATTCTTGAAGTCTCATGTTTAGCAGAAAAATCTGAATTTTGGAAGAGTTAAGAAATGCCATTCATCATGAAGTAGAAGACAGAGAGTTGATATAGACATGTTGCAGTGATGTATGGATAACTTCTGACATAGACTTGAGATTTGTGTGAAAAAATAAAGACCACCACCGAAATGTTTTGCCTCAATCAGCTTAAATAATATCTTATATTTTCTCTTTATTGACATTTTTAATGTCAGTAAATAAGCTCTGAATAAAAATTTCCTGTTTTACTATTCATATCAAAAACATACTATTCCTCTCAATCACTTCATTAATCTCTGGTTCCAATTGTCTGAACACCTCTTTGAACATTTCAGTCCCATAAATATAATTTGGGAATGGTGCTTTGGCTAATGTAAACATCTTCTTAACATGGACTTTATTGCCTAAAAATTGTCACATGTGAAATGTCAAGCAAGAATTAGACAGTAGATCCATCACTAACCAGAGTTGGAGGCATAAGGGCTGCAGGAGAGGGGAAGGTGGGGGAGGAGGAGGATGGAGAACAAAAAAACAAGATATTGAGGAGCAAGATACTGAAGAACCTCTTAATCATAATGATGAAACATGTGACACTGATATACCATACCGTACTTGTACGGCCACAAACAGCAGCAATCTGTTTCCACTGGATGTATGCTTTGTTTCATCATATTTTTTAACGATGAAGAGTTCATGTCAAATATTGTATATTTGGGTTCATATAAATATGAAAGGCAAGGGAAATAACCAATCACTCACCAAAGTTGAAGGCTGTGATGAGTTAAAAACATATGAGATGAACAAAAATGTATGCCGTATTTCAGTTTAAAACCATATTCATGTGGTAGGGAATGAGCCATTTGGTTCAGGAGATGTGCACATGCCAAAGCTTACCCAATGGCTCAGTATATATTTTTGTTATTCTCTTATGTTTTTCACTCCTCACAGTCTTCAGCTTCAGCTTTGGTGAGCAATAGAACATTTTCCCTACCTTTTATTATTTATATTGCCTAAAAGAACTTTCCTTAGCAACATTGGTATTTGTGTTCATCATGTATTTTGCACAATTCAGCTCTCCTGCTTCCAGCTTTGGTTAATAATGGGTTTAAGTTCTCTATGTTTATTTGTATCCAGCATTATCTTCAAGAATTTTCCTGTTTATTATTATCACTGTCAGAGCTATAGTTAGATTTACAACTCTATATGACAGTTCTTGAGATTGTTGCAGAATAAGTTCTTTTTACCTTTCATTCTAACTGAAAATTAAAATTTTGAAGAATATGTAGCTACTTTGAAATACTTCTGTAATTATATTTTAAACCACCATTTTTCTTCTTTCTCTTGTTCTCATACAAAAAAGAGAGATCCTATTAGTTTTCAATCAGTTGAATCATTGCTCTACGAACTTGTTTGTGATCAGTGGACATTGTTTTAAATTATTAAAGGAAAACTAAAGTCAGTTTTATAACAATTTACAATGAGGATAGTAATTTTAAAAACAAAAAAGGAAAGAAACCCTAATCACATTGTTACTATGGACTAGAAATAATTTTTTTCAGCTAAGGGAAAAAATTAGAAAAAAAACTGATGCATTTCTTTATGTTTCTATTGTTCCCATCTTTCAGCTCAGATGTAAAAGACTCATGTATTTATTTATACAGTAAGCAACAGTACTATGGTTTGGCTGAGATTGCATTTAGTGAGTTCTAAGGTTCAAACCTCAGTGTATGTACACTGACCATCCTGATTAAGGTTTGAAGACAATTTTCTTAATCATCTAAGCAAATTTTAGGATGATCCCTAATTTCTTTCTTAAAACAACATGATTTTCAGAATTGTTAATTTGGAACATATTCAACAAGGCTTATATTATTCACAGATGTATGATGACATTTATTTTCTTCCCTTTAATATAAGGTTGTGACAATGTTGGCTTAATAGTGATAATAGGTTAACACAAGCTAAAGTGGATCAAGATGCTCCATTACCATTCCCAATAACAAGTCAGATAAAGGAATGAAAATGCTCAATCTGCCTCAGTGGAAATTTCAATTTTAGTTTGTTACTAAACACTTCACAAAGATATGTTATTTGGTATCATCATGACACTGTACACAATTTTACAGAAATTATTTTTGTTGTGTTTCATATATCCCTTCACTAACTGGTTAAAAATTTGCAATACACTTTATTCTAATTATATCCAAAAATTATTATAACATCATTTCAGAATTGTACCACAATCTATTTTTGATGCTTCAGTATGTCCGAGTCATATGTTTAAGGAAGCAGACAAGCTTTGTCTAAAACTGAATCACCAAAATTAATTTCTAAATGCTTGTTCACAGACTGAAGCTAGTTTATATTAATATAAGAAACAAATATATAAACTGAAAATTGTTGCTTAGAATGAGCTTCTTAGGGTTGCTGCCGTTTCAAAGCCCCAGTACTTCTTATGTTTTAAAATACTTGTCAACCAAATAATTTGATTTTCTATATTAATATATACACGATAATAAGATAGACTGACACTTACCATAGATGAAGGCGGGCAGGCCAGACAAAAAAAAAAAAAAAAAAAAAAAAAAAAAACACATGTGTTTTGCCTTCTTTTATAATTAAGATTATTAACTGAAATATTGTAAAATCTGTTTTTGTGTGTGTGTGTGTGTGTCTGCCCCATCTGCTTTAATCTTTGTTTATTTTCATTGCCTAAAATTGCCTTAATTTGTTCAGTTCATTAGCAGCTTTCATTAAAAATGTGACATCACGTTTTAAATGCTCTGCTAATTTCCAGTTCTGATACTTAAAAGAATAAAGTTTGCAATTAATCAAATTAACCGTTAGGTATATTATAAAAAGCTTTCTACTGCAGTGAAATTTTCCATATTATGACACTCATGCATTATTCCTCTCCATTTTTATCATGTTCAATATTGCCAAACCCAAAGCAGACCAAATACAGCAGTGGTCTCTACCATGTAAGCAATAACTTTAATAGCAAAATTTGGCAATACGGTACTGAGAACTGTATTGTCACCTGCTACGAGAGTGGTTGACGAGACGGGATCGGGGCCTCATGTTTGACTCTGAGTCAGAGCTAGCTAGGGAGCAGACTGCGGGACGTGTACCATGTGCAAAGTCCCGTCTGTAGTTGTCTGAGGAAGAGGAGTGGGGAGTCGACACTCCAGCACGGTCTTCACTCTGGTAGCCACTTGTACCTAAAAAAAAAAAAAGAGTATAGTCATTTATTTCTTAAATACCTTCACCTAAACACAAGAAAATGGAATGAGTTGAATGTGTTCTTCAGGTTTGAAAACTTCTTTGCTTGTACGTACACAATTTAACAATTTAAAATAATTGTTTTGTTTTGAGTTGTAATTCTACCAGAAAATTTATTATTACGATTTTGGTTTTAATAGAAGTCATTAATTTGTAAGTGTAGATGTAGTGGTTGGTGGGGTGTGATACAGGAAAGAGGAAATGTTTCAAATCTGAAAGTGAGATGGTTTAATGGTACTGTGTAAATGATGTGTGCATAAAAAAATTGAACTAATGATAAAAAAATAACAAAGAATGATGTTCATTTATTGTACACTATTCTAATTTACCTGATAATCCATTTAGCTGATGGTGTGGTGCCACGTAAACTTGTGTGTTTTTTGGTATATCATACACAACTTGTGGATGAACTGTGGCACGCTTTTTCTCCATGTATGGCAAAGATTCATGTGCAGAGTCTATATACCTGTAGAGGAGGATCAAGCATTGTTATAAATTGATGGTTACACAGAGAGAAATTTATGTATATATCCATCATTTCTTGCTTTCTTTCTTTTTTTTAAACAAACAAACAACGGAAACAATGATCATGCTATTTACAAGTTTAGCACTACTTTTGACTGCTATGCTTAATCAGTTGTGTGTGAGTATGGAATGAAACAATCACTGACCAACTGCAATTTTCTAACTGAAAAATATACTTCAGCTAGTTTGTTGCTTATAAGAAACATATGAAAACATTTTTGGTATGAGAATTTGTAATTTTTGTTTTAACAACATGTCGTGGAATAATTATTTCAAAATTTGTAGCCAGTGTTATGAACTAAGCCTTATGTTATAATTTAATTGTGACAGAGCACATACATTGGTGAAAATTTTTCCTTCACATCTGATTTTCTGTTTCATGATTTTATTTTAAAATTTTAAAATTCATTGATTTCAATGTTACCACTCAACTAATTTTTCCATTTATAGATTTTAAATTATTTTAGTGTTTCTGGTAAAAATTTTTTTATCATTTTCCCGGCTTGTTAGCTTCAGTTCCCTACATAAAAAAAAATATATTACACCCTTAGCCTTAAATCAAGTGCCAGTTTATAGTCATGGTTACCTCTTCCTTTCCATGTACTACTTCTAATTCTTCTACCAATATCCATCCAAGCCTAGTCACCAATATATACCTGATAAACTCCCAGTTCTCTTCACTTGTTTCCTATTTTCCAATTAATAACAAACCAGCTCCATTAGTTACTAATTGTGTGCTGCAATAATTTTCACAAACAAATCTAGCTGCCCCTTGCCATTTGATACCCATAATGTAGATCATATCACACATATCATATGTTATGACATATGAATAATAACTAGGACTACATCACCATATATAAGCAATGAGATTACTAAGGTTTTCTATTCAATTTCCTTACTTCTCTGGTAAGTTTCCTCATCATCCTCTACAATAAATGAGGATTTTGAGATCTCTACTAAGCAAATGTCCAGTTGAGTTATTTACACTTAACATCTTCAACATACAATTCCCCCTCCACCCCATAATCATAAAAAACCTTTAGTTTTTTTCATTTGTACATCTAATCACCTGAATATTTTTGGCATGTTGACCTACCTAGCTAGATATCCTATCCAGATCTCTCTGCAAAAATTTATAGTCCTTGTAAGCACCTTACAATTTTGGCAAATTCTAGTTTTGTTTAGGCGGGACTTAGAAATTTCGAGAAGAGCAGTTTTCAACTTTAAGGAATTTTCCTGTAATCTTGCTCACAGTTATAATCCACCATATAAATAATTTTAAAGTGTATTTATCAGATCGGGAAACGTTTAGTTTAAAAGATATTCCCGTTTGTTCATGTTTTGAAACACGCGATCGGAAAAGTAGAAAACTAAGATGTATAATATCTTTAAATCGAGGAAAGCTACAACTGATCTTTTATCACCAGCTGTAGTCAGCACTGTCCCCTATATTTTGGCAATAAAATTAAGTAATTTGGTAAAAGTTAATTAGTGATTTTAATTAAGAGAAAAAAATAAGCTTTTTATTAAAAGAGATATTAAATTAAAAATTACATCAGTAGATAGCCCTAACTGAGATGATTTCGTACATATATTAGTTTCCATAAAAAGTTTAAGCATTTGTCTGGCAATCAAGTTTTTGAAAATAGATTATTGCTGATTGTCGGGTAGAAGTTCGGGAAAGTCCGCAAAGTCCGCCAAGATTGGTCACGTGATGAATTTAGTTTTAAGACGATAGAAACCTTTTGGAATAGTAAATTAAATTAAAATAGATAGAACAGGAGGATAGAAAGTCCCTGTAAAAATCTTAAATTAAACTATCATATACTTTTGAAGATATTAATTAAAGAAAGATTTGCCAAGGTCATAGGCGCGCGCAGGGCTATAATAGTTCGTGCGGTAAGCACACGTTGTCTCATTCTTACGCCGGGAAGTGATCGAGCAACTCCGCGCATGACTTTATCAGTGATGTTTAAAATGTGAACTTAGCCAAATGTGGTCTGTTCCTGCCTGTCGTCTGTTCCGGTCGGTCTTTCGTCTCGGTTGGTTGTAACTCGCCATTCTGGCTAGTTCGACCATGTTGAAACTTTCATGTCGTGTTATATAGTAACTTTAATGACTGTTAAGAACTTGTAAATTCACTAAAGGGGTTCGGTCGGTTCAAATTTCTCTCCACAACTTGCAAACTTTGGTAAAGTGTGTTCAATTTGCCAACTCAACTATTAAGTGCATATTTGAAATTTTGAACTTGTGATTTTCTTTTAAATAAACTTGGAATTTTCGGAAAGTGAACTTTTATCATTTCGTAGTGATTTTGCAACCTTTTCTCTATTTGTGGGTTAACAAATATTGTGGCGACCTCACGCATTTAAGTTGAGTTATCCGGCTACATGGTCAAGTCAAAATCATTTCATAAATTTTCTAAAGAACATTCAAGAGTTAGTTGAGGCACCTAGGCTATACTACAGCCCCGGTATCAGCCTTGGGTCTTACATCCTCTCCTATTGCAATTATACTGTATAATCAGCAACTTCTGACAGTAAATCACCAATACAACCACAATAATATTAAATATTGATTTTTCCTTTTATTTATTTGTGCACATAAAAAAACTAATATTGAATGAATTGTTGCAAAAGGTTATGGTGTGTAACTCTTGTCGTACCAGTATGTTATAGACAAAATGACCACCAAATCTAAAAATATTGTTAGAAACAAAATTTCAATATATGTAAACTAAAAAACTGATTCACGCCTTGTTTAAGAATTTTTGTAACTGGTTCACAGAATGATGAATGCAACATTAGAACTCTCACAGTCCCTAATTGGTTGGTACAGGGTATGAGTTACTATAGACCAATGCAATTCTTGAATGTTGGACACTGCACTTGCCCAAGAAGATTTTTTTTAATCAGGCTTTAATGTTTATAAACTTTTTACAATAAATATTCCTGTTCTACAAGAGATATTATGACATATGAACAATAATTAGTTGCTCTGACCTGGAGGAGGGCGTGTAGTCTCGATATTCCCTGCGTGGCTCCCTGTACTCGGAAAGTACTTGTGTGGAAGAGGTTGTGTTGGCAGTTGCCGGGGGTGGAGAGGGCTGTGGGGAGTCGGCACCATCCGGATCTGCCCTGGGGGCAGCACCACCCCAGCCAGCAGGCAATGAAGAGTAAAGCTGCTCGTCAAGTGAAAACAGGCGCAGCTGCTGCCGGATGGAGGCCTTCTCCCTGGCGCGCTTACGCTGGAATTCTTCCTCCACCTGGCGCATCGCCTCCAGCTCACTTAGACGCTGACGCTCCTTCAGTTCCGCCTCTCGGGACAGACGCTCGGCAAGCCGGCGTCTCTCAATCTGACGCACCGTGCTCTGGAACGTGAACCTGCCACAAAAAATGGCATACTGTCACAAACTCCCCATCACAATCAGTATTTACCAATAAGCATACTTTTTGTAAGATAATGCTGCCTTGGTGATGCCTCTCATGTGATTTGTGAATCCTCAGTGTGCTCTATGCAATCATTTGAGAATGTAGGATGTGGAAAAAGCTTATTGGCATTTACAGGACAAGCAAGAGATAGTTTGGGAGAATCATGTCAACCCATATTAATGTTTAAAAGAGATTAGTTATAATGCATTGGTGTATTCTATGTTATAAGAGGATAGCATATTCAGTCTGAAGTGCCTTTCTCATGCCTTTAGATTCGTATAACATAAACTTTTAGCAACGTAGGTGGCTTCGTCAGCACTCTACTCATTTCTGTTTTAATCCCTTAGTATTCTCTAATGAGCCAATTACAGGATAGCCATATGATGGTCATGCGAAGAGTTGGGTCAGGCATTTATTATGACAGGTTTGAGATGTCCATTTTGTGATGTTTACAGATTTACAAAGCTAAAGTATTGAAGAAACAATATTACGATAAAGAGCAACTAAATCGATTCAAGAACCGTGGTTGAACTGCTGCAAGTCCTAAGTGAAAATTGATGGTCTCACCTGCGGCCCTTGCTCCTCCTGCCGACTTCTCCGTCTGCGCTCTGTTGCTGCTGCTGTTGTTGCTGCTGTTGCGAGGCGACTTGCTTCTCCCTGTGGCGCTCCCTTTCTCTCTCCCTCTCTCTTTCCCTGTCCCTATCTCTGTCTCGCCTTATATCCGGTGGAAGCTCGGGCGACGGCGTCCTGCCCACCTGTGAAACATTAATACAGTGTACAACACCTGTGTCAAATACACCATTGGCTACTGATAGCAATCGAGTTTGAGAGACTCTGGATACAAATCAAAAGATTTTACGAATGTTTCCATGAATTAACAGAGGCAGTTTTGACTAAATCAATTAGATAAAACAAAATTCAGTGTTTTTGTAACAGAATTTGATTTTCGCAGTTGGTGATGTCATTGGTAAAAGCCTCGAGGCGTGACGTGTAGCATACACACCTGCCTCATCTCGCTGCAGCTTGAGATGTCGCCGCACGACTTGGAGAGCGGTGCGGCAGCCCACAGCCCTCGAGCCGATCTGGCTCGGTCTCTGGCCGGCGGTCGAGGCGTCGACCCGTCGACGTCGTCGCCGGGTAAGTACATGACGTGGCGACCGGACGCCAGGTACGAGAAGGGAGAGGCGCCAGGCGGCGTCTGCGGTCCTCCAGAGTCGCGCTCCGCGGAAGACGGGCTGCCTCGCGACCAGCTGTAGCCAGCCGCCTGCAACAGTAAGACAACCTGCTTTAACTGCACTGCAGTAATTGTGAATATTTTCACACACGACAGATAGAACAGAAAACTTTAGCTGTAGTCTACGGTGTATAATTTACATCGCTGCTTAAATTTTATGGAACAAACATTCTGGTTCAAATTTTTAATCATCTGTAAGTGATGTCATTCTGAAGTGAAAACTGAAAGAGTAACAACAAAATTAAATGGCAGAGCGCCTAAATGCTAGAAAAGACCTCCTGGTAAAAAAAATTCTGTGACAGAGTTACATTATTATATGGATTAACATTTCGTTCTGAATTCTAAAGCGCCTCTGGAACCAAAGTCATGATCAGAATTCAAAGATTCTGCAGTCAGGCAAGATTTGTGATGTCCCATAAACAAGATGGTATCTATGAAAAAAAAAGATGGTATCTGTCAGTAAGAGATATATGATAAGACCCAATATGTAAAGTAGTAAAATATTGTTTGGGCTATCCATGGAAAAAATATATCAGTTCACTGTTTGGGACTTTCTATATACTGGGGTGTATGGGGTAAAAAGGAAACAAAGTGGCCAATGACACTGTAAGCCGCACTGTCTTTGTCAAACGCCATCTTGTTTTTCCTTGGCTCGGACTTCATATATTTTTGATCAGTGAAAAAAATAAGTTATTATTTTAATTCAAACATGTTCCAAATAAACTTGTCACGGAGATCCTATACCTGCTGTGTATGGGTCATATATATTTATAACTTTGTAAGGGTGCTGTAGAAAAGCGTAATGAATGTTGAAAGTGAGGGGAGAATGGGGTACGATCTCTCTCTCAACTGCGACAGTGTTTTTGAAATTTCAACTAGTTTCTATCAAACGCTAATGGAATCGATGAAAGAACTAGTTATCTTTTCATAGTAATTAGTTGTTTCTAGATCGAAAGTCTTACGAGCATAGTGCTAAAGATTTGTAAACTAATAGTTATTATAGTTGGAGAACGAAGACTAACTTTTGATTCCTGGTGAGTTGGTATATATTTCTGGCTGTTAGGTATTCCGTTCGTAATTCGCTGCACCCATACAACGTCTCATTTCTACGATGGTTTCATTTCACTTTAGCAATGGGTCCTCTACAACGACTTCCTCATATTCTCTGTTGAAACATATATTTTTTCAAGGCCGCAGAAAAAGTTAAGTAGAAACTATCATTGCTGAATCGCTTTTAACCATATGCCGATCACTGAAGCAAATAGTTAAGCATATGAGAACGAGCCATACCAAACTATGAAGCTGTACATAAAAGAACTGACATATGCATTTCAGAAGAATGAGCTAACGATGAGACCCGCAGAAGTTCCACAATCTACTATATAATTTCGTAAGCTCACTCATTCACTCACCTCTATAGCTATTGGCTCAAGATCGGTGTCACGTGTCACTCTTCGCTCGCAAACCATAGTCCACAATTTAATAGCTAAGCACCTGCTAGCAAATTAATTGCCGTAATACATTCATTAAGTTTGCTTTTCGTAGCGTTAGATAGTTAAAAAAATAATTGATAAATTTTGCTGCTGACAACGTGGATCTGTTTTCAGTAAAGAAAAGCAACTTTAAAAAACTTTAAAAAAATTAAATTACTCATGGTCTTTGCTGTAACCACTAATGCCAATTGTTATTCTGGCTCTGGATAATTTTCAGTTTAATTAAAACTTTCACTAATGATGGTGTTTGACCATAGTTTATGCATTACGGTTTATTTGCTTTTTAGATATTTTACTGACAACTTTCAATAATGTCTTTGTTCATGTTCTCTGTACGTGAATTATTAGGTAATTTTAAGAGGACATCAGACCAAATATGTTACCAAATCGACTATTCTGGCAATTCGTTTCTTTAGAGTTGCTCAACTGTTTAATAATAGGGAATGTGTATTAAATTCTCTGGCCATCACAAATACTATGACCAATGATTAATTTAGTGTTTGATCAGTCTCAATAAAAAACAACCTGATGCAAACAGGAATTATTTAGATTTTAAGAATGAACTTTAAGGGTCAAGTACAAGTCAAGTTTGTATTTAAGCAAGTTGCAGTCTATGACCTTTGAAACAATTATGCGATTGCGCTATCGTCCCTGTGCGTATTTAATACCTATCTCTATTAAAGCTTCTGAGTTCAAGCCCAAGAGGGCTTATATTTAGTCAGATCAGGACAATCTGTCATAATCTTTCATCCTAAAAACTGGAAATATTCTAGACGATACAAAAAAACAATCAAGGGATTACACTAGTGCTGGAATATTTAAGAAGTTTTTCCTGTGTGATGGTTAAATATTTAATTCGGATAGAAATAGTAAGCAGCGCGTGGGAGGTTCAGACAGTGCTTACCGGCGCCGGAGCGTTGAGCGAGCCAGGCACGCTGCGGCTGAGCATCCAGTTCTCGTCTAGTGGAGCTCGCCCACGGTCCACTTCTTCGTCGTCGTCGCCGTCCCTGGCGAGCGTCCCGAGCGCCGCGCCCAGTGCTCCGGACACCGACCGACGCAACTTCTGCAGGCTGTGGAACGGCGCCCCCGCCTCCTCCAAACTCGTCTCGCGGCGCAGCCTCGACTGCGGTACCAGTAACACGACACAGCGTAAGAATTAACAGTCACCATAAGCTCTTCCTCCACCACCAACTTCGCTGCTTAAGCTCATAAGGAATTTTATTCTTATTTGGAGCAACGAAAATTTCATTAGAGGCATGTTAAGAAAGGTAATGAAAAGCTTCATATGATTTGGATTAATGTGCCATATGTATCTAAGGATTTAACCACAAGATAATCTATATGTATATTCGAATATTGCTTGTACTCACCAAGTATAGATATACACTTACTAACATGACGATAAGAAATTATCTTAGTCCACAACCCGTAGGTTGGTTGGATGATGCAGAAGGAAGCACACTAAGTCAGTGTGTTAGGTAGAACGGCCAGTTCTTTTTCTTCGAGACATGTAGTTTAACGTCGATTCTGAACCTTAGAATTATAATTTCCTTATTCCCCTTTGGCTTATTATTTATTTTTGTTTAAATGTCGTACTGGATAATTATATTGGGTCAGTTTTCTTTATGGCAAGTTGTTAAGAAAAAGACATCTGTAGAAGTGTGAGTTCAATATAAAAAAGTTATATACATATGTAAAACTTTATTTGAGTGAATGATTTAAAGCACCACCACACCAACTTTTTTTATTCTTTGCTTATGGCTTTACGCCTCGTCGATGTAGAGGTCATTATAGGCGAGACACTAGGAGGTATAAACAACATTAACAGGTTGAAACCTAGAGCTTCACATAATGCTTTTTGTGCGGTTTTCTATAATCATCCAGGAGAATGCGCGAACGGTCACCAGTTCCCACATCCACATATGATAAATAAGTACAGTTAACATTCAGAACAGCCGTCGTATAACGATGACCGTAAAAACTACGTACTTGACGAACACAATTGACAGTAACACACAGTAGTAACACTGTTCATTGAGAAGGCGAGACTTAAGCTATCCGCTTAGTATAACGATCACCAGTGTATCACTTTAACTAGGCCAAAAAATCAGAATTAATGTTGATATAGAATATGATCAAGTGAAAAAAGTCCTATGTTTAAGAGGCTTAATCATTCAATGATTTTGTTGGATGGTAAAAAAAAGCAAAAATAATAACAGCAACATAATTACAAGAAACTTTTCCCAAGGAAGGTCACGAACAGCTGCCCTCAATGTGTCAAGGTGCATCACGAGACCTTATCTCCTTGCTTCCGAAACATTCGTTGAAGAACTTTCCATCAGAGTTTCAGTTTGTAATAATAAAACACAGCAATCTGATCGATGTGTCTTACCAGCGGAGTGAAAGAAATAGCTGACACTACTAAACTTGCACATTTGGGACCCAAATACATCAACGAAATAATGCTGTCATTAGGGACTAACAGACTTGAAAAATCATTACCGCCGATGTTTTGTTATCTATTGAACTTGTAAAACAACTGAAAATTCACAAACGCCTTACAAACTAAAGAACATTACATTTTTATTTTATTTTTAAAAAAAGTCCATCCTATTGTATTTTCCTTGGCACTAAGTTCACCGCCCGTCAGTCAGTATGTTGCAGGATTTGTAATATCTCAAGCTTTAACCCATTTTCTGAGGCGTTGAGTCTAACCTTGGTTGCAGCAAAGTCATCCCCCTGTTGGGCGTAGAGCGCGAGGCACAGCCTGTCGTCCCGGGGCAGTGATAGGGAGAAGACGTGCGGCCGCGGAGAGAAGCGGGCTCCCCTAGTCGCGAAGCCCGCCGCTCCAGGAGCCGCCGCCTCCGCCTGCCCCCGGTGTCGCCTCGAGCTGGTCGCAGCCGGGCAGTCGCCACCGTCCGAGCTGGACTCGTCCAGGTCTTGCTGCGGGGTCCAGGCGGCAGCCTTCAGTCTCGGAGCCGGCTCGTCGTGGCCCGGGCTAGCATCCCCGGAGATGCCCGAGTCTCCTGATTTTGAGCGGGGTGCCTGCGGCAGCGGCGGCGCTACCGGCCTCGACAGCCTCTGGATGCGCTCCTCCAGCAGCACCTGGATACGGTACAGCAGTGCGTAACACGACGCAAGAGAGGCAACATTGCTCATAGATCATTAGCAACCATTATGACTTATAAGGTCCAAAATAGTGTTTGCTATCACAATTTGACTGACTCAGCGGAACAAACGAAACTACTGAAACAGTAGTTTCGTTTGTTCCGCTGAGTTGGACGACGGTATTTCCTATCCTGCAACGAAAAGTGGCTAGCGCCAGGTCACATTTATTCCCAATTTCACTAACGAAGCAGCATTAGGGTGGCTGTTACCCTTTGGTCTATGAGAAATGAAAGGCATTGTACGACATCAACTACCGGGTGTTTCAAAAATGACCGATATATTTGAAAAATTAATAAAAACTAAACGGGCAGCGAAAGAAATACACCGTTTGTTGCAATATGCTTGGGACAACAGTAAATTTTCAGGCAGACAAACTTTCGAAATTAGTTACAATTTTCAACAACAGATGGCGCTGCAGGCGATTTGAAAGATATAGAAGTAAACGCAGTCTGTGAGTTCGCCATTCTGTAAGTCGTCTTTCTGCTGTAAGCGTGTCCTGTTCACAGATTACAAGTTTGCTGTGAAAAAATGGTTTATTCCTTAGAATAGTCGTACTTTAGATTTTTCCAGACTGCAGCGCCATCTGTTGAAAAGTGTAACTAATTTCTAAAGTTTTTCTGCCTAAAAATTGTCCCAAGCATATTGCAACAAACGGAGTATTTCTATCGCTGACCGTTTAGTTTTTATTGATTTTTCAAATATACCGGTCATTTTTGAAACACCCTGTACATATAACCGATATACCGTACTGGTATATTAAGTTTCTAGTAGCTGGATTCTAATGTCCACCGGAGGATATTGTGTTAGAATCACAAATATAAACTACAAAGTGAAAAATCTTTTTAAGCCAGATTGTACATAAAAAGAGTACAAATCATACTAGCAACGAAAAGAAATCAGGAATTTTGGTATGTAGGAACTGTTAACCCCTAAAAAGCCCAATATTTTAGAGACGAATTAACACAAGAAATAATAAGCTAATGTAATGTGTTACTGTATGCTGTGTGTGCTTTAGCGTAATGATTTATGCTGTAGAGAATTCGCAAAAGTGTTAATTAAATGACGTTACATTAATGAAACATATATGTTAGAAAAGCGAGTGTGAAGAAAATGAAATCATTTCAAACGTGAAAGAAACTAAAGTATGAAATTGTGCAGATGATAGGTGTGAAAGGAACAATTTTACTAAATAAATGCGACACTGGGTCATATTTTTAGATGTAAGGGATTGATTAAACATGTTTAAGAAACGAAGATTTAAAATAGAATGACTATAGAGGATGGTAGAGATAAGAGTCAGTGAAAAAGATAATTAAATGCGTAAGCGAATGCAGCGATGCTAGTAAACACTAGGAAGAATGGATGATTGTATCAAACGAGAGGTGTACTTACGGAAGCATCGTCGCCAGCGGTGGAAGTGGCAGGCGAGGAGTTTGCAGGGTGGTCTATGGCGGAGAGCAGACGCCAAGCGGCGGTGGGCGAGAAGCGGGGAATGTCGAGCTGCTTCTTGGGCAGCGTAGGGCGCAGCTGCAGAGATATGTCTCCTCCCAGCCCGTCGTCCTCCTCGGACAGCGAAGACGACGCCTCGCCACTGGAGACGCTGCCGCCGGCACGCACCACTCTGCACCACCGAAGGCATTGTCAGCAGAGGCGAACACGCGACATTTTGCTTTTTCGGTTCCATTCTTTTACTGCAAGATACCTTGTACTCGAATAATGATCATAACTATAGAAATTACTTCAGTTTCATTTTCAGATTTTTATTATTTATTACCATTATTATTTTATGCAGATTGGCCATATCGGATCACTCAAAGCCTCGATTCCTATCGGGGCTTGTAACTAAGAATTTTTTCCAGTGTTTCCACTGGGTAGTTAGAACCAGGGATTGTCAGCTTCTGAAGCAATTTTGGGAAAGGGGGGAGGAGCTTAAGTGTTACCATCCATATGCAATTTGTGTAGCCTTTCTTCTCTATGATAAGTGTATTTTTGCTTGCTAAATGTGCAGTTTATGAGGGGGAGATTGTGGACCGTCCCAGAATTCGGTTGTCCTCAATCAGGATGGCTGACACGCGAGGCTCAGGACTCGAATCTGGTTCCGCTGTACCTCGAAAGAAAATCTCTGAAACTGTTTCTTGATGATGGAACGTGGAGACATGGATATAATTTTTAACTCAGGAATTAGTCAGAGCCGAAATTATTGATAAAGTTACTATCGTAACCATTATATTTAGATGCTTCTGGTGAACATATTAAGCATTCCATGCTATTGAGATCGTTAGAATAAGTATTTTAGCATTAAATCAATTGGTGGTATGAATAGAGCTAGGTTAAAGTTTATGTTAGCAGACAATGTTACAAAAGTTGCAAAAAGTATAATTGTCCCCATTTGAAAAAACTAAACACAAAAAATGAATGGTTGTGTCATTCATAACGCGTGCAGCCACGGATGGGTTCTTTATTATTTGTAACTAGCCCGTACCCGCGACTTCGTACGCGTGGATTAAGATTTTTTTTTTTTTTTTTTTTTTTTTGCCAGAATTAAATATAGAAAGTTGCTAACGAAGGATTGGTCCCAAACAATATCGAGTAGGAATAATATGACAGGAAAGCTATCACTATATCATTGTACCGTCGAACCTGTCTCTTGAAGATAATCAATTTCCAACATACGCCTATTTCTGTCACCATTCGATAAGGTCTCAAAATTTCGTGACTACAACTGTTAATCATACTGGAAAAAATATCCTGTGCCCTTCATACAGATTTCCTTATAAAATTCCATCACAACGATATAGCCATTTAGTCGTCAAAACGTAACAAAAGACAGAGACTTACTTCCGTATTTATAATAATATTACTGTGGTTCACACTCACACACTGACTGCGAACAACACCTGAGGGATCATTATAACGTAAAAAAGTGTACACCTACAACATTGCAAGACTACCTACGATTTTCCTCGCATTGCACCCTTAACTTTCTAATATCTACAGTTTAACATTCAATCCGAATAACCTACTGCCCAGGCCTGAATCTTACGATGAAAAACAATTTTTAAAAATCTTAGACTCCACGGAGATTTGAACCGGAGACCACGACGTTCGTAAGCAAGCGCTTTAACCACTAAGCTGCCATTTTACTACACGGAAACACGGTACGGGGACGACCATATCCAACGTGTCTGTCTATCGCCGTATTTCGAAGTTATGAGACAATATGTGTTATTTATACAGATAATTTTTCAACCAAATGTAGACAGTATTTTTCTCCTTGTTTCAAAGGATAAGTGTGCAAAGTTTCATCGAGATAGGATGAAAACTGTTGATTTGTATGAAGAACAAACAAAGTCCAGCGCCCTCCCTACAGATTTTCTCGTAAAATTCCGTCAATATCGGTATAGGCATTTAATTGTCAAAACGTAACATAAGACAGAGACTTACTTCCGCATTTATAGTATTCCTACTGCAAATCACACACACACTGACTACGAATTACCCCTGATGGATCAATATAACGTAAAAAAAGTATACATCTACTGTAGTGCAAGACTACCTACGAATTGCCTCAGGTTGCACCCTTACCTTTGTGATATCTACAGTTTAAAATTCAATCCGAATAACCGGCGGCCGATCCGTGACTCTTATGATCAAAAACAATTTTTTTAAATCTTAGCCTCCACGGAGATTTGAAGCGGAGACCACGACGTTCGTAAGCAAGCGCTTTAGCCACTGAGCTGGCAGCCCACTACACGGAAACACGGTACGGAGACGTCCATATCCAACGTGTCTGTCTATCGCCGTATTTGGAAGTTATGAGACAAAATGTGTTATTTATACAGGTAATTTTTCAACCAAATGTAGACAATATTTTTCTCCTTGTTTCAAAGGATAAGTGGCAAAGTTTCATCGAGATCGGATGAAAACTGTGGATTTGTATGAAGAACAAACAAACAAACAAACCAACAAACAAACAAACATACATTCATCTTTATATATAAAGATTAACACTTTACACGAAACTTTTTTCTAGTTGCGGAACGTCTCTGTTTATAGTGTTGGAAAATTAATTGTACAACATTGCACATCTTGCTGATCGACTAATCAAATGAAATTAATTTCTGTAAATTCATAAAACAAACTGAACAAAATGTTTTGTAAATGTAATAAATCTCAACGTGCTGAATTCATAAGCAAATGGCTCTTTAAGGCAGCACACCGATTCACATTATTTCCTACTAAACGCTCAATTCGAAAAATTGTAAGTGAATTCTGTATATAAAAGTAAGTGTGGAAAAGATAATTAGTGCAAATAAACATACATTTAATCACTTGCTTCTGGATGTACTGTTTATAAAACATAATAAACACAATTTGCATTATCTAATTTTTAAATGATATAATAAAAGTTAGGGCAATGATTAGTAAAAGTTAAACGTTGAAATGTACAAGTAGTATAGCTCAAATTCTTAAAGAATATTTTTAATATACTAGCAACGCCCGGCATGCGTTGCAATGCCTCTTTTTCATTATTAAGTGTGTACAGATATACAAAACAGATACTTTACGTCTTCAAAATAAAAAAACAATGATGTTTATGAATTAAATTAATATTGAAAAAGTTTATTCTAGTGCTTTGGGATATACAACATGTTAGGTCTTTCGTTTTTTATTTTTTTTTTTTTTTTGCACAAGCAGACCAATGTTTTTATTCGGTTTTTATAATATTCAGCACACCTATGTTTGATAAAATTATAGTTTCAAAACTAAAATGCGTCACGGATAAAGAAAGAGTAACATTGTGACAGATCACCCGGAAAAAACTTATCAGCCGAACGTGGATCCAAACGCGGATGATGATCCTATCCTGGCTTTTCTCAAACAAAACGCTCCAATGAAGTACACGTCTGCAAGACAGCTGTCCTTACTAATAAAACGTCTTCCGATTAGCAAATCACCAGGTATTGATAATATCCCGAACTTGATTTACAAAAATCTCCCAAAAACCGGCCTCCAATTCTTGGCAACATTATTCAACTCAATATTAAAACTTGGCTACTTTCCCTCCACATGGAAGCATGCAGTTATTACTGTTATTCACAAACCAGGTAAACCAAAACACTCACCATCAAGTTACAGGCCAATAAGTCCAGTAACAACTTGTTCTAAGCTACTGGAAAATATAATCAAGAGACGGCTCAATCTCCGCAATACCATCCTTCCAGTTCGGATTCAGAACAAAACATTCGTGTGTTCATCAGCTGCAACGCCTCTCTGAACATATCCTGAAAGTCTTCGAAAGTAAGAAGCATACAGTAGCCCTCTTTGTTGACGTCGCCCAAGCCTTCGACAGAGTATGGCATCCCCGAATTCTCTACAAACTAAAGAAGCTCGATACTCCCCTCTACTTGCTTATCATGATTGAGAGCTTTCTGAAAAACTGTACCTTCTCTATACGCGTAGGCAATACATTATCTGCTAGAAAAACTGTACAAGCAGGTGTCTCACAAGGCTCCATCTTAGGACCCCAATTTTTCGACTTATACATGGCAGACATCCCGACATTCCGCACTGTTTGTACCGCCATTTTCACTTCACACACTGATATCGACGTAGCAGCAATAAAAATCCAACAGTCATTTAATATACTCTCCGACTGGCTGAAAAAATGGCACATCAAGCTGAATGCTATCAAATGCGAGGCCAAAATCTTCACACTCCGCTATCCGATAAATCCCAAAAAACTCAAAATCAACGACGATGAAATAGAATGGCATCCAGCAGATAAAGCAATAAAATATCTAGGACTACACTTGGATCGTAGACTTACATGGAACTACCACATTAATCAGAAACTATCCGAAGCCTATATTCGCATCTCCAAACTCTATCCTCTATTGAATAAGAGAAGCTCACTTAAAATCGAAAGCGTGTTGTTACTCTACTAATCACTGATCCGACCCGCCATGTTATACGCATCCCCTGTATAGTTCACAGCCGCTCCATCCAAACTACAAAGAATACAGTCCCTACAATACAAACTTCTCCCCACTATCTTAAAAGCACCATGGATTATACGAAACTCACAACTTCACAGGGAAACTGGACTCCAAATTATTAAAACTTACATTATGAACGCTGCAAAAATCTTTAAAAATAGCCTAGAAGCAACTCCTGGAGCACACTACTACAATCTAGTCCGCAGATCAACGACACAATTACGTCTAAAATCGTATCGTCTACCACAAGATATCTTAAGCGACGACGGGCAAGACGTCTTCTGACTCTCCTTGAACGCTGTATTAAGTTCTCATACCCTTTTTCCTTTCATACTACTGGTAAAACATTTTAAACTATATTACCATTATTATTATTATTATTATCAATATCTTAACTCATAACATAGTTATTTAAAAAAAAAGTCAAATTACGCTCACTGCCAAGTAGATAGTATTTCAGAGACACAAAATGCGCTCACTGCACAGTGGATCATGAAAAAAAAGAAAAAAAAAACGAAATGTGCACACAGCCTGCTATATATAAAAGACTCAAAATACGCTCAGTGCCTTTCACATACTACTCAAATCCTCAAAATATAAGCATTGCTGCTAGATATCGGAAGGTTCCTGCTTCGAATCCTGGTCTCAGTTAAGATTTTGAAAGGACATTCACCTCTAATATAGCTCGCAGTGTAATGTGAAGCAAGTCGGAACGCCTCCGTTGTTCGCATTCCATGTTAAACTGAAGGATTACCAAGTGAGGCTATTGCATGCGCGGCCAATCTAAAAACTCTTGGCATTGGACGGCCGGACTTTCGGGAATTTCACGGCCACCAATGCGTTTTGCATTTAATTTTTTTCCCCTCCCTTATACCGAACAGCTAAGTAGACGAGACTTCGTTCAGTCCAAATTGGGTTTCCTCTGCCCTTTTCGCTCTTGGAAGATAATACATTTCACACCATGAACACAACAAATAGTGCGCCACGATAAACTTCAAATATAGTTCTGAAGTCGGAAATCTCTTTGGGAGAAGTGTGTGGAGTTGAGCGAAAAAGTAGACTACAACGGAGCTGTTTTAAACGATAATGGATGGGTGTATGGGTTAGTTATGAAATCACCATTGCCATATCCGACCGAGCGTGGTGGGTGAGCGGTAACACTTTGGCGTCCCATTGGGAGGACGCCTGTACGAATCTCTGTCCGACCATTCAAATTTAGGTTTTCTATGGTTTCACCAAATCACTCCAGGCGAATGCTGGGGTGGTTCATTCAAAGGAAAGCTATATTCGCACTAATTAGTTTAGAAAAAGTGGGAAACTGAAAATTTAGCTTTATATTAAGTTTCTAATGCAGAGACTGACTGACGTACCTGTTGCTGGCGGCGGCTTGGGCTGGAGCCGGCGCCCTCCTGGCCTGCAGACTGGCGGCGAACCTGTCGACCACGTCCTTGTCGCCGCTGGACGCCTGCTGCTCCATGCCGAAGTAGAACATCTTGGGCGGCTCCTGCCGGCGGCGCTCGGAGCTGCGCTTGCGCGGAGGCGGCAGGCTGGGGATACACACGCACAGTAGAAATACACTTCTGCTATACAGGATTCAATAATCATAACATACGATGTAGCTGATATTTTTCTAAAAAATCTAAAACCCTGAACGTTTTTATAAATGATACATATAGCTGCTCCGTGAAACAAATCGCAGTCCTACGAAACTGCATACCATGCACACCTTCCGAATGTGTAGAAACCAGGAACAGACCATTCAAAATTTTGACCCCTATTTTCCTTTTCCAACTCAGATCAATATATTGTATAAACTGTTACTACCGTACCCGTGCCCTAAAACACAAAAGGGCGCGGCATTAATTACGTAAGCAGTTTTTTTTCGAAAATCTGGACTCCCCCCCTCCCCCAGGTGAGCATCTGGTGAAATATATTCTGGGGGATCTCTTCTTGAATATTCAAATGATGGTGTGAGCTTTCTGCGGACCCTTCCTCTCCCCCTTTGGATATATTTCATCGATTCCTCCCCCCCCCTCCATTTGTGCTTACGTAATTAATGGAAGCCTCCAAAGGATAATATTTGTATTAATCATGGAGGCGGCGATACCGTGGCTCTCTAAACAAAACGTGTGTAATTTACTGGAGATAAAATATCGTTTATTCTCGGAGTTTGGTTGAATGTATTAATGAGTCTGGTATACATTCTTTAAATTCCTGCTCTTCTACGTTTTCTTGTTGTTGCCTTGGAATTAATAGCCTACCTCTTAATTCTTTGAATTCATGTTTTGTAAATGTTATGTACAAGTGCAAACGTGTATCACAAACTGTTTGTATTTTATTTTATTAGTAAAAGAGTAAAAAATTTTAATAACACACTTCTATCCTGTTTACAAGTTTACTTTCGTAAAAATGGAAAACTCACTGTAATACCGCAAACCTGTGTGCGTAAGATCAAATTCATACAGGAATTTTTAAGAACTGAGCATAATTTGGGTTAGACATTGTATTAAGTACAGCTTGCAGTGTGGTAGAGACGAATTAAGTGTTCACTGAAAATACTGAATAACGCAAAACTGTGGCATGGATATATGAAACCATTAAGTCTTAGCAAATATTCAATACAATGAGAAGCGACATAAATGAGAATGATAAGACCTCAAGTGATGATTAATTTTTATTAGAAATTAGTGTGTCTTGGTTTCAGCAGATCAAAAAGACTTAAATCATTTATTACTGATTGATTTATTAGAGATTGATTTGTATTTAAGCATTTAAACAGAAAAAATCTCAGATAATGAGAGTTGAAAAGAAATACACAATGATGCCTAGATCTACTGACTGATAGACTATATGTTTAAATTAGAGTCCTTATGCACCAACCTATTATAGTTAGAAAAACATTTCAGCAAACATTATATGCTGGATATTGCTTACTGAAGCAACTGGACGCGAGATACGTTTACACACTAAATGTGTTTGCGATATTTTCTAATTTAGTCAGGTTTATTCGCCATAATTTAAGAAGTAGGAAGAAACATAATTCCTAAACGGTGAATAGCTAGTGTTGAGGGGGAATGTAATCGAAAATGCACAACTAGCTTTAAAAAATATGTGAGGCCACCATATAAAACATAAAAGACTGAAACTTTGTGCACTTACTGTGATGTGTTAACGACATAGTACACTGACGCTATCTTAGAAAATGGCACTTGTACAGTCATATCAAATATTTTTTGTCCTCTCCCGATACAGGTACCTGTTTCAGCAAAATTATAAGATTTATTGTTCACATTATTTTCCACCATTAAGTGTATATAAACATCTCTTACTATAAGAAGAAAGGGTAGAATTTATACCTTAATTTTAATTTTGGAAGCAGTAAACTGTTGTAAAAATTTCAATACAAGTGTCCCTAAAACCTCCAAATGAATAAAAGGATGAGGAAATTCTTCATAAATATTTGTCCCAACAATCTATAAGTTGTCCTTGAAAATTTTACTTCTGTATTGCTTATAGATGTAGAGAAAATTGTTCCTATATGCTGAAAAATAGACATCTGAGAAAATGGCACTCAAAGTTTAGAAAAGTTTTTTTATTTGTATTTGCTGTACTTGGCAGCGACGGATAAAAAAAAAGGTTAAAACACTTCCAATTGAGTTAAAAGCCTAAAACTTTAACACAATGCAGATAAATAACTATATAATCGAAAAACATGATTTTCAAAAAATCAATTTTTTGAGCTCTGATCGGTTACCCCCGCGGAGGAGAGAGATTGTGAAGGTGTTACTGACATCTCCCAGTGCTTGTCGGGCGGCCTGGGCGTGTCGTCTCCCAGTGGTGGCTGCCGCTGCCTGGACTGAGCTGCTGTGGTGGGGAGACCTGCAGACGGCGAGGCCGACAGAGGCCGCAGCCTCTGCGCAGCACGCACCAGCTCCGCCTGCAACACAACGTCACGATAACACCAAGGTAAAGGCGCTGCTTCCCAAACTTAAGGAATCATTCCTTCACAGTTAACCATTATTTGATGGTTTTCAGTCAAGCTTCACTATCTCATTATAAACGAGTAACGAGAGAACTGTAGGGGTATGAGAAGTGACTTACATACTTACGACGTTTCTGTTTATTTAAATTGCTAATCTTAGTTGATTTGAGAGAACCTGTAGAAGATTGTGTCTATTAAAAGTGTTTATTACTGCCTTTAACTGACAGTTTAAAAGCACTGAACCTGAACGGACAAATATAGGTCACCCTTTCAGATTTTGTTTTGCTGAACGAACAAAAATTCCTCCGAAACTGAGTAATTATACCGCAAGAAACATACATTCCTTTAAAAGCTACGCTGGTTAGTTGCGGCAAATCGAATTTGAAGATTTCATAATTATTCACAGAACTTATACAAAAAGAAAGTTAGTAAATAATAAAAGTGGTTAAGGCGTCTGAAAGGTCCTTGGTTCGAGTTCCTTTGGTGGTGATGTTGGTGGTGGTGGTGGTGGTGGGGGCTGTGTAATGTGAAGTACGCCAGAACGCTTCCGTGGTTCAGATTCAAAGTTAAACTGTAAATCGCCTTTTGGGCTAACGGCCCTAGTTGTAAGACAGACGCGTACATATTCGAAACAAATTCAAGCCAAATGGAGACATGGTCCTAGATCTCCAACTGAACATACATACAAAAGTGGCGAAATATTCAGAGAAATGTCAGTGTGTAAGATAGCCCCTTAATTATATCATGAAGAGCTCAATATTGGCTTTATTATTCGATTATTATTTTTGTAAGTAAAACAGATAGAGATGTAAATAAGTATCTAAAGCCGTTAGGTATTGCCAAAAATAATACTGTCAGCACAATATTATAGTTAAACAGAGAATTTAGCTGATGTATTATCTCCTTCAATACGTCGATGTTGACCACAAATCAGAAGAAATATTATTAAAAACAGCACGTTACGCTTTCAGTGGAAAACAAGGTTATTATACCAGATTCACACACATGCTCTATAGATTATTTAAGCCATACATATACACAAAGCGTATTTAAGACTCATTTATAACGGTCTTAAGTACACATGAGCTATCATAGTAATGTGGATGGTTACCAGGTTATGGGTCCCCTATAAACATTTAACTGAAAATTTCTACAGACGACAATAATTTACACAAATATTCTGGGCGGTAAACTCTCGTAACACGTTTTTGAATAGCCATATTGCGACGATCTGCTAACAGTGGGTAAAACCCAAATATTAACAATAATTATTTCTTAAGGTTTGTAAAACTGCATTTATAGATAGCTACAAATTGCAAATCTCAAGAAAACTGTAGAAACACAAAAAACACATAACACAGGCGTTTAAATGAAGCTATACTCGGGTCATGTTCCAGGTGATTAAATAAATGCATGCATCTTTATTATTTTATTATTATCTGCAAATGGAACCTATCGGATCACGAAAAACATTTAGTGTTATTATGGCTTGTAATTAAGAATTATGGATTGTCAGTTCTTGGAGCAATTTGGGGAGTATGAATGTTGCCATCTGTCTGCGATACATGTGACATGTTTTCTATGCTATGTGTATTTTTGGTTGTGAAAATGTGCAATTTATGAGGCGGAGATTGGGGACAGTCAACAACACTGCGAAAAACAACAATAAGGACGGCCGCTACGCTAGCTCCAAGACGAACCTGGTTCCATTGTACCTCCCCTATGGGGTCGTCCATTAATTACGTGAATACGTGAGGTGTTTTTCCGGAATTCCGGACCCCCCCCTTCTGATGAGACTTAGTGAGATTTTGTCGAACCCCCCCTATAATTTACGTGAGATTTTGACGGAGACCCCCCCTCCCCCTACCAATCGACCACGCAACTTTTTGAGACCTTTTTCATTTTTTTTAGGTCTTATGCTCCCAAGGGCGATTATTACCCCGCTAAATTCGGTTTTTGGATCAAAATACCCCCCCTAAAATCGACTTTCGTGTGATTTGTGGGCCCTTTTTTTAGCTCTACCATTCTACAGCAATTTCGATACCTCACGTGAGATTTTCGTTGGCCCCCTCCCCCTAGGTGAGATTTGGTGAGATTTTGCCGGACCCCCCCCCCCTCCTATTTCACTTCACGTAATTAATGGACGTCCCATATCCAGTGTGGTGGCGCATCCGCACTGGTAGATCCTTTATTGTTTTAGTATTACTTTTATTTGATCCCTCTGCGTGAAGTCCTGCATCTTTATTTCCTAATTTCAATTCTGTATTTTCCTGGGTTTTTGCTCTGTCGTCGCAATTTTACGTTGTCCTTTAGTCTTCCTCGCTCGTATGCTTAAAGAGGTACCACTATATTTACTTTACAAACTGATTTATCTTGTTTACGATGTATTCTCATCTTGGCTTGTTTTAAACATCTTATTTTTATATTCTGTACTTTTAGACTAACTACGTTGCTAGAAAGAACACGTGCTCTCTAATAAGTGTTTCATATATTGTGTCTGGAATCCAATTTGATTACACAAAAATTTGACAGTTTCTCGAATGAAGTAACCAGTGCGTAAAATGCTCGTCGGGGGAAGCTCACTCTACAGTGTAGGTTCTAAAAATCGGGGGGCGCGAAAAACATTTGGAGGGGAGGCGCGGAGTGAGAGGTAGCTTCGCCACCAATGCGATCAAATACCCTAATGCTCCACAGCCTTTATTACGACATCACTTACTTAGTGAGTTTCCTCTGAGAAGTCGTTGTTAGTAATGAGAAATAGGCATTTATCATTTATATTAATGAAATTGTCGTGGGGGAATTTTCATTTTTTTTAATGATTAAAGGGGCGTCATAAAAAAAAAAAAAAAAAAAAAAAAACACAACAACAACTTGGGAAACCTCTAGTGTATAGTATCGATTATGGTCTGCATTATGCACCATGAGAGAGTGTCGTACCTGAAACTCTGGTGGAGGACAGGCTGCGGACGAGCGGCGGGTGCTGCGGCTGTGGCTGCGGCCTCTGGCTGCTGCTGGTGCCGCCCTGCGGTGGTCCACTGCGCCGGGTCTCTGCCCTGGTCTTGAACAGCCGGATGGGCGGCGTGGCTCCTCCCAGCGCCCCGAGTCCGGCGACGAGCTGGCCGCCTCCGCGCCGCCCGGCGACGTGGGTGGCGGTAGCGGGCGCTTTGTACTTCTTGCGGCTACGGCTGCTGGGGAAACACAACCACTTAGCAAAGGATCGAGGCCAAACCTTGCTGATTATATTCCTCATACCTGTGTGGATTACTGCCTTTATCGAATACACGACAAAACAAACCGTTATTTAGGCAACTTCGATCAATCAATAATTTTATTTTAGTGTGACCTATCCAAAACCTTGGAGCAATAATATGGGTTGCTTAGTTAATGAGTGGTAACGCTCTAGCTTCGCATTCGGGAGGACGAGGGGCCGAATCTCCACCCGGCAAAGCAGATTGTGGTTTTCCATCGTTCCCCAAATCACTCCTACTTTGGAATAAATTCCCTTGTAATAACATGTCATATTCTTCAACTGTAATTTTAATATATAGTAGTGTATAATACACTTTAACCTAAACATGTCTTTTGCGTGTTATCAAATCATACTTCATGTCCCATCTCATAAAAACATAAGACGAAAGATTTTACGCTGCATCCAAGTATGTTCGTTGTCTTAGTATGTAGGTTGTCATTGCCTTCGTTCCGTGTGACCCTAATAGTAACCTTCATGTCATCAAACCATAAATTCCCAAGAGTAAAATTTCTTCCCAGGTATTTAACTTTTATATGTATAAGCTAATATGAAGAATATCATGCTATCGCTGTTACTAACTAAAAGTTAATTGTTGTGGCTTAAAGAGAAGGCGACATATCTTCAAGTTCCTTCCTATTCCGCGTCTCTCGTAGCTGAACCAGCAGTTTTAACGTGGAACCTGAACCACGTTGCTTCTAATATACTTCACAGGTTTGTTGGAGGTGATATTTTGGTAAAATCCTAGTAGAAATTTCTGGCCGGACCCGTAAGCGAACTAGTGTAACTGATCTGCTCCTAGCAGTTTTCCACGTTATGTGATCGTATTATTTCTGACGTTATTGCGTAAATAAGTAAACAGTCAGTATAGTGGTTGCAGCAACGTTAATCCTCTGTATGGTAATAAGCTAAATTTTATGACTATACACAAGGACGTGAACAAACGAGACGGGTCAGTCATCTTCATTATGTCATATAAACAAATAATAATTAAGTAAATGCGTATGTTTACCATATTGCGTTATTTCTTATTAAACATTCCAAAAATTTATTTACTGAAAGAAACGTAATTATTATCTAGCTGCTTTTAGGGACTAATGTTTCGTCAATTACCTGTGAGTTTTGTAAAAATTTCGCTAGTTCTCGAAGGAAAAGTTTTTAACTGAAACCTTTTGTTTGCCATTAATGGTACAGTAAATGGAAAATCAATTCCTTTCAAATGTGTTTATAAGCTTAGGAAAAGAATTATTTCCTTGGTGTGAAAAATACAAGGTTGCTCGCCGAGGTATGAGATAAAGTTCGGGAAATGCACTATTACAGCCTTGACTGCTATCAACATCTTTTATTTTTAGCCGATATACATATTTATTTGTGCCGATACTTCTAGCTTTTCTCCTTTGTTAGTTGCGAGTTTCATTTAATATACTTTACGTGATCATTTATAAAAGCAATGTTCCCAGCCGTTACTTTTAATCCTTACCATTTTTCATTGTGGAATGATTATAATATTAACTATCACAAATCCAAAATAAGAAGTGCATATAGCTACAGTTCTTGACAAAGTACATTAAAATGATAATAGTAATTATATTATTATTATTAATTATTTTATGGATCTTATGCCTCTGTAGCCATTTCCATTCTAGCACATTTTTACACTTTCAAATTCTTTACAATCTGAGGTATGCTGTTCATCATCTTCTTAAGTAATTTATTCCAGACCCTGAATCCCCTGATTCCTTATTTCATGATGACGGTTCTCTCTTCCATTCCAGACGTTGCTTCTAAACCTTTACCCAATATTTACTCAGACCTCATCGGAAGTATATAATATGCCTCGTACATGTATCCTACACCTTGTTCACTCCGAACTGGCTGTTCAAGGTTATTTTTCCTTGCCCCACTCCTCACCTCGCCACCCTTCGTGCATCTCCGGGCTGAACGCTGTATCCAGGCAGGCGAGTGTTAAATTTACCCTTCGCAGGCATGGGTAAGTACAGCAGAGAGGGGACTGAGCAGACTCCACTCACAGCAGTGAGACCGGTGGCGCGAAGAAGGAGGAAATTATCCTCTCCTGTGCTGCTCCCTGTAGGAGGACCTTAGATGCAGTAAGGTTACGCCACTCTGCTATGGGGAGACGGACGGTACCGTAAAGCAACGTGCACCGTTGAAGGTGGCAGTCATGTCGAGGGTGTCCGTCCACGGCCTAAAGTTTGCGGAAAGTCGGTTGTGGCTGCTGATGCGGTGTACGATTCGGTGATCAAATGACTTTGTGCCCCTTGGTGGGGATTGATAGTGCACGGATCCAAATATCTTATCCAGGGTGACAGCGATGCCTGTTGAACATGGCGGAGGTCTTTAGACTGCTGCGGGGAGACTGTGCGCATAGATGGTGCTCTGTAAAGCTTGTAAGAGTTTGCGGAAACCAGTGCCCATCAATGACGCCCGGTTTGTTGCTTGGGTGTGTGGGAACGCACACTAGGAGCGTGCTCCGTAGTGAGGAATACTGTGGTCATCAGAGACGCTTGTGCTGTCGGTTGGGCGCCGGGGAACGTGCGACAAGGGCAGCCCTGCATGGGCAGGCCTGCATGGCGATCGGTCACTACGCTTCCCCTTTGTCTCGATATGGAGGCGGACGTTCATGGTACTAACAGAGAAGCTTTAGCTAAACAGTAAAGTTTTGGAGGGTCTTCTGACTGGTTCGTGGATTGCGCTGCGTCCTCGTCGCTCCCCGTGGGCATTTTAATGGGTATCGAAATGAGCCTCACCTTATCATCCCTTGTTTAATGGTGGATAATACTTCAGATGGCCTAATCCTGCGGCGGAGGTGGCTACCAGTTAACAAGGTATACTTGGGGTCAGGCTAATTTTTGGTGAACGCAAACTCGGGTTATAACTTAACCTCACCAGCTCCTGTAAGATCAAGCAATGGACTATAGTCTCTTCGTCCGCCGATTACCCTCCATCGACTCCCAGTTCAGCTCCTTTATAATTTCATTAACTGAGCGCATTATATGGTAAATTGTACAGACAAATCTAGCTGCCCTCCCCTGCACTCATTCAATAATTACTGAACTTCTCCCGAATTGAGCGAGATTGCTTACTTGTTGAGTTTCGAGCGTGCGGGTGCGGCGTCTCTCGCTCGTAGATCTGGCTCCGAGCCGAAGCGCATCAGCTGTGCTCCTGCTGTTGCTGCTGCTGTTGATGCTGCTGCTGTTGAGTTGGCGTGGCGTGCACCGAGGTGCTGCGAGCCCTGAACTCGAGCCGTGGGTGGTCGTCAGCATGCTGTAACAACACATACCTCAACTAACAACTGCATCCGAACAGGTGATTCTCATGGCGTGGGTACGTCTTTAAATTCTGTGGGTTATCAATGCAAACTCAAGCGACCGGAAAAATGGAAATTTCTCTCGCTTATATGTCTTAAACTATACATTATAATCCAATGATTCAAATTTTGCAGTATAGAGCAGTGCTAAGTAGTCCGCATACAGAATGTTAAAAATTTAATTGTAATCGGATTAATCATATAAGTTATTGAAATTTACTCACATAAAATCGACAACGTACTCTACTGTTTCAGGTTACAAGCCAAACTTTGTAAAAGCTAAAACTTTATTTCTTCCGAGATTTGACAGCATTGTTACTATAATACGCTTCCATTTGGCATCAAAGAGAGTGATGTTCCTTAGCGAATTATGTTGATGACCGTTTTAAGAGAGTCATGTTGTAGACATAGGTCTTAATCGTCAGCGGTATTTGCCGATAGCAGTTGGTAGGATTTTTTAATAATATACACAGAGGTAGAAAAGTTAGGACCATATAAATTAGTGGATTATAAAATTATTTTTAACATTTTACTTCTCTTACTGTAAACGATTGAGAAACGCTGGTCTATAGAGTTTATGTGCATATTAAAAATTGTGGGTAGGGGGCACGTACAGTGGAAATGAGGGATGGATAACGCGCAACGACTGGGTACCGTAATTTTGTAGTGAGAAGGGGTAGTACGTTCAAATTCTTACGTATTTGTAGATAATAACAGAAACGACTATATTAAGTAGAAGTAAAAAACTATAAAATAATCTAATATAGTTAGGTCATTTAGTGTGCTAAGTTACGGAAAATTTGCAGGATATCGAAGAAATGAAATATCAACAGAAATATAATGAAAGCAAAAGTTTGTAAAGTCAGTTCAAATTGACTTTGCAGAAGCGTGGAGATTAAATAGAGAACATAAGAAAAACGCGACACATTGTTTCATCAAGACTTTCTTCATCGTTCCTCTCATAACGCAGAAGAGTTCATGACTCAGAAGATTGCGAATGTGCCTCCGTACTCATCCGACGACAGTTTTTGTTCATCAGTTAGGTTCATTTGTTTATTTGTTTAACGTTCTTATATTTAGAAATTATGCTCTCTTTTTTTTAAAAAAAAACTGCTTAACGTCTCTTAACAGCGAGGTCTTTAGAGACGGGAAAGGATGGGGGGCAAGGAATGGGAGAGGAATTCGGCCATGGCCTTTTGAAGCAAGCATCCCGGCATTTGCCTGGAGTGATTTGGGAAACCATGGAAACCCCTAATCTGGATGCCGACGGGGATTCGAACCGCCATCCTCCCGAATGCGAGGCCAGAACGCTAACCGTTACACCACCACGCTCGGCGTCCTACACGTGGGCTGTTTTAAGATCAAGCAACTGAATTGTATGTTTAGCGCTGTATAAACGTGTTGAAGCATGAATAAATATTAAAATGTAGCAAGTACGTTTTTATCTCTCATTTTTATACCTCATTCGGTTATTTCAAAGTTCTAACCTGTAAATCATTTTAACAAGCAGAGACAGCAAAAATGTAACACTTATTACAAGGAGTAAAATCATGAATTAAATTTAAAAAGAAAAATGTGTTTATAGTAGAAAGAAAGTATGTTCAGAAGAGATCTGACAGTAACATTGAAAAGTTCCCTGCATGGCTGCAGTAGATCTTCGGAATGAGAAATTTCATTTTTTTTTTTGCGATTTTCTTTATTTATCTTTACAACGTAGAAATATATTCAAAATGGGGTTCTTTAATCGTATTTTTTTTAAGGGAAAGCGATATACTGTGTAAACAAGTAAGGTAATTGTATTGTTGGTTGCTGTGGAATAAGATGGAAGCTGTTGTATGATTGCACGAACAAGTTTAATAATCCTGAAGACTATACATTTAATGCTTGTACTTGCATGAAAACACTGTTTTGGAGAATCCTCCCTTGGACTCCACATACTGATAAAAGCTACCTTCCATCAGAGGTGTGGACCAGAAAGATGATGTGGTTACGACGGCATGACTGTTTCTACGAATCTGCTGCAGAATTTTTCGCATTATGTTAACAGTTGTGTCACGGTGGTGTCATATGGGGATTTAATACACAAAAAGAGAAGAAACCGAAAACAGAAGATTTGAGTTTGTGATAACATTTGTAAACGTTTTGGTAACTAAAAAACGTCGAAATCTACATTTACACACAAATATTATTAGTCTCCAAGCATTATTCCGTTCAAGGAGCAATTCGTTCCAGACACTGTCACAGAAAGTTGTTTTTTTTGTGTTGAAGTCACGAATTCAAGAGACACAGTTGTTACAACTACACTTCCCTTGTCACGAATTTCAACACAGGACACCACTGAACTGCCTGATCACACCTCGACTGTTGGTCGCCACATCACTGCACTTCTTACCCTCTGACTGGCAGCCGCCTTCTTTGCGGCCCTGAGGGCCTTGTTGCACATGGTGGATGCTCGCAGGGCACTGCAGGTCGCAGCGTCTGGTCGATGTCTTTATAGTTCCACCGCCAAGTGGAGCGAGAAGTCGCGGCATGGTGCCAGCCAGAGGGACATGACCCCGGCCAACAGAGCCAAATGCAGTTTCTCCTCTCTTTTCTACGAATGGGGAAAACGTGAAATCTAGAGCTGCATCTCATCCGAGTCATTCTTATGCAGTTTTGGTGCAGATACTGTTGCTCAGAAACCTGGTGAACAGAACATTGTTTGGTACTGAGTTTTCAGTAAGATGACTGGCGAGGAAAGATGATTTGATTGACGATTTGTCATCCTACTGGATGATTCCTGGACATCAGATGAATGGGCTTAGACCTTGAGTTAAAATGTCTACGTAATGAGGACATATTTTAACGGACTGCACATAGGATAAGGGAGTTGAACCTCGTGTTTCTGTATGTAGCATCCTGACACTACGATTTGAATACGTCTCTACCTCATCTTAAATGTCCTCACTTCTGCCGCACAAGTTGCAACACTTTAGATTGACGACAAAACTGTTCCAAGCTGCTCATTACTGTCAGTGCTCCATTTATCTTATAAAACCAACACCGAGAAATTAAGAAGCAGTCCTTTCCCTCGGCGCAACGATTAAGTAACGAGGCACCAGTGGCGTTTGTTATTTTGAAGAAAATGGCCGGCGATCAGAGAATGAGAGGAGGCAGCGCATGAAAGAAATGAACAGTTGAGGAAAAATGACCCCCTCGCTCTCTCTCCCGGGAATGGACTGTTATCATTGCCGTAAATTCTGTGCTTCTCGCACTGCAGTCCACAGTCACCTTCGGACCCATAGATGAAGAGGCGTTTTGCTTGGAAGACCAACCTAATCGATTCGAGTGTTTGTTATGAATGACTGATGACGATTCCAAAACAGGCAACCAATATTCCGAATTTTCTAGAGCTTAAATGATTTTTTTTTAGCGGCTTTGTTAATAAACCACTAAGCCTACATCTGGGTCCTTTGTAGTGGACTAGCCGTGGAGATCCCACCCCGTGAACTATAGCTAACTGTTTAGCTGCGTTTGCTGGACTAAATCTAGCGTCACCGTGAGAAATAAAACACGCATAATTATGGATAAATAATAGCTCCTATGTTTGCGTATAATCGGGGCTCCAGAATATCGATAGCATGCTGAACTCTGGACATAACAAATTTAAGTTAACTTACAAAATTAAACTGTTCCAAAGGATAGTTTATTAAATGACTTTTACATAATAGGTTTAGTATAGTTTTAGTTTTTAAAGTTTCTTTTGATGAATAATAAAAAGCGTTAATTTTTCCATGTTAGATATATTAAATACGTTATCAGATTATTTTCTCAAACAAAATGTGCGAAACTAAGATTTTGATTATTTATGCTGTTTTTCTTAGCTGCTGTGCTAGTACTACCTTTATCCGTCCATTGCAGTTAAAAAATAAACTTCGTTCTGGCATACGCGTTTCGATTTATTAAATCATCATCTAGTGACAGTTTTATATATAACATTACAGTTGGTAATTCCTCCACATCAGTCTTGTTTTTCCTGTTTATTGAGTTTCACGACACTCACGGTATGGTTTCGGTAAACAAAACATTACTATTTCCAACTAGTAACTTCTAAACAAGCGTTTATTATTGTTACCCTACACAAAAAAAGTTGCACCTATGATGATTTAGTAAATCGCAATTCGTATGCGAAAACGAAGTGTATTTTGTAGCTGCTGATGAAAATCCATTGTTGTATGAAACTACCTTATGAAGCATTTCTTTATTAATCGCAGCAAGCTACAGAAGAAATTACAAAATTTTCTGCGCTGAATGCGGTTTTCCTGCGTTTCATTCTGTGTCAGTATTTTCCTTGTTTTACTAACAGGGGAAAACAGCCTTGAGATCACCAATCTTAGCTGAAATCACCCACGAGTATCATATTTAACTCTTAATTACGCAATCGGAGAAATTAACACTTACTTCTCTGTGGCATTACTGACAAGTATAAATTTTAATTTAGTATTTGCTTTTTCAGTATCAGCGACTTTAGGATGTATCAAAAACAAGGTTATAGATTTTAAGGATCGGCGATGCTACGCAAGATAAAACAACAGCAGTGAAACTACATGAAAATAAAAATCTGTCACTCAACTCTGGTGCTTGAGTGCTGAAGAATAGTGGCTGGCAACGTTTCGAACATAGTGTTATTTGTCGTGGGATCTACTTAAACTGTCAGCAGAAATGTTTGAGCTTATCTAATGACTCTCTTAAAGTAACTTGTAGTAAATACAAGTGAAAATATTCATGATACAGACCGCTATCTAGGAGAGAAGATCGTGCGCCACAGATTTGGCTTGGACATTATTCCGTCACTTGTTACTATTTGAGTAGAAAAGACGGTTTTTGAAACATCTGCACAGTTATATTTTTAGTCTTAATTTCATTTCCAATAAACGAACAAAAATAATTAAATTTCTGGGTGTTTGTGACCTGTAAACGACGTTTCGATTCGCCACACTTCTCTCCTCAGATGTGACTTAATCCTAGTAAACATGCCAGGTAGAGGGAACGTAAATTTTAACATAAAACCAAAACTACGTTGCATCCAAGCATCCCACGTGACCAAAGCAAAGCTTTTTCGTTGGTCAGTTTAAATGCCCATAAAAATTCGAAACGGAGACCTATCGATCTCCTCGTAGGAGGCACCTTTAAGGAATGTCTAAAAACATTCAGATCAGTTCGGCATCAGAAAATTTTTTTTCCCCCTTCGGCTTACATGATGATATCCCTTTTTAATACATCTTATGCGAAAGTCTAGAAATTGCATGATATATTTAAGTAATAAAATAAAGCATTAGTGCACAGAACGATAGCACAATTGTTCCAGTTTCTTTGTTCTTTTTAAAGCAAACATACAGCTGTCAGAGTACGCTGCTGCAGTATATTGTCATAAATAGTATATAAATTAAGCCTGTAATTTCTCTTTTTTAAACGGATTAATCCAACATATGACGTGCCAAGTACCGGTTTCTTGTGTTAGTAATATTTAGTTTTTTTTTTTTTAATATGAAGCTTGTTTATGATTCACTATGTCACGGGAGACACAGAGAGATGTAATTCATTCAAAGTAGCTACTTTGTCTCCCGAACCGGTCAGACACATCGGTGTGTTAAATGTCGAAAAAAATTATTTCGAACGTATGGCTTATTTACTCAATTCAGTTATATATTTCCTTACAAAAAGTCAAACGACGCTTTCGAAAACATATCCCAGTCTATTTTAAATGTCTGCAGGTAAGATGCAAACTGAAAAATTGAAATCAAGGTCAGCTCAAACCAGGAAATCAATTTTTTATCCTTACCAAAATATTTTGGCATTATTGCCAGCCACAAGGATCGGGTGGTATAAATAATACTTAAAACTAAAATCTTTGCATTTCAGCATAACTGCTACGCGAACAGTAATACATTTTCACTTTGCTGCAAAGTTCTAGCATTTTGTTTTAGCTCATCAGTAGCATGCATGACTGTTAAACATGAGATCGTGGAAATAATAATTCGAATTAGTGGAGAAGATTGAACGCTTTAAGTATGCGTTGAGCTTGAGTAATTTTGTATGTACTCGTTTCTTCTCAGCATAAACCGTGGTTTTTAATAGCTTTCAAGGATGAAAATGAAGCGACGAGAGGTATTGCCTTTACGGCCGCCAGTGACAACTTATCTCGCCATCTACTCATTGGCCTGGAAATTGGAGAACTCGTTAATATCGTATAACAGTGTGGTGTTAATTGGTGCGCTGTCACGTTAACGGATAGCAGGGATCGCATCGCCAGTAAGGGAAGAAATTCGTGGTGTCACATGAGCAACTAACAGTCACGTTAGGATTGGATTAACAGTGCGATTCTTCCACCACATTTCTTCCGTACCGAGACTCGTTGCCCCTTTGTACGCTTTTAGAGTCAAAATTGACACTATGACGCATGGTACACTGCCGCAGTATACTAAATTAAATAAAATAATTAATTAAAGGTAATAAATAAAGTGCTACTGCTAGAAAATGGAGAGCTGCTTTGTATGGTCAGGTGGCTCGATTGGCTCCAATTAACGAACTTATTGTCGAAACAATAAGAATTCGTACCAATTGGCTGAAGGAAACTGAGAAAGATTTAAAGAAATTGGGAGTAGCAAATCTTCAAAACAGACTCTGTGAGGCATACCTTGATGGAAGTCCTTGGGTTTCAGGAAAAACTTTTGAGGAATGATACACCTTGGACAGAAAAAAGAAAGGTGTTACTCCTGCAGTACTGAGCGAAATTCAAAATTCATCAGTCGAACAATCGTGTAACTAAATAGGCTCATTCCAAACAAGAAGAATAATAAAATGAAATCCACACCAATACTTAACCCAGGCACAAGTTATCCAAATGCGTTGGTTTTGGGTTCTGACCCGACGTTTTCGGTGTAATTCTCTCTGGAATTTTATTCTTTATTCGTTAAAAAAAATCTGTAATTTTGTTTTTATCTTTCCCCTCATATCTTAGGTACAACATTTTAAGAAAGTCATGAAATTTTCAAACGTCTTGAAATTTACAACCCAGTATTATTTTGACTTTTTCAGTTATAGACTTGGAGCCCATATCAGTTGTAACGCGTAAATTTCTCTTCCAAAAAATATCTGGATCACTCGGGTCCGATAATTTACGCTTGTCGAATCCGGAAAGTTGAAAATCGTGGGTTCACTTTGCGCACGCATTTAACGACATCCGGCTACCACTAATGTATGAGTGGTACTGGCACAAACAATGATCCTTCCCCTTTAAAACGAGATCAAGAGGCGGCGCTATTTTTATCGTTAGCAGAGTAAATGAAGCTATTTCGACAGAAACTGTCACTCATTTGGACGCCATTGCCTCCTCACACTTGGCGTCTATTTTAAAGAAGTTTTCACTTCAACAATTGTCACCGAAGAGAACAATATCATCTCCTACATAAATTTCATACATTCAAATTCCGCTGCAGCTACAGTCGAAGGAAATGCCGGAAGTAGTACTTCGAGCCGAGGGAATGTTACGAGTGTTGGAGACGACTGGTTGGATGGAATAGTCAGGGCCACCCACGTTTCCAATGAGCAGCAACTTTTTTCACAATATCGCTCATACAATCTGTGGTAATTGGTCATCTGTCAGCAGGTAACCGGCTTAATTACTCGGCTACATCTGGTTTACCTCGCCCGTACAGAACCAGGTGCGTTTCAGCTACTTTTTTTTTTATTAACATCCAGTTTGTTCTGGGTGAAAAAAACTAGTAACTCGCAATCATCCTGGACGTTTCTGGCAGCACTGCTGAAACAAACTCTTGTCTCAAACGTTCAAAAAACGATAGCTCCACTCTACGTAAGAATACTATCCTAGTGAGTAGACATTATTGTGTGTCAATTTTTTATCTCCCTAAGCAGCTACTCATTCAAATGGTATTAGTTAATAATTGGTCAAGTAAACAGTCGATGGAAGTTTCAACAGGTTACCGCATTCTAATTTTACCTGCTATCGCTTTTGTTAGCTTGTCTTAGGGGCCTTGAGAACCTTTGGTTACTAGTGTCAGTTGTTGAAACGAATCGGGGGCAAGAGTTAATATGATTCATATTACAGCAGGTATTAATTATAAGTAGTATCCTATTGTTTAAAAATGAAGCGCTTGACTTCTTATGACACAGAGTGTAAATTAATGTGCGCAAAAAAAGTGATATGCTCAGCAAGTTAACATTAATCTGCATAATCAGAAGATGTAAACGTTAATAGCAACAACTAAACGTTTTACTGGCGTTCACTTGAGTTTGATCAAGTATAATTTTAGCGCATTTGTATCACAGTTTGAGTTAATGCGGAATAGTAACACTTTATTTGATTAATTATAGTAAAAATGGTACTTGACAATGTCATTGACGAAAAGATCCAACGATTTTATTTATTGCATGCTTACACTTTTAATACTTCTATTTTTCAAAGATATTTTTTCTATCGTTAAATCCAGTATGTATGGGAAGTAATACTATCAAATAAAGTCAGTTCCATTCTTTTTTTAAAATAAATCAAACTGGGACTCAAAGAAAAAACGAAATCTTGAAAGTGAGGTTAAGTTGTTCCCTATTAGTTGTGCTGTATCCTGCTGTTTGATACTGAAGCACATGACTGTCGTTCCATTATGCGTAGTGAGAGGCTTTGGATGGACTCTCGCACTGAGCTCCAAGGTCTGAGATAAAGGTCAGCTACTTTTACGGTTTGCAGTCCTTCGGCTGAACTGATCAAACACTTTGGACAAATAAAAGGCTCGTAAAAACGTACACACGCAAGCAAATAGTAAGAGCATTTGTAGAAAAAAATCGTTTCTGTTCAAATTTATTTAAACTTCTCATTAATTCCACATACTGGCGTCTGAGACACGGGCCAAAAATCCCTTAACAGATATCTTACACCTCTTTCGAGTTTGTATGCATCTGAATTCCAATTATCCTTATTACGATGAACGTTGCTTTAACAGTTCTTGGCCATTAAAATATTTGATGCATAGTATCCAAGTATTTTGTGAATAAAAACTTTATTTTCAGCTAATACCATTGCGTAGTTTAGTTGTAAGAGTAGAGATGTGGGACGGTGGTATAAAAAAAGTTCTTTGCTTCTATCATAGATGGCAAAGTTTTCGTGATAGTAATAAACATGGTACTTCACAAAAATTAGGATCATCAATATGTGAAGACAAACATACAGGGTGATTACAAAAGAATAATCCTATCTCTGAAATGATACATTTACAAAACGAAAAGTTAAACCTTGATTGATCAATTACTTAAAAAACAGCATTGTAAAGTTATAAATGCCATAAATTAGTAATTGTTCATTGCGGCCATCACGAGAAACTATATTTACTGGATATTCATACTCATTACTGTTTCGATGGCTGCAGTAACAAAAACGCTATGTCATCAATGTATCTCCTTAGAAAAAAATTACAAGAAGTTATATTAGAGCTTGTTGAGGGCCAGTGATAAGAAACGTAGTCTTTATATATTCCACAAAAAAGCCGTCGTTGCAGCAATTTTTCTTTCAAGTATATCCACAAACAAATAACCGCCATTCGTATTCTGTTTGAAAATGCTTCTTCTAGCTGAGTATACATCCAAATAATACGTATATCCAGTAATAATTGCCTTTTCAATGGGTTCATAAAAAATATGGACCGAAATAAAATAATTGTTTTAAAAAACATAAAAACCGCCTTAAAAAAAAGCAGTAAAATTTTAAAATAACTTTATACCTTGCTTAGGAGAAAGTAAATCTAAATGGACAATATTTTACATTACTGTCATTGAAATTTTTACATTAATTATTTATTTTTGGAGTCGGTGCAAGGTGTCACATCGGAAAGATCGAATTACTGAACTTAATTTGGTGTTCGAGGTGAAACGGGGAGTACGAACAAAAATTCACAATATTTTACAGCATGTAATGAGGAGATAGTGTTATTGCGGGATACAGCTTATGGAAACATACTAATAGTATTTTAATCTGTGGCTCGGCCTCGTTAGTCATCCAGGCATATCACAGGTGCTAAAGTGTCAGTTGGTAAGCTGCATCATGCAGTAAACACTTTACAGTTAGTATAATATCGGCGTATCATCTGTATGTTTCAGTTTTGTTGAAACATGTTTCTAGCATTAATTGTAGGTAAGCAGTAACATGATTTTTTATGTATTATTGTTATTCGTTATTGTTTTTATCTTTTTGTTTTTCTTGCTTTCGCTGGCACCGACTCCAAAAATAACTAATTAATGTAAAAATTTCAATGACAGTAATGTAAAATATTGTCCATTTAGATTAACTTTCTCCTAAGCAAGGTATAAAGTTATTTTAAAATTTTTAGTGTTTTTTTTAAGGCGGAATTATTTTATTTTTAAATTTTTTGTGGTGTTATAGTTTGTTTTGTATTTTAAATATGCCGCAACAGTTCCCATTTTGCGAACTTCCTGGTGCTCAGGGATTAAAGCACGTGCTTTCAAAAAAGAATTCTGTCTTTATATACCACAAGAACTTCACGAACGGGGAGAATTGGGTGTTGTGTTAAGGAATGTCAGTTTACATTTTTGTCCAGGCTATGTTTCGATCGTATCATAACATCTGTTAAAGCTGCTGGTCGATAACCGAAACATGTAACATCTGGGCATTAATACATACCACATACAGAAATCTGTCTCTGGAATATATCTGTTTGCTCCGGCATCACACAGAAAATATAGACTTTTAATTGGTTTTCACAACGTGAAAGCTTGGGATCCAAGTTGAAATCTGAAGTACATGTTGAGACATTAGTGACACATTTATTTTATGAAAATTATGCCTTGACTTAAAAATAACTTCGTTGATTTTGACGGGATTTAAAACTGTGGATTTTTGTAAAGAACATTGGAAATTAAAAGGGGTGAGGGTAAAGGGGAAGAGGGATTGGGCTTTTGTATACCAAATTATACTGCCTTTTCTGATTGAAAGTATACGTGTAAATTTCTATTGATATCAGATAAAACTGTAGGTATGTATAAAAAACAATTAAGGAGACGAAGAGTAGTTTGGTTTTTGTAAAGCTAGTGTGGGCAGTATTTTTCTCTTTGTTTAAAGTATACATGTGCAAATTTCTCAAAACCAGATAAAAACTGTAGCTTTGTGTAAAGAACATTTGAAAAAATTAAATGGGGTAAGGGAGGTGAGTGGTAGGGTTTTGTAAACAGAATGTAGACACTATGTTTCTCTTTGTTTTTAAGTATACATGCAGTGTTCCATGGAAATCTGATAAAACTGTGGTATCTATAAAGAACATTGGAAATTAGGGGGGTGGGGTAGAAGGGAAGAGGGGTTGGGCTTCTGCAACCTAATTTAAACACAATTGTTCTGTATGTTTTAAAGTAACGTATGCAAATTTCCTTCAGAATCGGATAGAAACTGTAGATTAAAGGATGGAAAGGAAGGAGAGGGAGTTTGGACTCTCGAAACAAATGTAGACAGTATTTTTCTGTTTGTTTTGCAGTATACATGTGCATACTTCCTTCAAAATCAGAAAAAACGGTAGCTTTGTATAAAACATTGACAGTAATTAAAGGGGTAGAAAGGGGGAGGTTTACGTTTTTGTGAAAGTTACGTAGACAATATGTTTCTTTTTCTATTTGTTTTAAAGTATACGCTTGCGAAGTTCCGGAATCTGATTAAAATGTGGGTTTTGTACAAATATTAAGGTAAGAGAAGCTAGGGTAGTTTTTTGATTTTTTGGTCAGAAATCTTATCGATAAAAAATACATGTATATGTGCCAACTTCATAAAGATTTGTCAAATGGTGTCGGCTGTAGCTTTCTAAAAAGAAATTGACAAAAATGAAGGGGGTGGAAACGGGGATAGGGGTTCAGTTTTTGCAAACCGAAAAGTGACATTATTTTTTCCGCTTTGTTTTATAATAAAAATTGCTAAGTTCTGTCTAAACCGGATAAAAAACTGTGGTTGTATAAAAAATTAAGCTGTTTAATGGGGAGCAGGGGATGAGCCAATTAATCACTATAATTAGGAAAGCTCATAGATCGAATTACTGAATGTCAGATCCTAAACTACGTTTATTATTTCTTGTCGTACATTTTTCCTCACGCACGAAATTAAACAAAACCGACAATGTGATTCGAGTGGTGTGTGTACCTGCTCCTTGCGGCCGCTGATGGTTCCTCCGCCGCTGAGGATGGCGCCGTTGTCCGTGAGCCGGAGCCTCCTGCCGGGCTCTCTGTCTGGCAGCACCTTGGCGACGCCGGGGCCCAGCAGGTGCTGGGGCGGCCGCCCGCGGCCCTCGCGAGGGTACGAGTTGGCCCACGACTGCTGCCGCCCAAACTGCCGCTGGTGCTGCTGCGGCTGTTGCTGCTGGTGGTGATTCCATTGCGACGACGAAGTTGCCCATCGCGGCGCCGCGCGATCATTCCTGCAAAACACAACAAAATTTGTATCACATCGTGTTCTCCAAGGGAACCAATATTTCGTTGGTTGCGTGATGAATACAGTTCAAAAGGTGGCCGTGAGCGCACGCAACACGAAGCCAGTGCGTGGTCCTAGCGCTTCCTATGCACTCGCATCTCTTAGTGGTGAGTCTCTACCGAGTGGACGTAATACGCGGGTTACCACCAATTAGCTCCACTATACCCCATTTCGACAATATTCGTCTAAATTCAAGCTAGTTGGGGTATTAGTCTAACAATTGTGTGGTCAGAAGCTACAGTTCTGTGTTTTATGTTCGTGAACTGGAATATGTTATGGACTTGTAATAAATTACAACTTTACTGGCAGCCACTGTTCTCATTTCGCAAAGCCTACTTATCTCTATTACACCAATAACACTCAGGTTACGAAGAGCTCCTTTTAACCCATATTTCAACAGATATAACACCTTCAAAGACTTTGGTTGCCATCAACAACCTATTGTCTTATGAAGTTTAATAAATCTGCGTTATTTAAAGATTATATGGTGTCAGAGACAAGAAACATAAAAAAGAGGAAGAAGTCGATACCGTGCAGTTTAGCTAATATCGGACCCGATACACAATTGATCAACAACCACTAGGCCAGCCTACGTGCTGTGGTGTCATTTGCGGGACTCACACCTTACACCACACACATTAGAACACTATTACAGTTCACACATCTTGAATCACTTACAGAGACACGGGGAGATTACCTCGAGATGACGTGGGTAAGAGAGTAAATGCGACATTTTTTTAAATAAATGGGCAGCTCGTCTTGCTGATCTGATGATTATTCTGCTATGGCCTGTTCAGTTAACAGAGGCGGCTCAAGGTCACTCTGCTCTATTCCTTCTCCGCTTCCCGTATCTCTACGTGCGAAAGGGAAATTTTTTATTTACCTACTTTGTCACGGCTCTCATCCCGTACAGGTAGGAATGGAAGGGTATGGTGATGTGAGGAGCGGGGCCAGGGGGACATGACTTTCAGTCGCCATTTCGGAGTGAACGAGGTATAGCTTGGGAAAAGTTGATGGAAAAGATATTAATTCAGCTGTACAAATGCATTCATAAAACAATGCTTTGTGAAACAGATATATTACCAAATGTTACAGGCCAAACGATTATACCGAGTATTTCTTCATCTGTAAATTTGAAAATTTTAAACACTAACGGATAAAAAAATAAGAGCAGTCATGCTATTGCCATGGTTGCCTTCAAAGGATGGCTTGCCATTTTAGAATGGAGTTACTTTGATGAAGAGATCTCAGTATTCAGTTAATAGCAGGTTGAGTTTCCACGTTCTGGCTTAATCGGGTTCTGAATTCTTGTCGTCCGTTTTCTAATCTCTCTCACATACACCACCAGAGCCGGCGTTAGGTGGGTTGGAGGGGGTAAGCGGGGCAAAAGTATCCCGGCCTGCCGGCGAGGTGTAGCCAGATACCGGACGGAGGGGCTCCCAGCCCCAGAATCTGCCCGTTGTCGCATCGCCATTGGTAGAGCCCTATCCGATGAACTTGCCACGGGCCCCAATCGGTTACGTCACTGCTAAGAACGCTTACCCGGGATCCGAGAATCCTAGCGCCGATCCTGCGCACGGCACACACAGAACCCAATCGTTCGCAAGCTAAAAATCAATATAATTAACAGTATCCCATGCTTAAGTTGATGTCAGAGTTGTTTACATCTGTGAGTGAACAAATGTCCACAGGACACATCTCTGCCTAATTGTGCAACACGTACTCTTTGATCTCTATCGCTACATACAGTTGCTGGAAGATCAGTCCAATGTCCTCCACATTCGCCTAATCTAGATTGAATGTCTAAGATTCGTTCCGAGGAAGGAGAAGTTGAAATCGACGGCCTCCCACCTTTTTTTTTTTTTTTTGGGAAGAGCAGGTGTTAATTGTTCGGCTCTGAATTTCGCCGACTATCTTCTTGCACCTTTCACTCTCGACGCAAACGATACACTAAACACCCGCATCCACAGACAATAACACACTATGAATCACTTGGGATGATAAGGGAAAACTGCCCCGTTAACTTCCAAAGTGAGTTACCGTGCCGCTTATCAACAGAGTATTTGAAAATACGCGCTACATTATGATACAACGAATTCATACGTGCACGATTTTATGTATTGAACATTGTCATTTCCTGCGAAATGTGAGTGGAAAAAAATCGAAATGAAAAGCGTTTTAAGTTAATTAAATTAAATACAAATAAATTCTGTGAACTGGGATGAAAAAAGTCTTTCTTATGTCGTATGTACACTCGCGCCTGACACGAACTGCCGTTTACACTATTGTGACAATTCATTCATGGATGATGACTAGTGGGCGTTCCAGCTTTCGTGGTAGGTTGTAGGGGTTTTGTCCGATACTGAAGCACTTTACTTTTTTTTTTAAATTGACTTTTTAAAGTTTTTTTAAAGAGTTTTAATAATGTCAATTTGTAGCTTCAAGGAGCTAATGATACTCTTATAGGTTACTAAAAGGTTGTGTGTGTCTTTATTATTGACCAACTTTAACTACTGCGATGTTGAAAAGAGAATATCAACATTTTCCTGAATTATTATCTATAAACGATAATATAACTCCAGAGGATACTTACCGATTCAGTAGCCACCTCGACAAACTTTAAATATGGAAAAACGATTTGAAGATATTTTGAAATTTGAGGTGTGTGACTGGATGTAAAATTCTTCTGCCGCAAATATTGAAGAAACTGATACAACTTGTCAAGAGGATCTGTTAGAAATCAGATGTGATGAAAGTAAACATTAATTCGATAGTGGTGGATATGAAAACCTTTAGCAAAATAAAAAAAAAAGCCTGTCAGATCTAAATGTATGGTAACTGATATTCTTTTATTTAAACATTTCTCTGTTTTATATCTCATATAATCAGGCTTCAGTATTGTTAATCATATTGTCACCGAAAAGGGAAACAACCTGAATAGTTCCGAAAGAGGAGACCTTCGTTTGTTCCTTACAAAAATTGACCACGATATACAGCATTAGCATTAGGAATCTCATTAATCAATTGAATAAAAATGAAATGTCAGTGAATTTCATGCTTTTATACAAGCAAAGTATAAATAAAAAGATTTAACTACAGTAAGTCGTTTTAAAAAGACCTATTACGCCAAACGTAGCGAAAGTCCGAGATAAAGTATTTGGCAATTAATTATTATTATGTGTACGTCTGCTTCATAAGTTTAATAAAGTTCCTTCCCTGCTTTATAAATCATCATTACTGTGGAACCGGTGGACGGTTAGAAAATTTTACTACTAATATTGATAAAAAAAAGTGGGCTGTAGGTAAAAAAGGTTGACTACCTCTGCTGTAAACAATGTCCTCGCGCCTTTGACTCGCTCCAAAAAACCGCCACTGAGGCGAGTGGCACTCGCGAGCGACCACGCGAAGCGAGACTACGCGAGCGCACCGCTTACACTCTCGTGTTCGTGTTGTCTCGCCTCGCCTCGTGGAAGCTCGCACGAGACTGTAAACGCGGCATTATGATATAACCTTCTAAAAAATATTAAAATAATCAGTCAGTCGACGATATACGGATTACATGACATTTGTTCCTTCTTGATTAATATATATATATATATATATGGAATAAAGCTTCAGTGTCTGTATTCGGATTTGTAAACCACTTGATTCGCTCTAATTTATTATTAGAATATACACTCTTACTGAACAGAATGAATACTAAAAATATTTATACTATTTAACACAAACCCTGAATGACACTTGAAGTTTTGTGCATTATATGTTATTAAAAAACCCAACAAACAGCATGTAACTAGCATTTTGCTGTCAGATACTTCAAAATCTTCACGGCTACATTTAACGATTCAGTATTACTGAACAATTTATTTAACGTCATAATAACTGAAAGGTCATTTATCATCTCAAGCTTTATGTTCTAAATGACATTTGAAATTTACTACAGGTCTGTAATTAGCGGCAATCTATTTGGATTCCTCCCTAGCTGAACTTTATTACTACGCAACAAGCATAATCTGTTGGGCTATGAACAAGATGCATAAAACATTTCAAACAAACCCAAGAACTGGTTTTTAAGACATGATTCAGGGCGAGCGACTGGAAATGCAGTTGATATATTTAAATTATGGGTGCGATATTTAGAAGAAATATATATATATATATATATAGTATATACTAACTTTCAAAGAAATAGTAAAAGTAAAGGAAAAAAATAGATAACCATAAGATAAAGAGTTTACATCATTTGCAAAAGGCAGAAGCAATTACGAGAAGTATTAACTGTTCGGTTATGTCACATAGCACCATTTTCATCGACACTAAAAGCATCTCGTGGAAGACGATAAGTTTTTACACGCGGATGTGCCAAGGATGCACTTCCTAGATGGTAGATCACTGCGCCTGGATTGTATGAAAGTTTTTTCCAGGTATCTAACAAAAATTTAAGTAGCTGAATGCAAGTTTCTCCGTAGAGCCAAGTATTTCTGAGAAACCACGGTGCGTTTATAACAATACTGTTCATTTTAGAAGACGTAGCACTACTCCGTGCACGATGAAGCATATCAAATGGTCAGACGTATTAACTGAAGTATATAGTGACAGAGCGGATTTTTCTGTTTTGATAGACTAGCATAGACTTTCATGTAAAGTTTTCTCGTGAGTATCCGGTTCACATGCTAAACGCCATTGCAGTGTCTGTTTACTGTATTAAGAACTGGGCGTCGAAAAGAATGAAGTTTAACTTGCTCTCACATGTGCCTTAGGGAAATCGTTATTTTCTCGTCCAGTAGGAGATAATTTTGATGGAATGTTGAATTTTAATATCAAAGACACAGTTCCGGTTTCATACATGGCTGTATTGACCATTGTAAGGTATGTCGTGTTTATGTTACCGTGAAAGACCGAAATTGGACAATGATTTTATTTTGTGAATGTTGACACATACCAAATGCGTTGGCGAAAGCCCGAATATTTGGGTATATTCTTATACATTTGGACCATCACCGGTGTAAGTCGACAAGCACAGGTATGCTTTGGTGAAGGTCGAAATCATTTGTTCTTTCCGCAATTGAGGTCAGTGACAACTATTTGTTATAATTTGAGTACTGTTATTTGTCATTCATATGCAAGGTTAATGTAGCCTGGACCACAATAATAGCAACAGACAGAACATTAAAATAGGAAATTCGCAAATCGTGTGCTGCAGTTACGTTTTACTGTAGTCCACGCCACATTTTCCACACATGACGATTCAGATTTCTGTTTTAATATTAAAGTATGATTTAAAAATGTAACAAAAATATTTTTACTCAACATTCACTATGAGTGCATGGTGAATGTCGACATTGCCGGTGTAAGTTAAAAAGAAGGATATCCAGCAAATATTTCGGACATACACCAAGATACTACGAGAATCTTGACATTCTCCGATTTAGATCTTTCACCGTAACATTAAACGGAGAAGGTGTTCAAATGGAACTGCTTTACGCCTTGTCGACGTCGAGGTCATTAGAGGCGGGAAAGGACTGTGGTCAAGGAACGGGAAGGAAATCGGCCACGGTCTTTTGAAGGAAGCATTCGTATGGAGTGATTTGGGGAAACTATGTAAAACCCAAATCTGGATGCCCGGATGGGGATTCGAACCGGTGTCCTCCAGAATACGAGGCCAGAGGCTGGCACAAAGGGATTACAAGCAGTTTACAATTTTTTTCTTTAGACTTCTGAGAGATTAAATCTCTCAGAAGTCAAAAGAAAATTACTGCTGTTAAGTATCTAAAGAAATTAGTTTTACAACCGTGAGTAAAGAAACACTGGTACTTTCGAGCACCTTGAAGGAAGCCATTAACTGCGGGAGAGATGGTGGAGGAACCATCAACAGACAGGTTGAAGATTCCGGAGAAATTAGCAGACCACATTCCGGTCGGAAGTGCGTGTCCGGAATCGGGCCAGTGGATGCTGCAGCAGGTGGCCGCTGGCGTTGCGGAATAGGTCGGTGTATTGGAGGGGCGTGATGAAAGCGAGATGCAGGCGGGCAGAGAGATCGACCCTGTTCCCCAGTGGGGCGCTGGCAGCGCCAGACACACGTGCCCGACTGACTTTCTCCGCGGAGGGAAGGTGTGCTCTTCTGCCAGCCCGCGAAAGTGGCACCGGCCGTTCCCACACCGGCTGCTACCTCGTGTCAAGGGTCACAGGCTCGACAAAAGTCAAAGCAATAGCTGCTCATCTCTTCCGCAATTATTATTCAAAAGTGTTATTAACATAAAACTGACAGGTGGCGGTAACTGTTTGGTTGCTTGTAACTCAATGACAACCCGCCAGTTTGGAGATGTAACAAAGTCCTAGTGAAGACCATTAATGACATGAGCGTTTCTTCAGAAATCTGGACCGCCCCTCCTTATGATGAGGTGCGATCTTGAAGGGAAACCTCCCCCCACCCCTCCCTGCTGACTTCCTTGTAATTTTTTTATATCTTTTTATTAGCTCTCCTGATTTTAAAGGCAGTTAGAACCCCCCCGCCTGCCCCTCCCTCTAAAGCCTCGTTCCCACGATCTCTTGTAACGGAGGCGGGACGGGACGGGACGAATACTCAACAACACGCCATGGGAACAAGGCCGGCTTCTGCTAGCGGAGATGAGACACAGCTACCCACTCTGTGTCGGTAAACATCACAGGCGTGTGTAGAGGTGCGCTGTTGCCATCGGTTTGCAGCAGCGGTGCGCACCCCTTCTGTTGCAGTAAAGTACTCTGTGCCAAACGGCACTAGGCAACATGGTGGGGAGGTGGCGGCGAGGTAAGCTAGGGCTAACCTGCGGCCCGCGGTCGTCCCTACACTTCGGCTAATGAAGTCCCGTCCCGTCCCGCCTCCGTTACAAGAGATCGTGGGAACGTTGGGATAGACATCGTTTTTAGACCTTTCATTTTTAGCTCTACTCTTCAAGGAATTAAGAAGATGAAGTAAGATTTCTGTCGACAAACCCCCCCCCCCCTTTGGTGAGATTTCGCCCCTTCCCCCTCCCTTTGAGGTAGCATGGACCTAGCGCCGTTAGTGAGGGTAACGTTCGGTCCTGGCATTCGAGAGGACGCAGGTTCAAATCCACTCTTGTCGATACAGATATTCCATGGCTTCCAGACGAGAGCCGCATAGTAACTTCAAAAAGCCGTGGCGGATTTTCTTTCGCTAATCCTCACGCGCCCCTGTTAATCTCGATGTCGACGAGGCGTAAATTCCGAAGAAAACAGAAAAATGTACTGTGGACTTGGTTCAAATCTGACGCTCGACCTACAGGTAGTTCTCCGTAATTATCTAGCTAAATTTTCGGACAGCTCTTAAATTCTTCCAAAAAGATTGTAGAGTATGCAAACAAAATTAGCACTTTTCATAAAGAACTTATATTGCAATAGTCACGTGTAAACACGTCCATACATTGTTCAAAAATAACGGAAAGAGGCAAAAGGAAAATTATTACGGTATTCATTCTACTTAATAGATCGGTGCGTAGGAAAACTGCCACCGGAGCGTCCGCTCCAATGCAATTTAATTAAATATTATTATTAATAATCTGATATGCCACAAAAGTTAGTAAAAAAAAAAAAAGATTTTTTTTTTTTAATTTAGATTAAAATACTGTTTCATAATTTTATAATCTAAGAAAAGGCAGCACAACATTTTGAACCATGAAAACATTTTGGTGCAAAGTACCGGAGACCTATGGCAGCCTGTTAGCTTTTTTTTTCGCTTCTGGTTTTACGCGATGTCGACTTCGCGGCTATTAGAGGCATGAAAGGAAAGGAGGCAAGGAACGGGAAGGAATTTGGCAATTGTCTCCAGAAGGAACCTTCCCGTCATTCGCTTGGAGTGATTTGGGGAAATGATTGAAAATCAAAATCTGGATGTCCGGAGGAGGATTCGAACCTGCTTCCTCCCGAATGCGAGACCAGAGCGTTACCGCTCACCCATCACCCACCACGCTCGCTTCTGATAGCTGTGCACTGGCAGTTTTAACGTTCTTTAACCATTTATGCAATGAGTCGGAATTCCAAAGTCACCCATGGGTCTGAGAGTTTTTTTTTTTTTTTTTTTTTTTTTTTTTTTTTTTTTTTTTTTTTTTTAAACAGTCTGTAAAATGTTGAGTCAGTAAATGGTGCGTGGAATTAAAAGAGTAGTGCTTCATAAGAGGAGGGTGTGTAAACAGCTCCTGTGTGTGGCATCAGTATGATGACGCAGCAAGGTGGTATGGCTTTAGGGGGAAAGAAACTCGACTGTGGATACTCCTGGCAATACGTAACCACAGAATATGACTCGAGGGAAAAACAGTGAAAACATTCTCACTTTTTTTTTCTAGTTCCCATAACGACTCAAACAAAATTGTATATAGTGTTAATAATGAAGTCTGAATAGAAAACATCCTGTGGAGAAATGTTATCGTTGAGTACGCCACACTGCTTAGTTCCGGGCGGATATATGTATATATATTGAAGCTACTAGGCTGTGGCATAGTAGCTGTTCGTGTGGAGAAAACTGCAATTATTAATAGTAACACTGTCATCACGAATTTGTATTTATATGTTGCTGCAATATTGAACAGCTTGCTAACTACAAGTATTGTCACGTTACATTTTTGTGAGTAATATTAATTTTTTCAAAGTAACTGACAGGAAGCTCCTAATTTATGCTGTTGTGTTAGTTCATAGTCAGTTAAATTGCCAGTTAAATCTATTACTTTCCTCCTTTAACTATCCTAGCCACAATACTCGTTTTTTTCGCGATTTGAAGTTTAAGTGGAACATTATGCTCTTCTTAATGAAGACTGTGAATGTCTTATGCGTAGCATTGAGGTAAAATCTTCTCCGTTAAGATATTACACTGCAGTCATCAGAAAGTAATTCAGCTTACAGAAACGTTTGAAGACGCCGCATTACAGTCGCTCACGCCATCAGCGGAGTTTTACGTCATTAGGATAACACAATTCTGCCTATGTAGAAAGTTTTCAAGCCACGAGAAGGCTGGATGGTTGCTTCAGAGTGATCCAACAGCACCCTGTAAATTCTTTTCTAATAAAATAAATACTTCAAATAATTTTCCGACTGATTACTCATGCCAAAAAAAGAAGACTGAGAATAATAATAACTGTCCCAACTATAAAATGACATTTGCAGTAGTTTTCGCTCTTACTTTATGGGAATTTGGTGGTTTGAGGATTACAATTTTTTGGACGGACGTCTGTAGCGTATTTATGATTACTTCACGGGGAAAGAGCCCTGCACAGTCTGGACTCGCAGTTGTTCAAACATGGTTCTAATCCAATACATTTTCCATTACCTCCAATAAGTTGTATTACAAATATTCCTAATCCATACCCAATATTGTGTTTTCACTATTATTTGTTTGTATTTCTTGTAAGCGTATTGTTGGATCTATATTTAATTTTTCTTTTAAATAATTCAATTCGATATTCTGTGAGATGCATAAACAGTTCTCCTTTTGTTGAATGGAATACATATCAGTTTCCTTTCTTTTAGCTCACAGTATTCCTTAAGTCTAGGGGCTGCTATAGATTTCTCAATATCGTTTGCGTACAGAATCAGACATTAAAATTAGTTTAAAAAAAACACGAGGTGTTTAGTTAGATCGAAGGTCGTCGGAATATTTAGTGCTTTTTGAATACAATAATCCGTTAGAAGTTACATCTGTGTGATCAAAGGCCACTGACACGGAGTAACGTGACCCTTTAATAACGATGAACGTCTGCAGTGTAGGGGTCAAAAGCGAAGGAGAAATCGATAGACGGACGGCTGGAAGCAGCACAGAGCGCAGCTCCTCGTAGCTGCTGGAGGCAAAGCGACCCCAGTTGAGCAACGGTCCGCCATTCATCGACAGCGGCGCAGCTGGTTGCGACACAGCGAATTCCCGCCTCGGAGTTAACCTCGATGCATTGTCTCTGTATGCTAAGCAGACAGCTAATGAGAGACGTTGTTTGCGTTTGATTGGCGTCCTGAACAACAGAGCGCGAGCTAGTTTCGCCACGGTGACAGCACTTGAACAACGCAACTTCTGCGTCCTCGCTTCCTGCTGCTGATAACCATCCAGGTGTCCTGTCTCTAACAAGTCATCGGTTTCGCAAAGTGTTTCCTTAAGAACGATTCAGTATGCAAATTTAGTTTCTGACAACGCGTCTTTCCATTCTGGCCGTATTTTTCTGCTCACTTCTCCCATAGGGTGGCTTAAGACTTTTTGGGGAGAACCGGAGGTACAGTACACGATGTTGTCTGTCGCAACAGTTTTAAATGAATGCCACAGCAGCAAGGTACTTTCTCACGTTACTTGTGGTTAAGAAAACGCGTTCGCGGTGTGGCGAAACGGCAGTGGTATTAAACTGGTCACACTATGTAACCAAGTCCAAACGCGCTTCTTCTTCAAAAAGCCTTTTCGGGACCTGATTCATCCTACTTACACAAAGTGGCTTTAATAACTGTACAGTTATAACAAACCCAGGTAAACAAGTGTTGACAGAATCTTAGTTTTTGCTATGGTTTAGCTGATTGTCGAGGACAACGTAATGCGAGCCATGACTTAATTGGGAACAATAAGATAATCGACTATTATTTTATGAAGGAACCATCCCAGAATTTGTTTATAGTGATTTTGAAAAACCACAGGAAACCGATCTCAGAATGATATGCCCGGAAACCGATTCTGAATCCGCACGTATGAAAGTCTGCACATGCCAGAGATTCATAGTGAGCACATTGTTTCTCTCTTATTTCAGAAACACTGCGGCTCTTTCAAATAAAGCTGCACGGTAGCATCTCCGGTTCCAAACACTCAGCTCAAAGTAAACGCGTGGATTAACACTAAATTGATTTACACTATATGCGCGACTGCTGCAGTTCAGCTTTTAAAAAATTTACATCTATGCTGCTAATTTATCAAAGCAGCTCTTATTTTATATGCCAGTAGAACGATAAAATTGTTAGTTCAGTTTCCTTCACGTTTTGGTGTGAGTTCTAGAATTTCTGCTTAAAGGCAGTTAGGTTAATATCTGTCGGGCAGTGACCTTCCGGATTGTTCACTTCTACTCTAAAGGACAGGTTATTTAACTCTGTGTTTCGCAAGGCGTTGGAGAGGGAAGACAAACCTGCTGTGATCGCGACCTCTCACCTGCGCCGCAGCGGCCTTCACAGAACCAACTGGTACAGCCTGCGGCGGGGCTGGCCGACTCTGCATGCCAAGCCGGACACTGTGAGGCCGGTAACCACTAAATAACTCAATACATATGGCTAATCGCTGAATCAGAAGACAATTTTTTCTGAAAAACGAAATAGACGCCCGCAGTTTTTTTCTCGTGAAAGTGAATTAAATAAAAATTTTGTGATATTATCGTTCAAAAATATAATTTCTCTAACTATGCTGTTAAACACTCGTGACGTTACTGAACAGTGATGAAAGTAAGAGAGTTCCCAATTTGCTAATCAAAAACAAATTATTTCATTTGCAGAACACTTTTTATGTGAACCAAGATATTTTCTCTTCTTTCCGGGAGACTTCCACAATCTTCTTTCCTCGCCCCTCATTTCCCAAACATCTCCATTTCGTACTTTATTTATCCGCTTAATTTTCAACGTCCTTTCAAAGTACAACCTTAACAATGATCATGGAGGGTGAATGGTAATGCTCTGGTCTCGCATTCGGGGAGACGCGGGTTCGAATTCCCGCCCAGCCATCCGAATAACTTCTGGGGAATGCCCGGATGGTTCCTTCAAAAAGCCATGGCCAAATTCTTTCAGTTTCCTTCAGTTTCCTTGTCCTCCGCTCTTTCCTACCTCTGATGACGTCGACATCAACGAGATGTTAAGTCACAAAGAAAAAACGTTAACGATAATACTGAAATACTCAAACACTGATACTCAACAGAAAAGGCGATCTAAAAAACAACCTGAAGAAAGAACGAAAAAAAAATCTTGGCAAAAAAAAAAAAAAAAAATACCAAAGACGGGTAAACACAGAAATCCCTAGAAGCAACAGAGAAACTGTCAAACCTTGCAGCAGATATCAGAAAACGAAGATTAAAATTCTATGGATAAGCTGAAAGAGTCCCAACAAAGACTTACACACCAGATCATGACATACGCCTGAAAGATGAAGAGTGTACTGTGGATCCAACAAGCTAAAAAGGATCCATAGAGGGTCCAAACAGACACTTCGGAAGTTTTAGACGGAAGTTATTCAGTCGAAGGGTCAACATATGGGAAGTCCAGCCAGAGAATGAAGTTCCAGGAACCAAGTAGACTGACGAAAGAAAGATAATTCAAGGAGAAAAAATGAGAGTCATATGGAAGATCAGAAAGGCGATTCATAAAAGCACTGCGTGATTTAATTGGATCCATGCGCATTTAATAATTATATATGAATCATTGTAAGATGAACATTCTTCCGTTAGAAATTACATTCAGTATTATGCCATAAATTGAAAGGAATACATTGGCGGTGATTACAAAAATCTCTACAATTATAATCATGGAATTCAACTGATATTTGGAAACTCAACTCAAAAACGCAGCTATGCAGCGTGTTACAAACGCCGGAAAGCAGGCAACTCAGTACACATCGCCTGCGCGATGGCAGTAGGAACAGTAGGCTGAAGAAGGAAGTGGCCTCACTTCACGGAACACTGAGATATTATGGTGAAATCATTTCTTCATGTTTGCGCCGTAGTCAAATTGCCTAACTAACGTTAATAGTGCCTGATGACAGAGGTGCAGACGTTAAAGTTAAAGGCCTCTGATTACTTGCGTGAAAAAAATGACTGAATGGGCTGGCACCGGCATTCACACTTTCTCTGCTTTAATATCTAAGACCCAAAACACACTCTTCACAGTCGTCTACAAATTTTAGAAAAACCTAATACATCATCTATAATGGGAAAGGCAAAATTTATCCTAGGAGTTGTTACGGAAAGGTGACTTACTACTCTTATGATAACAGACTACATGTGGGTAAACGGACGTGGCAGAAAACTTAGCATTTTGATCATTTCAGCCAAATTATTTCAGTGTAGGTATCTGGCTCTATACTCGTTAGGTTCGTGATATGGACTGTTACAGCATTTCACATTCAACCCATTCCATTCACTCAAAGACAACACGGAGAAAAGAAAACATTTTTAATTGTCTGTACGATGTTTCCGATCCTATTCACTCTGCTGCTACCTGTTAGTAAGATAGATGATTACAGTATTTCGCTCCGTCCCTGAAATAGGTATTCGATAGTTTTATCTCCTCACAAACACTGCCTAAATTTTAGAGTTAATTTTTATAATGCCTCACCGTAAACATATCAAATTCCTAATCACTAGCCATGTGCTTTATTGATTACTATCGACACTCTCTGCTCTCTTTGATTAGATAGACTCTTGTTTAATTCTTTAGGTAGTGTACATAAACTGCGTGACTTGGTCTAGGGGGGTAGGGGTGGCTGGAAAGCTACGTGGGGAGAGGGGGTTTCCGAGCAAAACCACTGAAGAAGGAAATCCTTTCCTGCCAGGTTATATCACGGTGGAGAAGCTGATACTGGAAGATAGTGTAACAGTACAAGTGACTGGTACAGTTGTATGTGCGACAGTTGGCACCCCTGCTGTGAGGCGGGCGATGACAGGCAGTCGCGTGGAGTATGGGAGCGTGGCCGGTCGTAGGATTAAAGTGCTAGCGGGGACAGTAAGCTATAAACAGTTACAGATGTGTTGAAAGGAAAAGTGCTTCACCCTCAAAGAACATTGCAATCTTCGGATATATGAAAGTAATTTTATTGACTGGTGGTCATCCGAGAAAGAATGTGGCAAACAGTAAATGTCAAAAGGAGTGATAGGATTTCATTTATTCTCCTTTCTCTATATATCCCGGATATTCCCAGTCTGGCGACAGTAGGAACATAAAGTAATCGAATTCAGTTGTTTTGTAAAGTTTCCTTGTGCTAAAGTTGGCAGGGATAGTAACGATTTTAAGACTGTGTAATTACAATAGCAAGACAACCACGTCACGTCTGACACCAGTATTAGTTACGTGTCAATCTGAAATACATCAAGGGCAGAACGTTTGTGAAGTACAGATTACTCCCTACCTTTCAGTGATTTCTGATTTTACAGGTCTTTTTGACGCTCGCAAAGTTAAAAAGTTGAACAATCATTAGATTTCCAGTGTTGTGCAGAACAAAAGATAGAAAGCGTAATGCCTTATTTTTTGGATATCCCTACTTCGATTCCGCCGAGGCTGTAACTTTGGCGGAAGCAATCATTTTAGTCGATATATTGTGGTAAAGTAATCAGCCTTATGTTGATATCAGAGTCAAAGATTTGATATCGACTAGCCGTTTCTTAAAATGTTTGATACTATAACGTTTCACTCATGCCAACATTGCACAACTAAACCACAGTGGCCGAACAATGTTAAAGCGTGACATCTACAAAACATAGCTAGCTGTCCTGCTTGTATGTGCTGGAGTGTAATTTATGTGTCCAAGGTTGCGAGAGGCAGGCGAGGTATTCAGGGAGGTTCGCGTCCTCGAAGAATGGGAGCGGCGCTGGACGGTGAAGGACACAGTGCCGGCACACATACCTTCACAACACTTTGCACTCACCACACGTTTCGTCGTCTGCTCCACAGATCCGCTCCCGTCGGCACAGTCTGTGATACACATGCAGTACATCATCGCTCGTTTATTTAGCTTCGTCTCAAGGCGCAAGCTTGAGCGGTATTACGTATGAGCTTGATTTCTTTGCCAGGACAGATTTCAAAATTCTTGGAGGGATTTTGTGTACACAAAACTGGCCAGAATTATCCCATTTTATCCTTGTCCTCATCCTCTGTTGTGAAATTCGGACTAGGTTTATTAAAGGACGCAGGCAATACAGTATTAATGAAAGGAGCATTGTCCTACACAAAAGTCCAAATCAGAACAAGTTTGCTTTTGGCAAACTGTGCATTTAGGATGGACATTGAAATACCGAGTGTGAGTTGTTACTCTGTAGCCTCGCACTCGGGAGAACGCAGGTTCGAGTCATTGTCCGGTCAACCAGATTTGGGTTTTCCATAGTGTCCCATATCACTCCAGGCGAACGCAGGGATAGTTTCTTAAAAAAGGCCGTGGCCAAATTCCTTCCCGTTCCTTGCCTCCAGCCTTTCCCTCCTTTAATGACCTTGACGTCGACGACACGTAAAGAAAGAAGAAGCACTAGACATTGAAATATTCAACTAAACTTTCTTTCTTCATTTAAGAGCTTTGAAATATATTTTTTTAAATCCTGTGAAATACAGCTCGCGGTTTGGTAACAAAACACGACTTAATTTCATTCAAATTCACTTATTCTAACAAATATGGTCTCAAGATTAAACGTAAAAAAAACCCGAGGATTTAGGATTATTTTCAGGTTTTTTGGTCATATGCAATTACTAATCGAAAAGCAAAAATTCTAGAATGCTGTCAATTCGTTAAGATCTAACGGTAGATGTATATTATTTCTGCTAGGACATTAGTTTTGAGGAAACAAAGACCAAACGCCGGACGCAGTACCGGGTACTCAAATAAATGACTGACCGAGAGCGGACTAGATTCTACCGAGACCTGGTTTATAGCATCTGCACCAGAGGTATTTGTTACCGAGGATGAAAATAATCTGATTCTCAAAGGTTCGTTAGTGAAACCGTGAAGGCGACAGTTCTTCTAGACCTATTGAAACACGTTAAGCAACTCAACTGCTTCCAGCAGGATGTTAGTAATTGGGTACATTTTTTCATGGATTTCCTTTTTAAATCGTAGATTTTTTTGAAAATTTCTGAACTTCCATCACCTGTGCTGAAACCACGTTTTTGATTTCCTTTCATTCCGGTACTAACCTTCTAGATAAAAAAAAATGTGTGTGTGTGGGGGGGGGGGGGGGAGGGAGACACTCAATTGCGGAACCGGATACACTAAGCAAAGACAGTTTATCGTGTTTATGTAAAGGAATCGTTTAGTATTTGAAGAAATATCAGCATCGACCTGTTTGTAATAAAGAAAAATTATCTTTAATCTATACCAATTGTTTCAACTTCTACGTTTTTGGATAGCAGTCTTTCCTCAATGCAGCAAAAATATGCACGATTATCTCTCAGAGTTTGATGTGACAGCGTCATGTTTGTGTTTCCGTAGATTACAGGTTCAAAAAGTTCGGGACACCCATCTCCCTCTCCCCTCTCCCCCACGGGGATGCGAAGACATGTCAAGGGGGGAGGGGGATCGTATGGCGTGGGGGGGGGGAGGTGCGAGGTATCTTCACCGCCGATGTTGACCATACTGCACCGTCGGAAGCACACTGTCTTCTTCACCTCCTCTTAGAACTGAAAACCTTTATTCTAACATCGCGTATTTAGTGAGTTTCCTCAGGTATTTACCTTTTTTATATTTTATAATAAAATTGTGGCAGTGAGGAAGGGGGTGGGCGAGTGAACTTTTTTTTTAACAGACGGGAGCATGGTGAGAAAGTCTTAGGAATACCTACCGCAGATAAAACGGTTTTCTTTCGTTCTTTCCGGCTCTTCAACGCCGAGGTGACTAGAGCCGAAAGTGAATGTGGGTCAATGAACGAGAAGGAATTTGGCAATGACTTCTTAAAGTAACCATTCCGGTATTCGCCTGTAGTGACCATGCAAAAAAGAAATCTGGACGGTTGGATTAGATTTGAATCCGCGTCCTCCCGATATCGGTTTAAACAATTTGACGGATGTTTAAAATTTAAATATTGTAAAAGACGTTGATAAATTTGTCCTCCAGCAAATGACATTTCTGTAATTGACAATTTTCCAAAATAGTTTAAAGAAAATATATAAATTGTTTCTTAACCAACTCCATACATTTCTTTTCTTTTAGCTAGTTAGAGGTCGTCCATTAATTACGTGAGGTGAAATGGGGGGGGGGGAGGGCTCCGACCAGATCTCACCAAATCTCAACAGAGAGGGGGGTGGGGGGTGCGGAATACCGGAAAAATAACTCACGTAATTAAAGGACGCCCCCTTATCAATAAAGAATACCAATCTCTTTTCTCGTGTAGAGCATATGCGGTTTTCTTTTTTAAACAAGAAAACAAGATCACTCAAAATTATTATTCCCTGTAATAATGAACACACTACCCGCCAAATTGGCTCAGTAGGCTGAGGCGTCAGAATCTCGACAAGGGAGCTGCAACGGGGCCAGGCACGAGTCCAGGCCACCGCGTACCGTTCTTCCTGACCGTGCTTTATTCGGTTCACCGCAGCCATTAAGGCCAATGCCAGGACGGTCTTCAATCTCCGCATCATAAATTATACATTTCACAAAAATCACAGAACATAATTACACGTTTCGTAGAAAGGCAACAACACTTCCTCCATTAGTACGGTCTACAAATTTTGAACATGCAAGTGATGAGTAAAGCTTACCAAAAGCAAAGGCAATCTAATGTTGTGAAAAGGCGGTGAATAAGAAGAAGAACACATGTATACACTAGTAACTCGTTACATCGGTGTTAAATCCCGTTAATTCGCCTGTAACTGTCTGAGTTGCAGGTTTGCGCACTAACTTTCCTTTTGGTGAGGGATATTTACGGTAAACACGATGAGTGCCTCTGCCAAGGGGGAGTTCTGGAATTTAGACGCTAGCAGTTAAGAAACTTACACGTAAAGTGAACTTTCAAACAATAAATCATTACGGGTCTGCGTCTTGTATGGAAGCAAAGAGAGTCGTAGTCGTAAGGGGTAGAAAGCGGCTTGTCATTAGAGGTGACCTGACCCAGACTAGCACACTACCTGTCACCAGCAGAGGAAAGTAGACACTGGCCTGGGAACTGGCTGTAAAACGACTTACTCTGGCTGCTGCACCTTACAAGTATAATGTGGTCGTAATGACCTGGTGACAGGGTTTGTTTAGGCTGCGCAATCCGTCCCTGTAGTAGCCGCCTTAACCTAACCTGGTAGTCCTGCCTGGCACAAGGAAGCTGCCCGCGGGTCGCATGCGGCCCGCCTTGAATATTATTCCGGCCCGTGAGATTCATCACACTTCTAAAAAATATAGTTATTTTACAATGGCCAAAGTAGTGAAAACCAATATATTTTTAAAGAAATACATTATTTGTGCATCTATATTTTCAAAGTTTAATTCATTTATATATTTTTTATATATCATTTTTAGTCTTAGATATTTCTTTAAAATAAACGTTTGGTATCATTATTATTATATTATATTATCTATGTTTACATGTAAGAATAGTAGTAAACACAATAATAATCACTCATTATGTTTAAATTTCTCACTCCAAGAAAATGTCTATAGTGTGCCTGATCTAATATGGGGATAATTTAATATGCGGCCTGCGGAGTTATGATGCATTTCCAAAGTGGCCCCCAAGATCATTTGGGTTGGCCACCACTGGTTAACGTGTAAGCTGAACCACGCAAGTGATCTGGTGTTCTTCAGATTAGACAGCCAGCTGTGATAGAGATAAAGGTCGGGTTAAGGGCCTATCAAAATCCCCGCCGAAACAAGGATTCGAAGTGGGGACCATTCGATCCCCAGTGAGAAGCCTTAACCACTAAACCACCAGACCGCTCGCCTTATAAGCGTATGTCATTTTTAATACTGATGAACAGTAAAGACTAATTGAGCAATAAATGAATCCAAACAACGTATTAGTTTCAGCAATTAACAGTGAGGTATTTGTGATAACGGTAAGTGTGATGCAATAAATGAAAGAAATAATCATCTTGTTAGTTTCCGATTAAGAAATGTGCTAACAAATTTTGGTCTTTCATCCATTTGAGGCTTCGTAAATCGCTTAGTAACTTGCTCACGAATTTTCCCATTGGAAATCCATGTACAAAACTCACGAAGCAGTGAAACGTTAGATTCAAGTCTCTCCAAGCAAGGTCGTATTCGTGTCTGTCAGGTGGTGTTAAAAATCATCACCGAAATTTCCAAACAGTTATAGAATGGTAAGAGTGCCAGAATATCAGCGTGGTGGATCATTTATGGTCTGCCATCAGAGCCACAACGAAATATAATCTTTGAGGCCAGCTAACAGTGAGCTTCGATGGGAAAATCTAATCGTATCTTTTTAAACTAAATTAAATTAAATTACAATGGAGCGCATGCTCTGGTGGCAATTTACCTACCATCTTCCCCCTTTTCTGCATCCACCTACAATTACCGTCTGCAAATTTTAATTTTAAATTCTTTCAACGTTTATGGCAAATTATTCATCATTTCTCTTGGTAACTTATTCCAATCCCTGACACCCTTACCTAAAAAAGAGAATATTCCTACACCCTTGTGCCTGAAATCGAGTGCCAGCTTGTGGTCAGGGTCATCTTTTCCGTTCCATGCATTACTTTCAATTCTTATACCAACATCTTTCCATGCCTCATCACCAATATACGCCTTGTACACTCCCATTACCCTCTTCACCCTCCTTCGGTCTTCCAATGAGTCCCATTCCAGCTCTTTTACCATATGTGTTACTGATTGCGATTTTGCGATAATTTCTAGAAACAAATCTAGCAGCCCTTCTTTGCACCTTCTCCAACTCCTGCATTTGATACTCAAAATGTGGGTCCCATACTACACTACCATATTCGAGCAATGGTCTGACCAAAGTTTTGTAACCCATTTCCTTTACTTCTCTCGTACATCCCCTCATCACCCTCTGCAACAAATGCAGAATTTTGAAACCTTTTCCTACTACCTGTTCAATGTGATCTGCCCAGTTAAGCTTGTTATCAAATGTAATGCCAAGATATTTACATTTCAAGTCTTCAATAAGCAATTCTTTCCCCACCTTATAATCATAATAAACCTTTAGGTTTTATTTGTGTATCTAATAACCTGAATCTTCTTTGCATTTATCTTCATCCCATGTTTACCAACCCAACTAGATATCCTGTCCAGATCACCCTGCAACTGTTTACAATCCTCAACCGTTTTGATCCTTTTATATAGCATTATGTGATCTGCAAACAATCTAATTTCAGATAGTAAACAATCAACACAATTATTCATTAGAATAATAAATAGCAAGGGTCCCAATACACTACCCTGTGGCACTACCGTTTTATGGCTCACTCTGTCAAAAGCCTTTGAAAGATCTAGTGCTACACTATCAATTTGACCTCCCTTGTACATTTCATCTGAAACATCTTGCATATATCCCACCAACTGTGACTGGCATGAATATCCTTGCCTAAAGCCATGTTGCCTACTTGAAAACCACTAAGAGCGATGTGCCAGTTTGCTGCTATCATCTACCCGAGGAAGCCATAGATTAAATTGATGGATCTAAGATTCCAACACTGTTACTGGAAAAATTAGCGACAACCGAGTCGATTACATGGAACAAGAAGTAATCAGTAATATTAACGAGAGATCGGAACGAAATGTGTAAGTCTATGATTTGTAAGTGTCTGACAGAAAACTGTTTTCAAAATTAAGGTAAGTCGTTTAACAGTATCTGAAAACGACTGTCATTGCATCGTACATTCCTGCCCCGTTGGCTCAGGTGGTTACGGCACCATGACGGTACCCGGTGTTAGCTGGCTCGCGTCCAGGCGGTGGAAGAATTTATTAGGTTTAGGCCGGCAAGGTAGGAGAGGTGGTGGAGCAAGACTCCTAAACCTCATATTGTGCCCCGAAGACCTATGTTAAATACCAGTTCACTCCGCAGTACGTATTAAATGAGGGCATACGACACTGTCGACGGTGATTAGTCCGTTGGATAGGGACGTTATGCTCGGCGGCGCCATATGTGTCTTTTGGAAGAGTAGGACTGAATGGGCTGTCACTGGGTTTCACGACTCCCTTCCTTCATACGGAACTATAAGAGGAAAGTATTATGAAGAAATACAGCTCACACTCATCCATACAAAACACTAACATACATTCCCAAAATTGGAGAAGGCAAACCTAACAACTCTAGTTAAATTTACCAAGAAAGTTATCATGAAAAAGTAATTCCTTCAGGGCATCCACCAAGTCTGGGTCACTCCTTAGTGGACATAATCAATCATCGTATCGTATAATCAATGAATCTTAAATTCTACTTTGGTTTCCGCAATACCGACAGAACTTAATAAGACTGAAGTGTGGAGAGAAACTTAAGACCGATTCTCCTTGTCATGCGCACTGCATCTCTTGCTGACAGTTCACCGAGGTTTCTTTTATAGCTCGGCCTCAGGATTCTGCTGCGTAACTTGTCCAAGGTATAAACCGCAGCGCTTCAGTGGAATGAGACAATCTGAATACTATGCACAATGTTTCTCATCAGAATGCGCGAGAGAAACGTTATGGCCCATTGTATTCAAATGTGGTTCCCAACACGCCGATTTCTCTTCTTTATGCACGTTGGCGGAGAGGCTGCTGGAGGAGCGAATGTTCGAAAACGAAGCTGCAAAACAATCTTTCCACGCCCTGTGTGATCTGTCCTTGGGATATACGATATTGGAGCTCTAGACTCTGGTGAACTTTATCACACAACAGAATTATCTGTTTGGTCTGTAAGTAACGTTCGAATCTGCTTAAGAAATAGAAGTTTAAAGGTCCTGCAACGCCGTTTGGTTATGTCTCTCGGATGTGTTTATAACAAAGATGCAATAATTTATTTTGTGGTATACGAAAATTTATTTATTCTACTTATGTTTTCATAGCAAGAAATATAAAACCAATTAGCAATTTTCCTTTTTAGTTTTCGTATAACGTCTCCCAATACGTCATATAGACAATATAAATCAGCATTATTCTCTGAACAAATAAATGAGGAAGTAGGTGCGCATGGAAAATTCTTCCGAAGCAGATGCTCCATTGCAAATAAGGCAATTAATTAAAGACCAATATTTTAAAGTTTGTAGCCAATAAAATACTTCTATTTCAAAGGAAAAAAAATTTCGCTCATCGAAATTCAGTGTTTTTAATTAGATAAAGTCTTAGTTTTGTTGATTAAAATAGACATCTGCAGTAAATAGAAAGCCCAAAGCTCATAGCAACTATTACTCAATTTTTCTGAGTGAACTTTTTAAAATAATAAAAACTTGTGATAGGAATGTATACCATTAATTTAAGTTATTCGAGACAGTATACAGGGAAAGGAACTGGAGGGGATGGAATAAATTAACTTTTAAACTATTTTTTTCCGAAGATTGCGTGTCAACACATGTTTTTGAATATAAAGAAATATGGTTGTACTCTTAGCTGGATACGCAACGGACAGATCCACAAATATTGTATTAAGATATTATACATGTTTCGCCTAGCACAGCTATAAAACAGATTTGGTGGAGACTATTGTCTTGAGATATTTGTTCATCACTATCGTGGAGTGACATAGCTTCTCGTTCGGTTTGTCATCTCCTTGGCTTAGTTGTATCTAGAGCTCCATCAGCACCATTGATCTCTTGTGTCGGTCCCGGCTGCATCATATCAGCTGAGACGACAGACCAGCGTATTGGCCGGGTGAAATGCAGTAGCCGGAAGAGTTCGACGAAGTAACTGCAACCAATTAACAACACCTCCCACATCATCCTCCACTGTAGTATAGATTCTGTCGCGGTACTGGCAGTATCTTAGCCAGCCGCCCTAATATTCCACATTAACTGTCGCAGAGGTTTTTTTTCCCGGGGTTAAAACCCTGGCACTTTTCTCCCTCTGCCCTGTCTCTTCTTTCACACGTTTCTGTCTATCTTATCCGATGGACCCATGTAAATGGGCGGACGCCTGGACGCATGGAATACATCACAATCCAATTCCTGTGATCATCTATAGATTCACTAACTTAATCCATGTGCAGAGGCGAGCAGTAGATAACAGGAAGGCCACCATGCTTGGAGGAGCGGGTTTTGGGGGCTCCCCCAATAAAATAATAATAATAAAAAAAGCGTTCGGCGATGCGCGTAGTTTCTGACACCCCATAGACTGCGTAAGTGGGAAAGCGGGTGTGCACATAAATGTATAGCTAAACTTTATAATGAACTGTGTGTTATTGTCCAAAAGATTTCTCCAAACAAATCAACGTGGTCGGAGAATTTTACCTAAAGCAAAAAGGCCTATAAGAGCCAGGCGCCGAGAAAGTAATTGTTTTAACGTAACGTGGGATAGTTCCATCATATTTTTAATTAATCTGTACTTTCTCCCTATAAAATTGATCTAAAACTTCTAAATGTGCAAACAAATTCAAAACGTTTAAAACCACAAAAAAGTTTCTTCCACAAACATGCTGTAAATTCTAACATGTGCTTAAAAGTACAAAGTGTCGAGCAACTTACTATTAGTAACGCAAACTCTGATATACGTCTGTTGCAGTACACAACAGTAATTGAGTGTGTATATCGTAAACAACACTGCGAATAAAATTAGGCGATGTTGTAAATTTTGCTGGCACAATTACACTGTAACCGTTCAGTGCATCGTTTTTCATTGTCATTACAGCCATTAATTTTCACATGAACTCCTGCAACTAAGCAGTTTTTGCAGCACGGGTATAAATGTCAATATCAAACTATGGAAGAGTCCGTGATTGAGGCTATCCGATACATCTAGTTTCTTTGCAAGAAAAGGATGAAACTCAGAAGTCAATGGAATGTGATATTTCAAAAGTAGTATCACATACAATGGCGTAATTATAGCGAAATTGTCACAAGTTTCACTTCAAGACCAAGGTACTACGGTTAAAATATGCCAAGAATCTTTACCACTGCCTTTACTCTTTTAAAGTACAATCATGGCAGCTAGGGGGAAAACATGCGTAGGACAAATTTTGCGGGAGGATAACCACTGAAACCGTTATGGATGTAATCGGTGTTAATCATGGAATAAATAAGCGACTGTGTATCCATAAGGTACCGGCATGATGTGTCCACGATTTCACTCTCATTTCTGGAAGGAATTCGATTGGAAGCATTGCTAAAGATTTTACCGTGGTTTGAGGTGATGAAAAGGATTTTTCTAGCGACTGGTTACAATGGGTGAAAGTTGAGTCTACCTATACGGTCCAGCAACAAGAGAGATGAACGAACGTAGGAAATACAGCCACTCACCGTCTTACGAAAGGAAAGAAGGAAGAAGTCAGTAGCTGAGTTGACGGTAGTCTACTCTCCGTTTTGTAGGATGAAAAGGAGTTATACTGGCGCACTACTTGCGACACGTTCAGACAATCTACTGTACCGATTAATATTGTTTTTAGTTTGGTTGAGTGAGGAACTAGGTGAAGTAGCGAGAAATGCTCACAAAAAGACTGCTGCTGTAAGAACACAATGCATTTTTCCGTTTTACCAATGCAGCTATTTCGAATTCAGCAAATCTGGTGGGTGGGTGGTTATCTCTCGGTCGTGGTATTAGGGATAACTTCCTCGGTCAGGCTTTCCAAATTTCGGCTTCCCAAAATCACACTGGGATTGTTGCTTCAAAAGACCATGGCCGAAATCCTTCCCGTTCCTTGCTCTCATTCTCTGCTAACTATAATAACAACGACGAGCCTTAAAACTCTATATAAAAAAAACCCGGAAGAATCAAATGCAGCTGAACTAGGGATCGAAATCTTACCTCATTGTACGGTACATAATTCTTTCGATAATTATGACGTGATTTCAGAAGTCGAACAGGTACAAATCAATATAAAAAAATTCATTTACTACGGATCTAAATATAAGAGGATTGTGGAAAGTTGTAAAATTGCAGATAAACCAGTGTATAACAAAATAGATAAATACAATAAAAGATGTAATCTCACAGCATAATATGTACAGTACATTAATTAAATCAACTACATTTACACAAACTATTGGCAATATTTTGTAGATACCTTAGGAATAAATCCTTGGATGGGGTAGAAGGAGTTACAAATTAAAAATTCTTTCAATCTTTTCCTGAATTTAATCTTATCACCTGCTGGACATTTAAGATGTGATGGTAACTTATTGTATATATGTATCCCTCAATATCGAACCCCTTTTTGAACAAATGACAATCAGCTGTAATCCCTGCTAGCTCCATAATTGTGTATTTTACTATTTGGTTTAAACAGAATATGATTTGTGAATACTAAGGAGATTAATGTGTACTAGAGATCGCCCAGTGGTCGAAATTCGACCATAATTCATTAAGTTAATTACTAAAATTACTACTGTTTACATTATAACAAAATAATGTCTCTGGTAGCTTACAAAGCACATCGCTGAAAGTACACTCAGTCGCGAAAAAACCGTGAGGTGAGTAAACTGCAACTTTATCAAAATTGTCCTATCGGTATCAAGTTTAGTACATTCGAACGTAAGCTTCGAATGCGTGAAAATGAGGAAAAATCACTTCAAATGCGGGCAGATGCACACATGTTATTAAGCAAGAAATACACGTTATTACATGTCGATATTATTTATGTGTGTTTCCTACTCTTAATTCTTGGTCCAGGCTGCATTTCAACCTAACCACAACTGCTATTAGTTACGGTAGACGCCATGCAATATATCTTAGCACTGAAAAACAATATGTCAACCCGCACAGAGAAATCGTAAATGTTACATGATTTTCTATTTGCATGTGGAAAGCAGTTTTTATTCAATAATGAAGACTTAAAAACACGTGGAATAAATGTCAACAGCTATGAACGTGTATTTCTTGCGTAATAACATGAATGCATCTACCCACATTTCGAGTGATTTTTCCTCATTTCTACATATTCGAAGCTTACGATATACACTTTAAATCAAATATTATCGCCTAAGGAATGTGTGTACCAAATTTCAAACCGACAGGATAATATTTGTAGGTTCCGACGTAATGCTAAACTCAGTATGTAGGTAAAGACTTTGCTGCCATTCATGTACTACCAGATTTCGTTCAAATGGTGGCTCTCCATTATATTACAGCTACATCAATTTGAACTGCATAATTGTAACGTCGTATATCTAAATCACGATTTAATGAATTCCGAATGTACTCCGTTTCGAAATGTTGCTTCTATGTAAATTCAGAGATTAAGCTCGACTCTTTGGTTTCACCAAAGACCACAGAGTATCTCAATGCTGGAAATACACGTCACATAGTTGGCTCCGATCCGATTTCACTCACACACACGTTCGCGAATTTATTTTTCATTTAATAATGTATTTGTAACATGTTTTAACTATGCTTATTTTTTTTTTCTTTACTGTTGACCAAAGATCACAGATATTGGCAGAATCGCTAAGTGTCGTTGCCACTTAAAAACAATTGAATGTATACAACGAATAATTTATTTTATTTAATTTAATGTATTTTAACACATATTACATGTAAATTTTGGCTTTATGCACTTCTTCCCCATATAAACTTTAACTATGCCAAATCTCACACTTCTCCGTGCGCGCAATATTCTGAAAAATGTTTCCAAAGTTTTCGCTTTTCATTTAATAATGTATTTGTAACATGTTTTAACTATGCTTATTTTTTTTTTTTTTTACTGTTGACCAAAGATCACAGATATTGGCAGAATCGCTAAGTGTCGTTGCCACTTAAAAACAATTGAATGTATACAACGAATAATTTATTTTATTTAATTTATTGTATTTTAACACATATTACATGTACATTTTGGCTTTATGCACTTCTTCCCCATATAAACTTTAACTATGCCAAATCTCACACGCAATATTCTGAAAAATGTTTCCAAAGTTTTCGCTTAGCGTATTAATATATAGATATATATTTGGCCACCAATGTTCAAATTATTAACTTCTTGAACAGCTCTCTGTATGAACTTCTACTGCTAACTCTTATTACTCGCTTTTCGGCTCTGAATAATTTGTATCTATGAGTTGAATCATCCCACAATATTATTCCGTATGATATTAAGGACCTTTACATTTAAAGTTCAGACTGAAGTGTTCTATAAAAGCTGCTTAACCAAGAGAATACTATGGTGTAATTGCTTACAGTGTTTTCCCTCCAGGTGACTTCAAGAACTTCTTGATACGCTCTGTATTTTCAACTTAATTACACGAAAAAATGTTTTTGCAATAACGGATAATAGGCAAACGCGAAGATTATGTGAAAATACAAACTAAAAGCGGTCGATGTGCACAATTATACTACAGCCAGGGATGCTTCTTGTACGGTGTAGTTAATTCCACAATGTCATAGTCAACATTTATTGATCAAATATTATCGCAGAGAAGAAAGGTTTCCATTTTATTCCTACTACATATTATTTGCGTTACTTCCTACTGAGATGGTTTTATCAAAGACGGTTCTATTTGGTTTCGTGTTTCTAATTTCGCATTACGGGGTTATCCTCAAGATTGGAGTCTATCAGAATGAAGGTTATGCCACAAGCGCTTACAGCCTGCCAGAACTGAAGTCTTGTTTTGTATGAAATAACATTAACATACCGTTAACACGCTTCTCACTAGTACCCATGTCACAAGCAGAATTAAACGGTTAACTGTAGACCTTACGAGATTCACATCCCGGTGGAGACGTTCACTTTTATCCTTGATAACAGAGTCGTCTGAACGCGGAACTCTCGCATGGCGCCTTCTTTATTCCTCGCCTGGCCTGTCTCCCATCGTAACCGAGGACATGACGAAATGGCGACATGAGGGGGCCGGCCATTTCAGCAGCCGTAGCGAATCGGAGTCGCGTTAGTGCGGGCTGACAGCATTCTTAACGAGTGTCAAGCGTTAATGTGAGCAGTTAACACCTCTCAAGCATCTCAGTTGCCGCAACCGGAGATAATTGACGCGTTTTGCGAGGTTTATTGGGCGAGTCCCGCCGTTTTTCTCACATCGCTCGCCGGCTGAATGTCAGACTCTTGAAGAATGAGTTCGACAGTGTTATGAGCGGTTTGCTTTCACTCGGCCTTGTCAAATTCCTTGTGAACCGTGTGACGACACTTTACTGTGTGACGACAACTTTCATTTTACTCAGTTTTGAGATTCAATCGATTTATTGCTTTGTTCGATATAGAAATAAGGGAGCGTGCATAAACCACGTAGCTCCATTTTGGCCTCTACGTGGCTTTTCCTCAACCCCCCCCCCCCCCCGTAGCAACGTAGCCATTTTCCCTTTTGATTCCAGAAGACATTTTGTACTGTTTTCTCTTGTCAGACTATTGTACATTACATACGGAGACAATTAACTGAGGGAAATAAATGTTCAGATGCTTTTGTGAGTTCTATTCCTCATTTTAACTGTGAAAAATGTTATGAAAGGAAAGCTACGTAGCCTGGCTGGGAAACCCCCCCTCCCCCCACGTAGTTTGTGCACGGTCCCTAACAGGAAATAAAGTAAAAGAAGAAAAAAACTGAAGTTGTCACGATTATCCACAGTTTTTGTTTATTTATTTTTAAATCTTAACGCCAGTACTATCGAATAGCAGCAGAAAGAAAGAAAAAAGAACGCACACAAATTTCGTGTGTGTGTGTGTGTGTGTGTGTGTGTGTGTGTATGTGTGCGTGTGTTTCTTAGGTGGATATCACACCCGTGACCCTTAGCACGAGAGTGCCAAGCGCAGCAATTCACCCAAAACATTTATAGGGATTATAACCTGTACAAAATTGTAAGCTTCGATTTCTAATAAACAAAGATTCACCATGATTGCATTAACGTGAGATACTTGATGTGTCATATTATTCCCATTTTCACACTGAAGAAATCAAACGAAATATTGCCATAAATTATTGGGGTTAAGATCAGATTTACATTTTCTGCTCTGGCGCCTGTCTCGTAATCTTAATACACGCTAAACATTCAAACTGTTCAGCAATTTTTACACGATGCCGTAAAAAAATAGAAAAAGGTCTGCTACAGATTTATACTTAAAGGTACTGTTTCATAGTGCCTCGGCGTACTATAATTAAATTGAAGTAAATATGAAAGAAAAAACGGATAACCGACGGTATCGCAAACGATAAGTGAAAGCTAATTCATATGGAGGGTTACTTAGAATGACATAGAAATGGAAGATATTTCTTACGTTACATCCATCAAAAGGCGAAAGTGTTTCCCTGACCCGAACACTTGAGCCCGTAGGTAATACTGCTTCCTGTCTGAGGTCAGTAGAGGATCTCCACAGTAGTGGAGTTTTCCGAAGCTATGCTTCACGTCCGCTTCGGTCTCCACTGGCCTCGATGCGTTTTCACCTGTCAGTCCTCCATAGCGCTACAAGCTAACTGCCGCGTACTATTCACTCCCTGTTACTTTGATTTTATAGAGGTGTTCCGGATCTGACCTAGCTTCTATTCATATTCGCTATTATAGAGAAACAACGTTTTCCCCAGCCTCAAGATACGCAAGATGCTGGTAAATAACAATTCAGTTATATAAATTAGAATGTTTTCCTGCTTTTTGCAACTTCGTTAAATTTCGATATTCAGGCTACAAGCTTAAGAGCCTATATACAGTTTCATTTATTCCAGACTTTATCATCAACTTTTCAAATTTCTTTGCGTTTTCATACACATCTGCTGGAGCAGAAACCAGAGATAAAGGCACTTGAAATTTATACTTTAACAACATGCTTAGCTTATGACATACTTACAATTTTTCTTTTAAGTAACAGGCAATCCATGATAGTATAAGCGCTGTATATTTTCATTTCAGTAGCATGTTATCACATTTCATGTAACATTTTGGTACAGAATATCTTACATTTATTTAACAGGTTTCGATCTGTTGCACTTCCGATAGTGTGTTTTTAAAACGTATTTGTTTATCCCTTAATTCTTTAATATTAATTATGATTTTTTAAAAAAAACCAACGTCAATTCCTTTAGATTGTGGGCTCTTTTCATATCATCTTTGTGTTTCATAATTCTTAGCATTGTGTTATTTATGAAGTTGTTTTCATTGTATTTCTGATTTTATGGTTAAGCTGTTCGACCAAAAATCAGCGTTTTACGCATATAAATATTTATAGATGATTGATTCAGTTTTATGTAATTAGGTTTGTATGGAGTATTATTTCCGGTTGTGTTTTTTTGAGTTACGGCGTCTCTCTAACGCTTATCAAACGGTGCATATCGTATTGTTAATGGTTCTCAATACTTAGTTCCAGTACTTCTCTACAAATACAGCTAAGATTGGTTACCTACTAGTTTCGCTAATATGTGTTATACTCTTTCTCTTGTTTCAACAGTGTAAGAATTTAGATCTTAAAGACTTTTCGCAGCTTGTGAGAATGCTAACACTGAGTTTTTCTTCCGATTTGTTATTGTTGAATGAAATGTAAAATGTTTTCACAATGTTGCTACACAAATTATTAGTCAAATCATTGTTTCTTTTCTTTTTTAAGAATAACAGGGTCTATTACCAGCATTCAAAATTATTTGTTTGAGACTAAGAAACTTACACGACATCTACATAGCTTAAATATTATTTCTATGTATTTAAATCATTAATATAAGTTAATAGAACCGAATGCATTGATAGAAAATATTTGATTTTAAGTAAGATGAATTTCATATGATTTTCTCTTTCTGTTCTCTAGACACATGCTGGTTCCACGTTAATACGTCGGAACCTACAAATTGTTCTATCGGTCTGAAATTTGGTACATACATTCCTTAGGCGATAATGTTTGACTGAAAGTGTATAAAGTAAGCTTTGAATATGTGGAAATGAAGTAAAATCACTCAAAATGTGGGTAGATGCATACATGTTATTACGCAATAAATGCACGGTAATAGCTGTTGATATTTATTCCACGTGTTTTTAAGTCTTCATTGTTGGATAAAAACTGCTTTCCACATGCAAATTAAAGATACTTAATAATTAGAAAATCAGTAGCAATTACAATTTCTCTGTGCGTAACTGTAAGATAATTCCATGACAGCTTACTCTTCAGGGTAAAACATGGCGTCTACCGTAACCAATATTTCATACAGAGCATTTAAGTTGGTTTAATTTTTTGCTAATAGCAGTTGTGGTTAGGTTGAAATGCAGCCTGGACCATGAACTAAGAGTAAGAAACACGCAAAATAAATATCAACATGAAATAAGGTGCATTTCTTGAGTAATAACGTGTATGCATCTACCCATATTTCGAGTGAGTCTACTTTATTTCCACATATTCGAAGCTTACGTTATACACTTATATTCAAATACTATCGCCTAAGGAATGGGTGCATCAAACTTCAGACCAATTGGACAATTTTTGTAGGTTCCGACGTATTAACGTGTTATTCACTTGCTTATAATTCAGCCAACTTCTGCATATAAATCGAATTAAGAGAGGTTATCGTTTTATCAAACGGATATTACGGTTTTCTGTAATTGTTTTGCAGCACATCTTTCCAACAGTTTCTGATTACTTACCAATTATAATAAAAATCTACCTATAAATACATTTTATCACTTTTTTAAAAAAAAAAATTAAAATTGATTTGTGATATACTTTTAAAATATTATAACAGTTTCCGAATCAGACACTGTTGGAAAGGTAGCGTTCACTGTACCTAATAACAGCATGTTGTGATATGTACTTTCGCTATGAGAAAAATGCAAATATATTCTGTAATACAAGAGTCGAAAGAAATATTATGTCTTCCTAACATCTGCTAGCTTAACAGTTCCGTATTTGACTTTTATTAAATCAGCCATATCATGTGATACCAAGAGAGTCATCTGGTGAATATATCGCACATTAGTTTTTGAATAGACAGGATTAAACCACATTACATCTAAAGAAATGAAACAAAATGTAAGTGGGTTGGATCGCGAGTATTTCGGTTCGGAACAGAAATAAATAAAGCAACAGTAATCTAATACCTAAAAGATAAACTTTTTTATTTATGAGTCTTAAAACATTACAGACTTGTTGAATAGTACCGATATTGTGTTCAGAACTAATTTGAGATTAAAATTAATAATAAAAATATAGTGCCACGAGAAGGAGTGAATTTTTTCTATTGAAAAAGAATTTTACTTTGAGTAAAAATTTCAGTATTTGGAAGTAATTTTCTTTTTGACTGAGCTACTATTTTAAATCAAAAATGACCTATAGGTAAAAGCAATGAAGGAGGCAAGCGAAATATATTTAACAAGTTACTAACTGTAACGTAGGTATATACATATTCTGCTGTTCAAGTTTCTCCATGTTTTATAGCGTTCATTTGGTTTCCGCCTTCTTGTGTAGTATTATGCAGTTAGACGGAAAGTCCTGCAGTAGATAGTATTGCATGTGACGAATGAAAGAAAAAGATCCTGTCTTTCTTCTCCCCCCAACCCATCTCCGGTTGTATAGGAATGCTGGAGACTTCTCTCACGGAACTCGTGGAGCCTCCAGTTGATGGACCATTGTACGTTTTGGCGTACCCCTCAGTTCGTGCCCATAAAGCCCGACAATGCATAACGGCCGCCTTTGTCCGACTGCGATCACGACCAGCTCTCTGTACGAGCTTTTGCACCTTAGCAGAGGCTACACGCTGGTGAATGAATTTGTCGATACAGATTATTAACGACTTTATGTCAAACATCTACCAAGAAATATTGCACCACGAATATTTGAAGACAGACTTCATGGACGGTTATAACTTCCAATACAAAAATGTCCAATATTATTGCTACTATTTTATTCATTTAAAATATTCCAAACGTACCAAGCAGAAAGTCTATATATCTATATATATATATATATAAATAGACGTGTGTTTCCCTATATTTCACTTTTCAGCCACCCCTACCTAGCACAGATCACTGGTGTTTGTGTGTGGAAGTAGCATGGAGTTTCCTGTCGTGCACAACATTGGCCGAATGCCGGTAGCTGTGGGGATGTGGGAGACATGATGGTAAAAGTGGTCGATGCAGGGCATTTTCATATTTCGACCAAAGACATGTGTCTCCGTATACGTCACTTTGTTGACTTGTGTATTCTTATACTTCTCTTTCCTGCCACAACTACATAGGATAGACCATTGATGATTGTGTGTGGTAATAACATCGAATCTCCCATCGCGCAGTATGGAAGTTAGATGTCGGTAGCTATTGAGTTTTGGGAGATATGGTGGTTGAAAATGTTCGACCTGCGCCACTTTCATATTTCTACCAAAGACGTATGTGTCATGGTGTATAACTTTTCAGCCAAAACTATGTAGCGCAGATCACTGGTGTTTGTGTATGGTAGTAGCACAGTCACCCGTCGATCACAACGTCGGCCGAATTTCGGTAACTGTGCGAGTATGGAAGATATGGTGGTTGAAATTGGTCGATCAAGGATATTTTCGTATTTCGACCAAAGACATGTGTGTCGGTATATTTTACTTTGCTGCCTGAACTACATAGCGCTGGCGTTTGTGTGTGGTAATAGCATCGAGTCTCCCATCGTGCACTATGGTGGTAAGATGTCGGTAGCTGTCAATCCAAATTCCTTACAAACACGAACGAAATTATGGGCACCAGCTATGTCTCCATATAGAGCCAAGAATCTATGAGAACGGTAAGAAACATTCCGATCCATCATAGCGTGAAACTCCTCTGGAAAAGGAACGCAATAAAACAAACTAAATTTAATAAGAGCTTGGTTGATTTTAAGACGGTTCGGCTGCAAAGTTGGTGATATCTATACTTTCGTACTAAAAATCTCTTCTTATTGAGATTTGTTTGGATTACCACGTCGAACCTTTGACTCAGAGATATTAGCATTATCAGATCAACTAGCAAAAAATTAAACCGCTACTTCTTTATAATACTGCCCAACAATAACGCTGATACAGTACTCTTCTAATTTATATTTTACTCCACGGATGTAATGCCTTTATATTAAGTTGCTTTGAAGAATGAGGTTTTAGCGTAGATAAGCGATTAATACTGAAAGAGAAGTTCGTCTCCATATTGAGCTGGCATTAAGAAGCACGTTGTTCAAATGTATATGTTACGCCCAAATACCGAAAAGGCTTTTCGGTCTTTGAGCGTAAAAACGACCACAAGGCGTCCTGTCTTCTTGAAAACGGCCATGAGACATTGTGGCTTCACGACGAATCAGTCCTGGGTGCATTTAATATATACGATTCTTCTTACCCATCGCGTTACAAGTATAAAAAAAAAGTGAATCATCATTATTAAAGAACGCGACCTGGACCAGACCCGAATTTCGCGTTCTGGCACTTTATTAGTTATCCACAACGCGTTCTGGCTATTTTTTGTAAGTGCCATAACGCGAATAATGTGTCGTGGCCGTTTTCAAGAAACCAGAGCGAATTGTGGTCGTTGGTTTTTTCATTCAATGAGCGTTTTGGGCCTTTGAGCGTAACATATACTTGTATATATTTTATTTACACTGTTGCCGCTTGTTTGGAAGACATTACCAGTCCGTCACAGTTCACGGCACGACCCTCATTTGTAAATACGAAGAAACAGTCTCATGTAATTATCTTTCAAAGCGGGCGTAGAAGAAACAATTTCTTTACAATTACCGAGGGTGGTGGTGTAACGGTTAGCGTTCTGGCCATCATTCGGGAGGACAGTGGTTCAAATCCCCGTCCGGGCATCCAGATTTGGCTATTCCATGGTTTCCCAAATCACTCCAGGCAAATTCCGGGATGCTTCGGTCGAAAGGCCATGGTCGAATTCCTTCCCATTCCTTCCACCCCATCCTCTCCCGTCTCTAAAGACCTCGCTGTTAAGAGACGCTAAACAACATATATATAAAAAAATTCTTTACAATTCGCCACAACGCACGTACATCACGCGGTGCATCCCGGAGGATGGGACTAATGAATTAATTCAAACTGTCGTTTCCAGCCATTAAGCTAGCTTCAGAAAGTGTCCGACGTCGTTGACGAGGGAAAGTGCGGAAGCCTCGTGTGAGTTAGGTGTACTTTCTAAAAGCGCTGCTGCACCACGGGAGTATTTGGAATTTACATACCGTCTACCTAGTCCCGATCGCTGTGAGAGAGGTGTGAATAATGAGGGATGTTCCCAGGTGGGCTGGTCCACTTTCACGGCGAGGATCGACTGCGTTCGGTTTCGTCGCAATTATCGCCCATTCCTTACTAGGAACCGGAGCCGTTTACATCACTAACAACTCCACAGACAGCGTCGGGAAAGCGGGCGCTCGGCTGTCGCTGTGCAGTCCTGAACCGGACTGACTGGCTCACGACTCAGGTTAGGATGACACTCTGCATGATGTATCCTCGCGTATACAAAGTGTTAAAAATGTACTGCATATTTTAGTTGGTGACAGTATGCATCAAAACAAGTTAAAAATATCTAATTAACACTGGGCGGCAAATACATACATTTGAAGTTAAGGAGAGGTGTGCAATATGACATCCGTTCACGGCGATGCATGCCTCTGCCCTTTCGGCGTAAGGAATCAGGCACTCTTTGAAACTATCTCGGTTGGTTCTGTGCGTCTTCAATGCATGTTAGCACGTAGAGGACCAACCAAGACAGTTCAAACAATGCGTTATTCCTTACGCCTAAAGGGCAGAGGCATGAATTGCTACGGACAAACGTCACATCGTGCACCTGCTTAACACTCAATGTTTATTATATATTTTTGCCTTGTTTCGATGCAAGCTATCACCTCCAAAAATAAGCGATACTTTTTGAACTCCGTAAATATGATCTAAATAGATTTTGGCCTTGATTTCGTAGCTCTATTTCGGCCTCTTGTGAATCCCCGCTCCCCTCCCTTCCCCCCCCCCCCCCCGCCCACGTAGTCTGACGTGGTTTTTGCCTCTACACCCCCCTACCCCCACCCCCTCGTAACACGTAGCATTTTTCTCTATTGATTCCAGAAGACATTTTGTACTGTTTTCTTTTGTCAGACTATCGTAAACTACGTATAGACATCATCAAATGACGGAAATAAATATTCACATGTTGTTGTGTGTTCTGTACCTTATTTCAACTGTGGCAAATAATATGAATGAAAAGCGACGTGGCTTGGCAACGAACCTCCCCCAACCTCACCCCCTCACGTTTCCCAGCGTAGCTTTATACTCAACCCTCTCAACCCCCCTCCCCCCCCTAGACCAAGACACGTAGTTTATGGACGTTCCCTAATGTGTGTTGGTGAATCAATGACACTAAGTTTAAGCAAATTAGCATTGCGAAATGCGAGTTACTCTCATGCAATGATGGATCTACACAGATTGTGAATTAAATTAAATTCGCAAAAAAAAATAATAATAAAAAAATTACGGCACTTTCTTTATTTGGTTCATTAAATTCTCCAACGTATTATTCATATGATTTTTTCTTGAAAAAATTATCTAGTTAAGTATTGAATTTATGAGAATCATTCATTTACTTATTTTGCGAAAACCATTAAGTCCAGAAAGATGGCTATAGTTTTCTTTTAAACTATAGCGGGATACATATAATTGGAAATGATTTTAAAAAATCGTATCAGTAGATTCGTAAGCAAACGCTTTTTCTTCTGCTTCTGGCTTTACGCATTGGAGGCAGGATAGGACTGGAGGTAAATAATTGGAAACAATTCAGCTATGTCTTTTTGAAGGAACCATCCCTGCATTCGTCTGGAGTGATTTGAGAAAACCATGGAAAATTCAAATCTGCATGGCCGGACGGGGATTCGAACCCGCTTTCTTCCTAATGCCAGGGCAGAGCGTTACCACTCTCCCGACGCGCTCGGCTTGTTGAACGACAAAAAACACTGTAGGGGTAAATCGACCCCAACGCACCCCCTAGTGGGTAGGGCGGGAGTTAACCGACGTTTTGATGCGTTCCGGAAATGCTGGAACGATTTTAGACTTGGTACACCTCTTACTCACTGGGTGATAAAAAATATTCCATACATACTGTTTACCGCTGGCTACTCAGTAGGCTATATTTTAAGTTTACATCGTCAGACTCGATTATTTTTTAGAATATTCCGCCTCAACGAAGCTATATTGCGACTTAAATACATGTGATGTCATGTGTTGTTGATTCACTAAAACTAATTACAACCACAAAGGACGTATACTTGTGTAATCCTTGATGAATAACGCATATCGGAAGCAACAGCGCAATTAGGTTCAGTTTTTCACTTATTTCATTGTATGTCATTACCTTTCTCAGATTAATCAATCGGTGCCCGCCCTGTTGCTACACTAAAGCAATCAATCAAATTTAAACAGCCGGGTTTAAAGAGCCAATACTCAACATTTACAAAAAAAAATAAAAATAAAAAGCACATTGGTGGTTTTAGAAAAGCTTCTAATGAATTTGTTTGTTAATGTCTCGATCAGTTTTTAATTTTCTGCGGCGTTTCCGCTTAAAGTAGCGTGATGACCTATACCTCAAATAAAGTAAAATGAAAAACCGCTGAGTAACATTTAAGTTCACCCAGTTTACGAGTTACTGCCAACTTTATCCATAAAAAAAAGTGTCATAACAAAGGTGTTTAAAGTGTTTTTTGTACGATATCTAAATATATTCACTCAGAATGCAGATAGCCAATGTTCAGAATCAGCTATATTACAGATAAGCGCAAACCAGACTGACATTACCATCCCGCACTCAACGAGAATAAAGGAGAATAAATTTCTTGATGAAATTTACTGCACCGTCGACAGAAGAGGTCACTAAGCTCGGTGAATACTGCACTAACGGAGTGGCTGGCAGTGTTACTCTCCCAGGGAGTAATAATAATAATTTAACGTGGTCTCAGAGAACTGGTGTCCGATGTTCTTACCGGCTAGCAAGGGTGCCTCTACCGAAGACGTCTGTCCTGTTAATCCTATCAGGTAAAGTGGATCTACAGTTGAACACTGAATCCGAAACATGAGTAATTTCATGCCATATCAGTATCCACTCTATTATCATGGCAAAAAGTCAAAACTATGTGATCGGAATACAAACAGGCTGTCAACAGAGTTGTGACAAGCGCAGGTTTGCCTCCGGGATGGGAGAAGGGATGTGATCGTGTGTCGAATAGTTACTACTAGACACAATAGTAACCAGGAAAAAAGTCGAAAGTTAATTACTGTATCAACTGATTTGATACACCATACATTCAACGTTAAGGGTACAGTTGATTTTGCGAATGTAACAGCCTCGTGCAAAGAATGACACTTGTGGTTTCTCGTTATAAATAACAGGTCATTCATAACTGAGTAGCTGAAACCAGTTCGATCTAAATATGCAATTAATGATACCGTCCTTAGTGAGGTGCCGGGCTTAGTGGGGTGAGTGGTAACTCCAACCCTGTCATTCAGGAGGACACGGGTTCTAATCTCCGTACAGCCGTGCAGATTTCGGTCTTTCGTGGTTTCCAGGTGAATGCCTAGATATTTCCTTCAGAAGATCATGGCCGAATTATTTTCCCATTGCTTAACCCCATTCCTTTGTTCTCTTAAAGTCCTGGAGGTTGAGAAGGCGTAAAGCAATACGGAAAAAATATGAGCTGTAGAATCTGCTAACTAGTTAGGTGTGATAATTCATAATAATGTGTTGTGGAATGATCAGGCTGAGAATGCAAACCATATGCTTCGTTTCCTAGATCGTAAATTGAACCACTGTTCGCCGATTTCATATGAAGCTCTAGTGCGACCTCACTAGGAAAACCTGTTTTGGGTCTCCATCGAAAAGGGTTAATAGAGGCGTTGGAAAGGGACCAAAGAAGAGACACCCGATTCGTGATATGTAAACATATAGTTGGCAGGAAAGTGTGATGTTGACGGGGTTAGATTCGGAATATCTGGAAGACCGCAGGCGTAGTTTTCGTCAGATGCTAATTGGTAAGTCCATTATAGATTTATTTCAGGGTGACTTTAAACACATTTTGCTACCAGCAACATTCATTTCCAGGAATGACCGAGAAAATTAGATAATAGATATTAGGGCTAGAACTGATTGTATTCTTTATTCACTTCCCCACGAGCTATAAGGGAACGGAATAGGAAGGTTTATGGACTGAGAAAACACAGAATATCACAGGAGTTGTTCTCTACGAACCGCCTCTGCCATCCTGATCCTGGTTTACCACGGTTTTCCCATATAACTCCAGGCGAATGCCGGCATAGTTCTTCAGGATAGCTCTCACCATGCATATACATTTACACATTAGGATAGGTGCAACGCTTCCTCCTCTCCATCCACTGCGTAGTGAACCTCGGAGTATAAGTAATGACACGAAGCGATACAAAAAAGCCTGACATTTCTTTTTGATTTTCATGTACTTCGTTGAGTACACTAGACGAATGTAACGCTGAATTAAAAATGCCCATGCTCCAGAACGGCGTTGAACCGGCAACCCCTAGAACCTGACGCTATAGGGCGACCTTTTTTTTTTTTTTTTTCCTCTACAACTATCCGGCCAACAATATGCAGATTCTTGGCTTCGAAAGTTTCCAGAGTCCACCCCCGGCATTGTAATTCCCTTGCCCGACTCAAGCCCCCCCCCCCCCAAACCCAAATCCATTGAAGGCAAGATCTCCCCAACCAAAATCCACTCAAGCCCCTCCCAAACCAAAATCCTGAATCCGCCCCTGTCTTAATTAATATTAATGCAATTAGTAGTTACAAGTAATTTCGTATTGACTTTATGACAATCACTAGCTGTGCAGTTCGCTTCTGTTGTAACCAGCAATACTAACCCGGTAATAGTATCGGGACTACAGTGTGACGTGGAATCCGAACCACAGAAACATTCTGGCATACTTCACATTTAACACAGAAACCGGCAAACTGCCGGCCTTCCATGGAAAATTTGAAATGCGATGTATACAATGGTTCTAACAGATCGGTGGCACAGTTGAGGCAGCGCCGAATGTTTCTGTGGCAACGCGGCGTCTGTGCGAACAGGATTCACAGTAGAAGCAATTCTCAGTGGAACGTGTCGTGGAGATACGCAGCCCGACTCGAACCCAGACCACCGGCAGTGCGGAACGCGGAACAGCTGGCGTTACACAAGGCGCCGGCAGCCTCGTTACGACGTGGTCACGTGACCCGACCCCGAACGACACGGTCAGCTTTCTACTGGCGGCCGACACAAAAGGCTCCACCTGTCCCCTCAACAGTCAACACCCGTCGACTACCCGTAGACGGACTTACATGATCGATTCTCTAAAGTCTCTTTGATCCTATAAATCGCTTAGTCACCAATGAAATACGCTGCCAGAAATGGAACTGTTTCATATATCATCACTTAAGAATATTTGCTGCTGTTTGATTGATTCTGTGACACTGTAAGCGTAGCTGTCAATATCATAGTTTTTTTTTTCTTTTGGCTTTACTCCGAGGTTATTAGAGGCAGGAAAGAACTAGAGTGAAGAACGGGACGGAATTCATCCATGGCCATTTGAAGGAAGCATCCCGGAATTCGCCTGGAGTGATTTGGGGAAATCTTGGAAAACCCAAATCTGGATGCCCAGACGGGGATTCGAACCCGTGTCTTCCCGAATGCGAGGCCAGAGCGTTACCGCTCGTTGTTAATATCATAGAATCCTTAGGATATAACACGCCTATTCGCAGTTAACGTTATAGAGCCGCCATAGATTTTTTTTATATTATTTTTTTCCCCCGGTGGTCCTGCGCCTCCTGGCATTTCAATCTCCACAATTGTCTATTGTGGGCCTACTTCGGTTCTGTATTTTGACAGCTCCACTCCAAGAAATCATCTATGCGAGGGTATGCCTCGTAGGCTCCTGTTCGTTGGTTGGTAATTAATTCTTATATTTCCTTTCGCCCATTCTGTTTAGGTGGCCCGAACCGTAATAGTTGTTACCTTTCATTGTTCTGGACTGTTGTGTTTTTTATGCTACTCTGTTACTAATTCTGTACATTCCATGTTTGTTCTATTCTAGACCCTCGGGAAGTCCTTCGAAGGAAATCCATCTCCACTGCTTCCATAAATTGAAATCTAACTAAGCAAAATATTATGGCACATTAATCCAGAAAATTCCTTCCACGTTTTTCATACTCAACTACGGCACATTTCAACCAAAAATATATAGCTGTTTTATTCAGGTTTTATTTTTCCATCATGGTAACATGACAGTGCAGAAGCAACCAACTGATTGTGCCATTACACGTGGGCATGGTTGTTAAAAAATTGTAAACTTAGTTTTTGTAATCAAGATGTTGACTCATGTTTCTTTGTTTACTGAAGTGGATAAATCCTTATACATGTAAATAAGGCACAACACAATTTAAATGTTTAAAGCAAAGTCAGTTCGTGTGATTTTCAGCTAAAAAATAAGTGAAGATCAAGGACACAGCTATGTTGCGATTTATGTTAGCATTAGGCAGGTGGTATCCTTTACCTTCGTAATGACAGTGTCTCAGATTAGAATTACAAAAGATTATCGGTGTAGTAGTGACAATTTTTTTATGTATAACGCTTTATTGGAGTTTCGTAAAGATTTAACGTGTCTCTCTTTCGTAACAAGAAATTCACGTAAATAGCGTTCTCCAATGAGATTTCCCCGGTAAGCACTAAATATTGCGATGGGGCACAGCATAGCAGTCATGGATATCTATCATCTCATTAGCTTTCTTAGAAAACCGAGTCAGGAAGATGAGCTATATATCTCAAGCCAAGAATTCGGGTGGATGGGTCATTGTGATCTCAATTTTCAACGGTTTCCCGATATCATTTTTGCCAAATTTCAGGATGGTTCATTTCAAAGACGATGGCCGTGTCCGAAGTCCTTCCCGTTCCCTTTAGGGGATGCCCGAGACCCCCAGCAGCCTGCCTCCTAGGTTTCACCTTGGAGGAATATAACATAAAAGAACCTTCCCTACAATTTATGTTCTGCACTGACCGCGATTAAGCATTTCTGCATTACATCCTGCTATAAAGACGAAGCGCTTAAATGATTATGGTTGCTGTCCTGTGATTACTAGAGATTCCCGTGCGCAGTTTCCTGCACAGTGTCAGAGGGCATCAAGATGCAGTCGCTGATCAGTCGGTGTTTAAATGAATCGCGTGCAACTATCGACGATGTGTTACGTCACATTCTTACCACCGTAACGAGAGATCATAAACTACAGTGAGGTCAACGTCAACATGGTGACCCGCTTAGGAAACTGGTCTTTCTAGAATATATGTGAGAGTACATGGTTTTCTTGTAAGGTGCCACTAGTAAGAAACCTGTTTGTTTCAACGCAGGATAAGTTGGCTGATGACAATAGGCCAGCGTAAACATATCATTTGTTACGCAGCGAATTCTGAATCAACATCGTCGCCAAAGCGCAGTGTCGCTATTGAAATATAATTATTTGACCAGCCAGTTTTTTAAAATACTACTTAATCATTAAAAAGACTAAAGTTTCAAACAGTTACATCGAGTCGCTTGGGTGACAGGAAAGGACTTAAATCCTCGTCCGGCCATCCAAATTTCGTTTTCCCATAGTTTCCATCAATCCCTTCAGGTGAGGCAAAATGGTTCCTTCAGGATAGCATGGTCGAATTCCTGCTCGCTCCTTGCCTTCCGTCCTTTCCCACCTCTAATGACCTCGACATCGACTAGCCATAAATCGCGAAGCAGAATGAAAATACCGTTTTATTTATGTCAAAGCTTTCATACAGTGAGAGTTTAGAAGATTCCGTTTATATATTTTAATAAGCCTTGTCTATCTCTTAGTTTCCAGACGCTTCTTTGGCAGACAGAGAACATCAGAGACTACGCGTGGTAGCGATGCCAATCTTCTGACACCAAGCCCAAAGCATCAAGTTGAAAAGGTCGTCTTACAACTCCTCTAGTCATCAAGTGGGTGCGCAGACTTCCACTCTCGTTGTCGATGATATCCTGGTTGTCCGCGTTGAACCACGTCAATTTATGAAAACCTAACGTTTCGGCCGTCATTTTGCGGCCTTCTTCAGTTCTGGCCGCAAAATGATGGCCGAAGCGGCCCTTCTTCAGTCCTCTGAAGAAGCCGGCAAAATGACGGCCGAAATGTTAGGTTTAATAAATTGACGTGGTTCAACCCGGACAACCAAGATTATACACATAACAATGTTGTATGACATGAATTGGAATACAGTACTGAGATTGGCAGTTGTGAAGGGCAAACGTAAGAGCTTTCAGCTCTCCAGGTGTGGAAGCTTCCGTGATAAGTGCTTGTTTTCTATATTGATCAAACATGTAAAAATATAATGATAAATGATCAACTTAATTTCCGATTTTAAAAAAAAAAAAGGAAAAATCTTCTGCAGTTTCCATGTTAAATATAAAAAAGTGATAGTGGTTGCAGATTCATCTAATAATATTATCATTTTTAGTACTTACTTGGTAGTTATAGATAAGAAGCAAGACTGTTGGATGGATCACATGTTTGGTCAATGTCATACGTATTGCTATGTCAATGAATTTTAGTAGTCAGTGAAGAGATGAGTGTGATAAGCAGGAAAATTCCTATACGCAGGAAGTTACAGGTTAGAGATCTACTAATGAAGATTAGACTATGGATTCAGAAGACAAATAACATCAGACTACAAACGAAATTAAGTTAGAGAAAAAGTTATTACAGAGTGTTATGTGAATCCATTGTGAAAGACAAATTAAGCCAATAAGGTATTGAAATCATTAAAAAAAAAAGGAATCATGTTTGCAGTTTTAATCTTCAACAAGCGAATGAAGTAAACGTGAAATAAACTCGATTAGTGCGTACTTTTCAGAAAAATGTGTTAGTCAATTTTTATTTTTCATTTTAAGAAAAGCAGGAGGAAAAATATTTATTATTAAAATGGACTTTGTGGCCATACCAGTGTTTTCAGTGAATTAAGTAATGCATTTCCTCCACTGATGCATGCATTTTCGTGCGTTTTCGTTCAGATTGATGTATGAATCAGTATTGGACAAGACAAAGAAATCAGTGAATAATAGAACTCAAGCTGTAACCGGCAGCTTTCCGAGCACGACTCCACAAGGTTGTTCACTGAATTTAATTCCAGACTCGTTTCGAGCGACTGCAGGTACAAGTTCAGATCACGATTAATGGGCGTGCGGTAGAAGTTTTGATTTGCGAGCAAGCAGCATTGGCGAAGGTTGCGGTTAGGTTGAAATGCGGCCTGGACAAGAATGGCAACTGATATTCCATGTCACAACGTATGGGACAAAGAATTTAGTTTTTATTACGAATTAAAATTGCTTTCATGAGCGCCCTTTTACTGAAATCGTTAGTCCAATAAGGTGATGAAAGTAATTGTAATGTATAATGTTACCTATGTGACATGCATCAGATTTTTAACTAGCATTAAGCGGTGTAGCACAGCATGTTAGGATTTCAATATTTATTTCTGATGTGAAATTTCTTTGGGCGCGATAAAAAGAAATTTGCTAGCAACACGCAATGTTCCACCCATGCGCACTTAACGTTCTGCACATGCGCATTTAAAATGTTAAAGTTTAAATTGCTTCAACACTCACAGAAAATCAGGTGGCGATATCGCATTAATACACACTGATACATGAACCAGTATTTTTAGTTTCATTTTTTGTGTATTAGTTGCTATTATTTATTTATATTCTTTCAATGTGGATGGTTTGATTATGTTCTCTGGTCGCTGTTATAGTAATAAAAGGTATGGAATCACGTTTACATAGCGATACAGTGAACGCAATAATGCGTGTGCGATATTGCTTATTTATATACATCCGATGTAGATCGTTTCATTATATTTTCTAATCGCTGTTACTGTAAGAAAAGAAATATGGAGTTACCTTTATATCACGATATAATGAATGTAGTGATGCGCTTGCGATAAAAGCTTTCAGTTTCATGCAGAAATATTAGCATTCGTTTTTACAACAGAAGGAATGAGTTATTTAAGCTTTTAAAAATAATTTAAGCTAGGAACCAGAAACCTGCGTTGGACGGGCTTTGAAGCAAATTATTAACTAATTTTTTATACACTGATACGTGTATCAGTATATTTAGTTGCCTTTTTTACTGATTAGCCAGAAATCTGTATTCAACCCGTCATTTTTGGCGGCCTTAGGAGCTAGTTATTAAAGAAAATTTATTGTGAGAACGGTTATCACATAATTTTGTCTCCGATATAAAAACAATAAACACAAAGAAAAACTGAGGGTATATGCCATAGTCTATAACTAAGCGATGCATTTTAACTTTTCAATAATTTTCATTTGTTTAGAAGAGTAACTTGTACAATGTTCCTATTTACTGTACAGTACAAATGCTGTGTAGTATCGTTTGTCCACTCGAGTGCGAAAGAAACATAAAAAAGTACTCAGGGAAAATAAACAGAAAAATACATAAAAAGTCCACTTCTTGCGCGTGTACACACTGTATATCACTGTACACACTTTATTTATTTATTTTGCTTCCGTAACTGATGCAGTCGCATGTAAGTAGTTCCAGCTGTATCGGTGTGTAAAGTACTACTAGTCAGCTGGATGTTAGAGAGTCTGACAACCCGCTGCTATGAGCAACAGGTGTGTACTCACCCACGGGCCGGAGTGCGTTGAGCGGAGTCAGCGTGGCATGGCTGCGTCGCTCCACGGCCGACCTGCGGACAACACAGAGAGAGGCTTACTGACTGACTGCCTGGCCGGGCGGTGAAAGGCCCACACGGCGAGGCGCGGCGAGGCCCGCCTCAGCTGCCGAACGCCACCACGCGACGACGCCGTCAAACAATCGTATTCACATGCAAATCACCGATAATAAATCTAGCCGCACAGTTTCTTTGGGCACGTTAGGCAAAAATTTGTCGATGCTACGCGTTAAATGCGCATGCGCACTTAACGTTCTGCACATGCACACTTGACGATACTTTGGGGACATCCATTAATAACGTGAGGTGAAATAGGGGGGGGGGGGGTCCGGCGATATCTCACCAGATCACACCAGTGGGGAGGGGGGGGTCTACGGAAATCTCACATGAGATTTTGCGAGCAAAAAAAAAAAAGTCTGCAATTTGCTCCAAAGTCGATTTTAGGAGGGTATTTCGTCAAAAAAATTAGGGTGTGACCTAAAAAAAAGGTCTACAAAAGTTTTCAGGGCGATTTCTACGGGGGATTCTCACGGACCAGATCTCACCCACCAGAAAGGGGGGAGGGGGTCCTGCCAGATCTCACGAAATCTCACCAGGGGGGAGGGGGGTCCAGAAATCCGGAAAAACACCTCACGTAATTTGTGGCTGCCCCTTTGATGCAAGCGGCTACGATGGTGTCCGCTGTCATGTTAAACGGTAGGTCGTATTAAACGTGAAACATATTTCCTATTCCACTTACCATAAACCTTTGATTACAGAAGTATATGATACAAATTCACGAAATTCAAAAGTAGAATAATAATTATAGTAATATCAATTAATACATATTAATAATCATCATAATCATCAACATGCTATCTGTAAATATCTATACAATAAAATAATTTCTATCTGTTGCAAAGAAAAAAAATCATTTTGCTGATATCTCTCGCATACTGAACGATTATCAGAAAATTTTGTCCAATTTCCTAATTTCTGTACAAATGCAATGAAGGTAGTTCGTTCGTCCACTCAAGTTCGAAAGAAACATCAAGAAATTAACAGAAAATAATACACAAGAAAACATGTGTATGACCTAGGGAAGTTTCTATTCTTCCGCATGTTCACACTGATACGCGGAATTTAATTTTTTAAATTATTATTATTATTGAAGACTTTACGGCTTGTCGACGTGAAGGACGTTAGAGCAGGGAGAGTGTTGGAGGACAAGGAACGAGAAGGAATTCGGCCACAGCCTGTTGAAGATACAACCACGGTATTCGCCTAGAGTTATTTCGGGAAAAAGTTGACAAACAAAACCAGGATGGCTGATACAAAGATCGAACCACGTCCTCCCCAGTGATAGGCCCAAATTCCTACTTTCGACTATAGTACGAGGGTGCTCTATGAAATTATCAACCTTTTCCCGAAGCTGGTGCAAAATTACTACCAAACATGAAATTTCACAACTGTATACAAATAAATATAAGTTTATATGTCACTAGCGATTATCCGCTTTTCAGCACCCCAGCAAAGCAAAGGTAGGTTTCACCCGCAGCTTTCTGCGCATCCCTTGCAGTATTTATTTTAAATTAGTACGGCCTTAAAATGTGTGGTTTTTTGTTTTGTTTTGGTATCACCTTCTGGAGTTTTCTAGTTTTGCTCCTTGAGTTAAGACCTACCTTTGGAGGACAACTTTAATAATTCTGTAACAGCCAAACTGCACTACAGATATATCAGGGTGTGAGAGGAGATTGAACCCGCTAAAGGGTGTCAAAAATCAAACTGACAAGCGGAATGCCTAATTGACAAAATCCACTGTGCGAAACTTGGTCGTCATTAGTGGAATAATGTGGATTTGTATATGGAAAAAAAAAGAAACAGACCAACATCCATACTTTTGAGTTTTATGTATGTAAAGTTTAGAGTAATTCCGTAAGCTGAGGAGAAATGTAAGATAGGAAACTTTTCATAAGACGCTCACCCAGTAAACCTGTTAAACAATGGTTATGAGATGATTCCTTGTAAGGGGAAAAAATAAAGCACAATTTTCCATAGTTATTTACTATTGTTTGCTGTTACTATTACTAGAGATTTCTATCTCGTAGATATCTTTGGTGACCTTACTGAAAAAGAAGGAAGGAAAACGGATATGCACTATATTAAGGAAACACACTAGCATGTGCCTAGACACTTACCGGAATAAACATGTGTATGGCATTATTGGCCAGGAGACCACAAAAGTTCGAAAGCTGGTTTGACAGAGTTTCGAGTTACCTAGCAAGAGATTCTGTCGTGGGTACCTTAAACTAAACTGATAACCCTACTGGGTAAAGGAGATCAACAGTTTAAGATGGTATTCGAACCTTGGAAGCTTTCTGGGATTCTTCACTTCACATAGCCGGAGGTGAAGGTCCGGTTAAGGGCCTTTGAGAATCCCAGACAGGGATTCAAACCGGGGACCTTTCGATCTCCAGTCAGACGCATTAAACACTGAGTCACCAGAGTGCTACTTATGGGAAGACGAAATCTGGTTTTCCAGGCTGGAATACCAATTCCGATCCTCCAGAATATTACCGCTGATCGTAAGCACTCGCATCCCCGCTTGCTATTTGCTTTTAAGGACGCTAGCATCAATGACAAAAGGAACACATGGAAAGTAAAAATTGTTTAGGGCTAATGTTGTAGTAGTCCGTGTATTTACTGATCGTGGAACCGAAGTCTAATCCTTATGCAAACTTAAACCTAGACTAAAATAACAAAGGAATAGATCTTTTGTACAAGAAAAACATTTTGACACTTTTATTAAGGGCATAAGAGGCAAGATCACTCTAGAAGTAGATCAGAGAATTAGAGATTTGACGGGATTCTCGTGAATTTTTGTAACCAAACAAGGCAAGAGTTGAACAGCCTGGCATTTCACTAGAAACAGAAGACGTATCAGTACAAAGTTACTTAATAGTTTAGACTCCGGCAATGGAAGTCGTACATGCCGCATATTGAGCCGACGTACGTGACTCGATATTGTGATTGTAGCAGGTGTACTGGAAGGTACTGCAGATGAATTCGAAACGACGTATGTGAGTGAAAGGCAGAAGTGAAACATCATACTAACACCAACTCACTTTCGCAAGGTATATTCGACACTCGTAACCATCACATTATTTTATCCGTGTAACTGAATTAGCTCTACCTTGTATATATTACAGTCGTCAACCACATCAAACACTTTAAAATAATTTTCTGACAAAGTTATTGCCTGGGTATAGGTTCTTCAAAACAAAACCGTTAAGTGACCTAATTTTGACCTCTAAATTGTCTTTTCAGAAGCTATAGTGACAATTCCTCAACCAAACTGTGTAACTAACTCTCTTTTATGTTAATAGTTAAAGTCCTTCAAGTTGGCAAAGTATCAATTAAGTTTTACCGTAACGTAGGTAAAAGCTTTTATAAAATTACTAACTGCAGGTTGAGTACTTCACAAATGACGAGGAATATCATATTCAAGCGTTCAGATTACAAAGATTATACTAATCATATCGGTAATAAAAGTAGAACACCTATGATTTGTTGATAATTGTCATCTGTTTTATCGTTGTTACTATCTCTGTTCCGAGATTACAATTAATTACTGTTTGTCCCATATTTAACAACATCACTACACGCTTTATCTGCCATTAGGCAAATAAATATCAGCGTGGGTTTTCAACAGTTTAATATAGCGAATTAAATCACTACCATACTGGACTTAAATTAGGTATCACGGTCGCGCTTTCAAATTTCGGTCCCTTTCATCTCGGATATCCAGATTATGGTGTTAGCCCGTTTTCCTCACTATTTCGGTGACTGCTGCGATTCTCTATACTTCTTGCCTCAATGAAATTATACGTTACAAAAACCGAATATCAAATCCAACTACGTAAGTCCGAAGAGCTTCGCGGCGTTGTATATTAACAAATAGTTCTCGATTGCTAGAGACGTTGACATGCCACAATCATGGAACGTTCGGGTATTCTATTCACCTGTCTTATTGTCAACTGAGAATGAGAACGGATAATAGGGCCTTCTAAACGCCCTGGAGTTGTGACATTTTAACGACGAGTTGGAAACTAGGGAACTGTTTACTAAAAAACCTGATAACACATGCAGCTTAGACGGATCGTAGGTATATGGCAACATTCCATCCGTTGGCTTAAATTTTCCGTAATGAGCCCAAAGGTGTCGAAAATATATAAAGCTTCACCTGAAAGAAAAGATATGTAACTTCTTTTCTTAATGTTTTGTTATCAAAGAAATGTTGAGGGGAGAATATTAAAGACGAAGTCAGCAACTTACAACATGATCATACTGAGAATTAAGATAGCCAAGGTTTGTTTCAAGATTTACACAAATCAGTTCTTTATAAGAGGAGATCTGTGCTCAGTAACAGACACCTTTCCCAAAATAGAATGTTTCAATAAGTCAAAACACCGTCCGTGTTCGTCGTACGAAATTCTCAGTGTGTTGGTATTAAGTTTCATTTAGCATAGTAGTGCCGTGCGAGCTGAACCGCCGTAGTATGAGACAAGTGAGCTTTAAACCTCGGACGTGGCCTACTCGTAGTTCTGATTACAGTTTTTAATCTCAAATCCTTAACGATCAAAACTACTCAGATTACAAACCAGATTAACAGTACATAAATTAAACAAATCACAGACCTTTAACGACACCTATAGTTTCTACATAAACCTGCTTTATCTAGAAAATACGGACTTACAGTGAAAGGCTTACTCCGTGCCTTCAGTGAATAGAAAAACCTTTTTGTAGCAAGAATTTTGGCCAATTTCAATTAAGAAATAAGGAAAGTTCTAAAATGAATCTGACGCAGTAGAAGGATTCGAAACTAAAGTAGAAAAGTGGAAATGCAGTAAGAAAGAACATAACTGTCAAGCTGTGATAGCTATGTTGGAATTTTTCACAGAATAGCTTACTACTTTTGATTCATACATTGGTTAAAATATGTTACATGAAGATTGACAACAGGCTGTCACAAATAGCGAAACCGCTTCGGCAGAAATATCTAAACCAAAATTATGCACGACCACAATGTCATATCACCGTGTATAAGGAAAATACTTCACTTTGATTTAGACAAGTATTTTTTGTCTACAAATTCAAATACTGCTTCACGAAATAATTACTAAATTCATTGTTGAAATCTGTGATGACCACTTTTACAACACAGGTGTGCAATTTTTATTTAATTTTGAGGTTTACTACTCGTCAAATACGATGCCACTACAGTCAGGAGAGCTTGGGGGTTAAGGAACGGCGAGGAAATCGACCATGGCATTTATGAGAAACCATTCGCTAGTACAGACTTCGGGAAACCATGAAAAACTGAAATTTGCATGACTGGGCCCCTCACAACCACCAAGCCTGAGCGTCAAGTATATCAATATCTCTACAGCTGTTTCTTTAATCTTCTTCTAAACAACCATAGTGCCGTGTTATTGAAAACCACTTCTGATATTGTTCTTCCTTATGCAATGCCCGCCCCTACCTCCTAACCTATTAAACATCTAGAGCAGCACTGTGCACAAGGCCTTCGCACTAATCAGAGGGCCATAAAAGTGTCTGAAAAACATGAAGTGAGCTGAGAAGACACCTGCAGTATGAAACAAAATATTATCAGATTTATCTTTTCTCCATTTTTCTATTTTAATTAAAACTGGATTTTAAGTAGACCTCGTAATAACTGAGGGAATAGACCACAAAAGTGCTGAAGGTCCCTTCCAAACTATTACCCTTTCGGATAGGTGCAATTCACCTTCCGCCACACACTTTTAATGAATCGCGGCGTAATAATAATAATAATAAAGCAGGATTCAGACCAAACAGTTAGTGTCCTGAACAAATTTTAAACCTCAAAACTATAATCAAAATGCGAGCCCTAAGAGAAAAACCCCTAGTATGCACATTTGTGGATTTCAAAAAGGCATACGACTCAATAGACAGGCCTTCACTATTCCAAATTTTCGAAGAAAGGGGACTAGATCCAAAAACACGAGAACTCATAAAACAAACACTAACTGGCACTAAATCTAAAGTAAAATTCATGGGAGAAATTTCAGAACCCTTTGATATTCAAACAGGTGTGAGACAAGGCGATAGGCGCTCTCCTCTTCTGTTCAATGTCGTTCTAGACAAGGTTATGGAAGAATGGGAGAAAGAACTCAAGATATGTAGGTGTTGGAAACCAATTCCACTTGGCTTTCCCAAAAACAACCTCTATATAACATACCTCGCTTTTGTGGATGATTCGGCGATACTTGCAGAAGATGAAGAGACTGCAATCAAACAGCTTGAGACACTCAACTAATGTGCATAAAAAGTAGGGTTAAAAAATTTCATTTGAGAAAACTGAATTCACATGTTCAAAGACAGTAATAGCAAGTTTGAGAACAAAATACGGTAAAATCAACAGGGTCCCATACTTTAAATACCTCGGAAAATTCATCGAACCGACAGGTCTTGAGAAAATCTCACAGCAAAATCGCCTCCAAAAAGTAAAAAAAGCATTAGGGTTAGTCCAAAATCTCTACAACAAAAAATCTATTTCAAGACAGAGGAAAATTCGGCATTACAACACAGTCACAAAACCGACAGTCGTCTATGCAAGTGAAACGTTAACACTTAACAGAAAACATGACCTTGAAGAAATTAAAAAAGTAGAGAGAAAAATCATTAGAAAAGTTCTAGGAGCAAGACTCACTAAAGATGGTTACAGACTACAATCAATAAAAACAACAGAAAAGTTTTCAAACATAGAAATAGACATCAAGAAAAGGCGAATGAAATTCTTTGGTCACCTTAAGAGATTACCAGAAAGTCGATTGACAAAAAAGATAATAGATTATGTAAGTTCACTTAAAAATCCAACACCTTGGCTGAATGAATTTCGGAAGGATCTTAAAAGTGCAAGCATAGGAGCAACAGAAATGTTAGAAAGAGACATCTTCAGACACAAAGTAGACGAATGGGAAGTTATAACTGAGCAATCAAAACAAAAACAATACAGACCAAAGTGGTCGCAAGAACGGAAACAAGCTTTCTCGGAAGAATGAAAGGCTATTGGAACAATAAGAATAACTCGAAGAAAACTTGATTCGGTCATTTGCTTACCGTCTTCCATTTATTGGGAGAATTCACCAATAATAATAATAATACTGTAATAATAAATTGCTTTATGAGTCGTAACGTTGACAGTAATGACTTGTTGTTTACATTTTGGTAGGTTGGGAGAGACGCGGGCGCCTTTGATGAATGAGATGCTGGCTGTGGGCTGCTCCCACCAGGAGCTGACCTTCGCGCTTCACTGATAGCGGGTCGCTCCGATACCCGTGGGTACCGTGGGGATCACGCAACACTCCGACCCTGAGCCTACGGCCAGGTGTCATCTGGGTCGCAACTCCACTGACATACTGTCTCTGCTAGAAAGCTTATGAACACGGTCCGACTCAATGTGCAGCACGAATTTTTCTTTCTTTTTTCCCTCTTTTTCTTATTCTGACTTTACGCCTTGTCGCCGTTGAAATCATTAAAGGCGGGAGAAGATCGGGGACAAGAAACGAGACGGAATTCGGCAATAGAGTTTTGAAGGAGCAATTCCGGCATTTAACGACACCATGGAAAACCGAAATCTGGATGTCGGTCGGAGATTAAAACTGTCCTCCATAATGCGAAGATTCCACCACGCTCGTTACGAATTTTACTGACATTCTGCTAAATAACTGTCAATAAGCTCAACAAAAGAGTTTTAGTGGCCCTGGTTTCACAGGAAGTGACTAAGTTCTAGTTCGAAATTACTGTTTACATGTTGCTTATCGCATGAGGATAAAAATAATCTTATAAACAGAAAGTTATCAACACGTTTTGGTCAGTGCCGGATCTAGGGGGGGTCAAACCGGGGCTCTTGCCCCGGGCGACAACTTCAGGGGGGGCGCCAAAATCAGGTGTTGGTGGCATCTTTTTATAAGCGCCAGGGCGAAATATTCATGTGCTGCCAACCCTTTTTTTAGGTAAAGTGCCGTGGTACACTGACCGCGTCGGCAACTTGAAAGGACGGAAAATTCATTGTTCTGTGACAGAGTGGCCTTAAAACAAATTAATTCCGTCATTGTTAGCGGGAAGTCGCGATATTCTTGGATTTATAAATTTTGCCATTTGATGTTCACATTCTTGCAGCTGCGTTCGATTGATTAGCCCAGTTTTGTTTTAATACATACTTTTGTGCTGAACGAGTTTAAATATTTATTGCTGGAAACGAACCATTAACAGGTAAGGAACAATCTATCCTTATCAAATATCTCAGCATTTCTCATCCTTTGTCAATCCGAGGAGCAGTAAAAAAAAAAATCAATTTTTATTAGCACATACCGCTGTTTCTCAACACATAAACCTACAATAAAGCATTCATGAAACGTCGCTCTCCGAAAACGTGTTTAGGGAATAGGCTGTTAAGCAGCCATATCCTGAAAATACCAGTTTTCTTGATGGTTGTTGAAATATTAATTGTTTTTAGAAAGTTTGGATTACTAGCTTATTCTCGCTTACAATCTTCTGGTGGACGAGACGATATCCATTTTTTTTTTTTTTTTTTTTTTTTTGGTTAGTCTGTTTGGACTTGTACCAAAACTTTATTGCTTCTTCGTTGGATTCAGTACACGGTGGGAAATAGTGAAAAAATGTACAAAAACCAACTTAAAAGGTAGTAGCCAGACAAGATGGTCGACCAAACACCTTGCCCTATTGAATTATTTACCTGAAGTTGTCAAAGCGATGGAGGAAAGTGAAGAATCTTCTCCGGCTGCAGAATGTAAGTATGAATCCGCTCATCTCTTACATGATGTATTGGATTTTAAATTTATCCTCAAATTAACAATTTGGGCTAACCTTCTTTGAGAAAGTAATAGAGTAAACGTGGAAACACAAAAGGAGGACATAATCCTTTCGCGATCTGTATCACTAATGAAAGGGCTTATTAAGATATTGTAAGAAATGCGACTAAAGCCGACAGAATATTGGATCAAAGAAGCTACACCTGTAGCACAAAAATTGTGAACCGTTGCAATACTCAAAAGTAAACGAATTTCCAAACGAAAGAGGCAACACGACGAAATCTGCGATGACGAATCAAGAGCATTAGACCCCACAGTTGTTTTCCAAAGATATAAAAGTTGTATTTGACAGAATTTTAACAGAAATAGGAATAAGGGTAGAAAGTACAATAAAACTAAATGAAAACTTTGCCTTCATTGGTTGCCACACGTTAGTAAATATGTCCACAGAAGATCTCCAAAAAAAAAATTGAGCCGTTCTAGCAAGCAGATACTCCAAGGACTTAAACGCAATTGATTTTTGTCAAGAACTTGCCGTGTTTAAACAACAAGCTCCATTTTTAATTGGAATCGATGAAACAACTAGTCCATTCCAATTGTTGCAACACATGTGTAAAAATGACTTGAAGGAAGCCTTTCCTAATATATTTATAGCTCTGAGAATATACTGCACGTTACCTACGACGTCCGCAAGCTGCCAGCGAAGTTTTAGTAAACTAAAAATCATAAAATCCTACCTGAGATCAACAATGAGCCAGGAACGTCTTTCTAACCTCACGATTTTATCAATCGAAAATAGAACAGCTTATGAGACGAATTATGATGAAGTTATATACTCTTTCGCGGAAATGAAAGCTCTACGAGTGAAGTTGTAGGAACATTTAGTGCAAATTTTGGACTGGCTCGTGGGTTACATATTATGTTTATGTGTATTATATATAATGCAAACAATAAAATGTCTTTTGTCTTTTTTATCACGTTAGTTTAATAGTACCAAACTGAGTGTGGTGTTTTAATTAGGGGAGGGGGGGGGGGCGCAGCGTTAAGTTTTTGCCCCGGTTCGAAAAAATCCCAGATCCGCCACTGGTTTTGGTAAGTAACGAAGTGTTTATAAACCAATCTCCTCAACAGTAGCTGCTTTGTCGCTCCACTTCTAATGCGACTAGCATGGACTGACAGAAGCGAGCTCAGATATTTTAAAGACGATTTCCAAATTTTCTTTAGAGAGATTTCCAAATCAAGCTCTCAAAATACAGTCACAGCCAGCAATAATAATAATAAAACACATATTCTTGAAAGCTCTTTTTTACTTTTTTACATTTCGTCAACGTAATTGGAGCCGAGAAAGAGTGTTGTGAGCAAAGATAGCGAAGGGATCCTGTCACGAACTTCACTAAGTAGCAATTACATCAGAGTCCTGTAGTGATTACCGGAGGAAAAGTTATCAAACCTGTATAGTCCGATATTCAAGGTCGAACATCTTGAAAACAGTACTCTCCAATTATGAAAATAATGCTGAACGTAGAGTAAACCATTCAACAAAAATTCTTTAACTGATATCAGTGAGCAGACAGAAAGTAGTCTGAAAGACTTTCCACCTATAACCACAGTCTTTCGCTGTTATTTCATAAAAGTTGTTCCTCACGCAAAGCAGAGATTCAAATGCTAGTCAGGCACAGGATTCTTGTATCTTCTGTAACCGGTTCCCGTTTTATTCACGAACTATTCTGACTTTTTATCATTGAGTGGGTGCGCAGACTTCCGCGGTCGTTGTCAATGTAATCTTGGTTGTCCGGGTTGGACCGCGTCAATTTGTCGAAACCTAACGTTTCGGCCAACATTTTGTGGCCTTCTTCAGAGTACTCTTTACAGTACTCTGAAGAAGGCCACAAAATGATGGCCGAAACGTTAGGTTTCGACAAATTGACGCGGTCCAACCCGGACAACCAAGATTACCTTTTTGTATCATTGTTTATTTTTGAATGACCAACAAAAAATGGGCTAACACGCTCAGAGCAATTCAGTGCTTTAACCTTCGTCAGCCTCAAGGCCGCGATAGTCGCGAGTACATGAAGAGAAACGTTGTTTAAGGTGTCGACAAAACTTGTAGAAATCTGTGATCGTAGTTACAGTCGTGAATTTTTTTCTTGGTATGTAGTAAACGGTTTAATAACTTTGTCTGCTTGAACATCAGCTGTAATTGGACGCAGCTGGCCGGTGGAGCTTGAGCACACCATAAAGCGACGTTACACCCAATTACGGTGCGGGAAATGTTCCTTTCACTTCATTAACCAAGTAACGCACATTCAAACCTATCCTCAACACAAAAAATTAATGGGACTTGCAACATTCGTCGAAAAGGGTTTCTCGGTTCATTTAACTTCCGCAATCATGTACGGCTACTAAATTTCGCTAAATTACAATTTGGCGTAATGTTATTTCTTCTTTCAGTTTTATCACAATTCGGTTTTTTTTTTTTTCCGTATCATGCAGTTACGGAAATATACATGACGTCATTGGTCGTCATCTCGACAATGATGGAAATCAGATACTTAGGGAAACATGCACAGATTTTATACAACTACATTATACAAAAGTTTACAATAATTGAAACTTTGAATTGCCTAATCTTTAACGAAAATTTCTCACCATTGCCACATACAAATGTTATATACAATACGATTAAGTGGAAATTAATTTATTTTTGCATGAATGTACCATATTTTTTGCAATGTGAACCATGCTGACTATTTCAGGTACCAACTCTGCCCTGGAACCATGATTTTCGTCATACCATGGCAATAACCATACATTGGTTCCTGCGTCAACAAACTGAAGCCCGCTCAACAGATCGTTCGACTTGATAGTTAGTATTCACAAATCCTGCTGTTTTATTTATTTTTATATGCTTTGCCGTTCTCGATTGTGATAGGGAATTTTAATTTAGATTACAGAAAATTAGAGGGGCGCGGTAACATTGGTTAATTTTCCTTGTCATGCATCGTATTTTTTGACAGCTCTCACACAAAAAGCACCGCGTCTTTCAACACTATTTGAAGTACATTTATAACGAAAATAACCGGTATGATACTGACATGTATTTGTTACGTTGGTGCTTTTCAGTTGCTATAACTAGAACATTTCGACTAAATCTTCATTTTTATTGATATCAGGACTGGCTAAGATGTACCATACAACCTATTTTGAGCTATTTTCTACCGGCTTTCTGGAAACATTGACCCAGGAAAATCTGAACTCTTTACACCCAGACTTAGAACCTAACCCCGATCTCAATGAAACTCTAATAATGCTTCTCTTCGACCATCTATATCGTTCTTGATATTTATGTTATGTATATCTGAATTTCATTTCCAATTTGCGGGTGTTAGTTTAGTTACCAACAACTGAAATTCTTTCAAGTAAAGACGTAGAAATCCCAATATCTCTTCAAATGCTTCCCTTCCCATCTTCCACTGCCATTCGGTTTGTCTACGGATTTGATGCAATACGAACCATCTCTTCCTATCTTGAGAGAATCTATTCATACTTAAGTCCTCAATTATTTACTTCTAATCACAAATGAACTTGTCGCGCATGACTTAAAATGTAAGCCACCTCCTGTTTTCTCACCATACGTTAACAAGTGACAAACCATTCTAAGTTACCAAGGCAGCAAGCGTTCCAACCATGCGGTAGTACAGTGTTATCTTCATGCCTCCTGGTCCCATTACGTCGTCCAGGAAGAACGTTGCGCAATGAGGTTGTAATTCTAGTAATATGTCATTGAGGACGCCTCGCACGATCGCAGATTTGTTGCGTAATGATGACTTCCCCCTGTCCAAATAGCGGTAGCGAAAGTGAAACATGATAGTTCACCAGCCCGCACTCGTGCAACCACGGCGCTTCAGTGTAATTCGCACGTAATCCATGAGGCTGTGAAAGGCATTGAGGGCGGTGGACAGAATGCCGATAAGTCGCTTTCACCAAAATAACGCTCTGAACGCTTATAGCGTAGTGTTTAACGTGAGATCTCAACTCAGCGTATGAAATCACGTGTACTCTATGAGGTATATGTCCAGGAGTATAATGGTAACATAAGTGAAGTGACTGCACGATTTATTGTCGTCTATTTACTAATTATGTTTGTTCCATTCGTGTGATAGGCTCACGGTTTACTTACAAATTTACTCTTTGAATTTGAGTTGCTTAGTTTATGGAAGAGTCTTAAAAATATATTCTTTGAATTGGAGTTGTGTGTAGTTGATTAATTTGTGGAAGAGTCTCACAGAAAGAAGAGACAGGACGGTAGGTCACATTTTAATAGATGTGGGATTCGTTAATTAATTAGGCGAGACAACAGTTAAAGGAAAGAACTGTAGACGTAAACAATGGCTGGATTATATGAAACAGATCAATGAAGGCGTAGGTTGCAAATTGGTATGTTGTGGTTAAGAGATTAGCCCCATCTGCGCAAGATGGGGCAGTGAATTAAACCAGTCCAGAGACTGATAACAGAAAAAAAAAAAATAGTTGGCACGCAGAATAGTTTTAAGGTTGGTTGATCTGCGAGTAGGAGAAAGTATTGTAACTATTGCAAAAAAATAAAAAGTAAAGCAATGGCGCTAGAAGAGAACCGACGGTATAGAAGATAAGAACAGCTTGGGACCTAATTCGGTTGAGTGAACCAACAGACTGTGGACTAAGGAAAACAATAGGAATTTTTATGCGAGCTGAAGGAAAGTATTGTCTAATTAGACCGTAACATCACAGATAAGTTATACAAAACGTACGACGCGCGAGAGAAAACTGTGTGGAATAAAATGGGTGCTGTAGGAAATGTGTCTTTCTGAGTGTAATAAGCAAATAAATCATAAAGTCTTTCTTTATTTTTGTCCTGTGGAATCAAGCAGCAAGTATTTTTATTTGGTGCACAGTGTTTCTGTTTCAGATGGATTTATTTTTCACGTAGGATAGTCAGCTTTAATGATTCTGGGTATTATCATAATCCGAAATGAGTTGCAGTAAGCGGTAACATAGGCAAAATAGGCAATAATATCTGCTCACCAACACTAGCGCACAGACAGACATTACCGTAATGATATACTCCTACGAACATGTTTCTTACTGTGAAACTTGAACCAAGTATTTCTGCGTGAGTGAGAAGTGTCTAAGAACTTCGATTTTACGCCCTCTCACTCAGGAAAACAGTGTTATCACGTTAATATACTAGGGCTGATTAAATATGAAGTACATTTGTTAAATAATAGAGGGATATTTTAATGCAATAGTTGGCATGAGTGTTGCACGATTGCTTCTACAGTTGTTTGTTTCCTTATTATAACCACGAGTGAATACAACATGAACGAGTCTATTGCCCAATATATAATTAGCAAGTTTCTAGTTCACCAAGGTGTTAACCCAGCAAAAATGTGATCTTATTCCGTGCACAGTTCCGCAGCTCTTTTGATGGCTGAAGTATCCAGGTGACACGCGTTCTTCCGTGAAGTTAGGGAAGCAGCTCTGGTGAAGGCGAAAATCTGTCTGCTGTTGGTAAGATTCCCATGGCCGGCCTCGGTAGCGCGGGGGCTAGAGTGCTAGCTCCGCGTGCCGAAGGTCGCCGGTTCGAATCCGGCCGCGGGCATGGATGTTAAGTGTTGTGTGTCTGTGTGAATGTCCTGTCCGTCCTGTGGTGTCCATACTTACAAGATACTGAATATAAACACTACATGATGACTTATTCACATTGAGCTGGCTGTATGGCCTCAGCAGCCGAAAGCCATTAAAAAAAAAAAAAAAAAAGAGATTCCCATGGCTGTTTTCCCGGTACTAACGTTGTTGTGTTCGCCGATTTTAAACTAGAACGACGCATTGTCAAGGTTTCAAATTACTGTGCAGTCTTTGATAATATAGAGAGTCTTATCGATCCAAGAGACGCAAGATTCCAATCCTCAGCACGACTTTCCGTCTCACACTGCTATTGTTATGCAGGGAAAATTGGAAGCACTGCACTGTAGAGATTTTGATCATCCTCCCAAAAGCGCAAAAAAGATTTAAGTTGGAACAAAGTTAGTAATGACGAAGAGGAGAGAGATGCCATTGGTTGCGAACGCGTAAAATAATTTTTTTTTTTTATCAAAAAATAGTTTAAAAACGGACACTGCAATTGAAAAGAACATGTAGACAACAAGGGTATCTCTGTAGAAAAATTGTTTCTGGTTTGTTTTGTTATGTATCAATATAATAAAGAGTTTTTTAAAGAAATTTCGTTCAAATTCATGGGTCTTCGTATATTGTATGTAAGCTTCATCTTCTCTGGGCTGACATCCTTGAAATCGAACAGGTAAACAAACTGCATCATTTAAAAACTCAAAGTCAACATACAGCTTGTAAAGAGGAAATGCAGAGCACTGTGTATGGATTACGCCGCTATTCTCGCTTCTTAAACATGATCGTACAGATGGTTGTCTTACGTCCGTCTTCAGCTGAATTTCTGTGAAATGTTGTACCTGCCGAGACTGAGTTTTGTACCCTGTCAACAGAATATCTGACCAATATCAGTTATGAGAACCGTCCATTGCAGAGAACTGATCCGTATTTCGCCATTGAGTTGGACATTTGTTTTGGAACACACTTTTCGGTAAATCCCGTATGTCCGGCCAGCTATTGACAACGTTTCTATCCTATCGGGAAACTAAGTGTTCGACACTTGTGTGTGTAAAGCATAAGAAATATTCTACACGTTAAGGGTTCGTGCGAAATGTATGGTTTCTGAAGTGGCAATTGGGATTTGTCCCAGCATTCGTCTGTATGTTATCAGGAAACTGTCCATAAACCGTAATCCAAGCTCGAGTTATGAACCTGGGGCCGTTGTGCTTCCCCTAAGGCGTGGCGGTGCTTTAACCCGCTCTGCCAAACTCGCTAGTAGTGAGAAGAATGAAGTTGAACTTTCTATCGGGCTGAAAAATTTAAGTACGACATCTCTCGCAATATGAGTTCAGGGTAAAGTGACGACACCCCTGTACCAAGGTTTCCTCTAACAATAGGCGATGGATGGTCAGGCCCGCGGCATAACGTATTGTCGCAATAGCTAATTGCTTCTGGATGCAAATGCAGTGGAAAGTTTCTCGTGGGCTCTGTATTCAACGACAGTGGAGCCCGATAATTTGTACTATTACTTGTATTTTTACAGTGAAGAATTTCTCTGCCAACTGATAGTGGAGCATGAAATGTAAATCTTTTTTTATACAATAAACTGTCAATTTCTTTGCGGGTTATGCTATTAAATTTTAATTTTGTGTATTCAGATCACGTAAATCAGAAGGAATTTGTTGTTTATCAACTATTTAGCAAATGCAGAGTCGTTTGTATATGGAATGGCATGTATGTTCTTTGTACCCGATCCCAAATTTACCACATTAGCGAAAATGCTGAACGCTGTAGTTTGAAACGCTCGTTCATAAATGCCCGTTCATGGTATTTTTGTATTACTGTAGTCGTAAACAATGTTTAATGGATGCTATTTATGGTCTTTATTTTCTGCGTACAACTCTGTCTCTTCCCTCATTACTAATGCAGTGCGATTTTAATTTCGGATTAAGTTAGTTATCTATCCGCTCCTCTGTCTTGGTACAATCTTCTTAATATGTATTTAAAGGAATGTTTGTTTGTTCGTCATCTGTGTGTTTTTATACCATTCACTTTGAAACTTTCGTAAATTATTGTGTGCGTGCCTGAGAAGATTTCTGACTAAAAAAAATAAAAAATAAAGTACTTCCTCTCCCCCTACGCACCAGTCAATCTATTTCAATTGATCTTTATAGAAACACACGGTTTTTGTCCGATTTAGTTGGAATTTCGCACACTTGTAATTTAATACAAAGAAAAAAATACTGTCTACATTCTTTTTGCGAAACCCAATCCTCTTCACGTTTACACCAGCCCCTTAACATTTGTCAATATTCTTTATAAAAACTCACAGTTTTTATCCGATTTCGATGGAACTTTGCATACATATAATTTAAAATAATTAGAAAAATACTGTTTATATTTATTCTTGTCGACGTCGTTCATACAAACCCACAGTGTCTATCCGATTTTGATAGTGTTTAGTACACGTATACTCCATGACAAGGCGGTGTGGTAGCTCATTGGTTAAAGCACTTACTTCCCGAATTTTCTGTCTCCGGTTGCGGATTCAAATCCCAGGGGGCACACGAGTTTTTAAGAGTTGTATTTGATCATTTGAGCAACGCTGGGACGTTCCCTTGTTCAAATTCTACCTTAAACTGTAGGTCCCAGAGGAAAGGAAGTCACCGTTCTACCTCTGGCACAATGATTTGGTATACTCCTTCTGGAGGATTCAAACAACATTTTTTTTAAATTTATTTTTTTACTTTTATTTTTTTCAGTTTTAATTTAAGGTATAAAAATCATTTTCTTTCATTTAATTAGTACATGTAAATCTGTCTGTATATTCATACCCAATTAAGAAAGAAAAAGAGGCATTACAACGCATGCCGTGCAAAGCTGGTTTAATATATAATTTAATGCTCGTAAATAGCGGCGACTTTCGTAGGAAGAAATGAAATGTCGACAGCGAAGATAACACTTTATTACCCATGAATATTATAGGTCGTGCTAATGCCGAATTACCACATTCACTGATAATTCATAAATTAATTCTTCAGTTCTTCTGTGTTTGTGTTTAAAACGTAACTCTTACTGCATATTGCTAAGTGGAGGATTGAGGCATATCTATATTTCCAACCCATGTTGTCTTTTTTCTGTTAGGAACAGGAAAGCCGTTGTATCTAATGAATAAAATTTTCTTATTCTGGAGATACGTGAAACCTGTTTATAAGTCAGAATCTAACCCCCAGTTAATAGACAAACAATGCAATGTAGATAGCAAAACCCACAGGCCCCAGTTATCGACGACACAATCACATTGAACTGCGGCTGCTGATTCAACCGGAGTAATCAGGACGAGATGCTGTTGGAGAAATAGTGCAGCAGATTACGTGTGGTGACGTCACGGTGCTCGCGTGCCGGCCGCGCGTGCTGCCGCCTGCCTGCTGGGGCGGTATCGGGTGTCCATCTGGACAGGTGAACAGTATCAGACACTGCAACACCAGGTGCAACACCAGCATGCGCCACATTACTTCACAACTCCGCGCCCGTCCAAGTTAACAGCCACTCAGGTTGGGAACATTGCGCCATCAGGGATCAAAAACATTTTAACATCTCTCTAAGTTGGTTTTATATTTCCGTAAGCATTCCGATTTTTTTGGATATGTTATTAATCTCACACGTTGGCAGCTTGCTCAAATTCATCATTTTTGACTAACCTTAAATTCTCACTAGTCCGAAAGTGATATTGCGTCATAACAAATGACCTAGATTTTTTTCTAAAACTATCTGATATTGACCTAAATGACTTTAAAGAACTTGGTTTTGCGGCGATCTCATCCATCATGTTGAAGCCGACTGAAATCGGTTTGCCGGATGTCGCGGCCTCTCCTTGTTAGACTCAGCACTTGGATGACTCGATGGTAATAGAGTGACTAAGAGTGGAAAAGGTTCCTGTTTGAAATCCCGATTTCGGCAAGAATTATTATGTTCCCTTATCCAGAATTTCTTCTGAAATAATGGTTATTTTTAGTACGTGAAGCTGAATAGTACTCTATGTGTTTCAGATTGCTCTAACCAAAGTTGAATGAAATTTAGTTTGATTTTTTTTTACCTATTGCTTTACGCCTCGTCGACGGCTAAGGTCATTAGAGGCGTGATGGGAAAGGGGACAAGGAACTGGAAGGAATTCGGCCATGGCCTTTTTGAAGACAGCATCCCGGCATTCGCCTGGAGTGATTTGGAAAACCATGGAAAACCCAAATCTGGATGCCCGGACGGGGATTCGAACCCGCGTCCTCCCGAATGCGAGGCCAGAACGTTAACCGTTCACCCATCACGCTCGGTCTTGAATTTTAATGTTCACTACCTAACATTGATAAAACGGAACTCATGCGGTTTCGACAGATTCATCTATCTTTCACATTCTCGTAATTCTTCCACTGTTGCATAGATTGTAACGAAATTACCAAAAAATTTGTAATATTCACCTCAAAACAGATTGGTAGAAATATACTAGAAGAAATTACTGTACTTTCCCATACGTATAATGGGAGGGTGATCTTTTTAGTGCCCCATTTAGTGTTGTAGCATTGATTAGGTATTCGAAAATGCTTTGCCTTGGGACATTTTAGTTTTGTATTTGGCAAGATATGGACTCAGGAACTAATTAAAAGTTCCCGTCCTCTGTGATTTTTTAACCATAAGTCTAAAAAATCTGAAAAATCAAGATGATGGCACTTGACGACTTTCAATGAAAATTACTATGGTTAATATACAAAGAGTTTTTTTTTATTTTCATATTATTACCGCACTTCAAAACTTGTTATGCTGTCAACACTAGCAAGATTATATTACAACAACATAAGTGTAACAAAAGTATCTGATGTAAAGAGATGTGTAGCATAATCATTAAATTAAAAACTTTAGCCTGTTATTTCGTCATCAGTAGAAATCAACTGTTAATCTTGGCTGAATTACGAGTGCTTATTTAGTTGCTTGTCTTTTTGTGTGTGTGTGTCAATCCTTCAAACGAAATATTGTTGAATACGATTCAAGTATTATAACCCCCTCAACACTAAACTGGAAGGTATGGTGAACACTGAACCGCATTAGGACAGATGTGGCCTCAGTAAAAACTAGCCTGTCAACATGGGGTCTTACACATGTGATAATATAGATTGTGACTGTGAAACAGCACGAACTATGGAACACCTGCTGATGTGCCCAAATTCTCCTACCGTCTTAACCCTCAACGATTCACTAGAAAGAAGCATTTGAACTAGCTCAATACCGGGCTGAGAAATACGAAAAAATAAAGTAAGTATCACCTCCTAATGTGTTAGGTCAATGTTTCTCAACCTGTGGTCCGCGAAGATGGTTCAGGTGGAGCGCAGGCAGATTATCCAACATTTAGATACCGTATTCGTACTGTATAGGCTAAGGCTATAAGCAATTACAAGCCATGAGCTCAACTTTTTTAAAAAATGACAAGAATATTTCAGTAAACAGGCAAAAATCTGGTATTTGCAGGATATGAGGATTTGACAACATTGTTCTTACGGTAGTCTATTCATTTCCAGTTGGCATTAAAAAGAGTGTCATTCGTTTAAGGATTAAGTTAATGACTGTTTTCTGGCGATTTTGTTGTAGGTGTGACAGACCACGGTACACGGTAGGGTTAATAACATAAGAATGGTGAAGTAAACAAAATAAAAGGTGTCATGTCTTGTTTCTTTACTTTATCCTTAATAAATGGATTTATGAAAGTCTGTAACTGTTTTTAATTGATGGGTAAGCAAATAATTATACTGCAACACAGTTACTTTTTTATTGATTTTGTACTCTATTACAATTTTGGTATCGTTATCTACTTTAGCTAAATCAACAACATTTTTTTGTGGTGACTATCAATTCTTTAAGTGTGTTGGTGTTGAGGTCTTGCTTTATATTGTATTTCATCCCCATGATCAGTAATGCAGTTTCTCTATCATTGAAATTTATGTCGGTAGTGTTTACAACTCCATTAAAGAAAGTGTGTGAGGGTTTAGTATCCTTGTTTTTGGTTCTATCTTGCAGTTGCTTGGATTTTATTGTGTGATTTTCAGGTACTCCTTACAAATAATATCGCGGATGTGGTTCCAGATGAGACCCCAGGTGGTGGCTTGTGTGTTGTTAGCTAGTTCCAGATGTAGCTTCAGAAGTTGTTTATTTAGTATAGAGATACCAGACGTCCCCGTTTGCCGGGGACAGTCCCCGTATTTAGCTCTCTGTCCCCGGACAGATTTCATCCCCGCAATGTCCCCGGATTTCTACTGTTGTCCTCAGATTTTTTTTTTTTTAATCAAGCGAGAATTCTTTAAAAGCCTGATTTGCTAATGCGTTCGTTTAAAGCAAAATATGTGAAGCGCACTTCTTTCCTTGCACATGCCTAGGATTAACAGCTTTTAATAAAATAATAGTTAAAAAACATAAAAACCGCCTTCAAAAAAGGGCACTAAAAATTTTAAAATAACTTTATACCTTGCTTAGAAAAAAGTAAATCTAAACGGACAATATTTTACATTACTGTTATTGAAATTTTTACATTAATTAGTTATTTTTGGAGTCGGTGCCAGCTGTCAGATCGGCAGGATCGAATTACTGAACTTTATTAGCTGTTCGAGGTGAACCGAGAGTTTGAACAAAAATTACAAATATTTTACAGCATGTCGTGAGGAAGATAGTTTTATTGCGGGTGACAGCTTAGGGAAACAAATTAACGGTATGTTATCTGTGGCTCGGCCTCGCTGGTCATCCAGGCATATCTCTGGCGCTATAGTGTCAGTTGGTTGGCTGCATCATGCAGTAAACACTTTATAGTTAGTATAATATCGGTGTATCATCTATATGTTTCAGTTTTGTTGAAAAATGTTTCTAGAATTAATTATAGGTCAGTAGTAACATGATTTTTTATGTATTATTGTTTTTATCTTTTTGGTTTTCTTGTTTTGGCTGGCACCGACTAATTAATGTAAAAATTTCAATAACAGTAATGTAAAATATTGTCCGTTTAGATTTACTTTCTTCTAAGCAAGGTACAAAGTTATTTTAAAATTTTTAGTGTTTTTTGAAGGCGGTTTTTATTTTTTTAAACAATTATTTTATTTTTAAATTTTTAGTGGTATTATAGTTAATTTGTATTTATATATGCCGCAGCAATTTTCATTTTGCGAACTTCCTGGTAACTCAATGGTTAAAGCGAATGCTTTTTTTTTTTTTTTTTTTTTTAAAAAAAAATATCTTTCTTTACAACAACTTTCTGAATGGGGTGAATTGGATTCTCTATTAAGGAATGTCAGTTTACATTTTGGTCCAGGCTGTGTTTCGATCTAATAATAACATCTGTTAAAGCTGCTGCTCTATAATCGAAACATGTAACATCTGGACATTAATACATACCACATACACAAATCTGTGGAATATATCTGTTCATTCCAGCATCACATAGAAAATATAGATATTTAATTGGTTTTCACAACGTAAAAGGGGTCCGAGTTGAAATCTAAAGTACATGTTGAGACATAAGGACAAATACATTTTATAAATATTCTTGAATGACTTAAAAATAGCTTAATTGATTTTGACGGTACTTAAAACTGTGGATTTTGTAAAGAGCATTGGAAATTATAAACGATGGGGGTAAAGGAGAAGAGGGATTGGGCTTTTGTATACCAAATGTAGACTGTCTTTTCTGATTGATTTAAAGTATACGTTTGTTAATTTCTATTGATATCATATAAAATTTTAGGTGTGTATAAAAAAAATAATTAAGGGGTGTGGAGGTGAAGAGTAGTTTTTGTTAAGGTAGTCTCTTTGTTTTAAAGTATAGATGTGCAAAGTTCCATAGAAACCAGATAAAAACTGTAGCTTTGTGTAAAGAACATTTACAAAAATTAAATGGGGTAAGGGAGTGAGCGGTTGGGTTTTGTAAACAGAATGTTTCCCTTTGTTCTTAAGTATACATTTGCAGTGTTCCATCAAAATCTGATAAAAACGGTAGATATCTATAAAGAACATTGGAAATTAGGAGGGGTGGGGCTAGAAGGGAAGAGGGGTTGGGCTTCTGCAACCTAATTTAAACACAATTGTTATGTATTTTTTAAAGTATACGTGTGCAAATTTTCTTCAGAATCAGATAGAAACTGTGCTTTGTGTAGATTAAAGGGGTGGAAAGGGGAAGAGATGTTTGGCTTCTCTAAACCAAACGCAGACAGTATTTTTTTATTTGTTTTGAAGTATACATGTGCATACTTCCTTCAAAATCAGATAGAAACGGTAGTTTTATATACTGAACATTGACAGTAAGGGAGCGTGCTCGGTCCAGGGGGGGGGGGGGGGGGTTGGCTGGAAGGCTACGTGGGGGGACCGGGGGGGTGGTTGCGAGCCAGGCCACATAGCTTTCGTTTCATAACATTTTTCACAGTTAAAATGAGGAATAGAACACACAACAGCATGTGAATATTTATTTCGCTCAGTTAATTATCTTTTTATATAATTTACAAGCGTCTGACGAGAGAAAACAGTATAAAATGTCTTCTGGAATCAAAAGGGAAAAAAGCTACGTGCTACGTGGAGGGTGGGTGGGGGTTGTAGAGGCAAAAGCCACGTAGGGCTACGTGGGGGGGGAGGGGGGGTTCACAATAGGCCAAAATGGAGCTACGTGGTTTGTGCACGCTCCCTAATTAAAGGGGCAGAAAGGGGAATAGGGTTTGTGTTTTTGTCAAAGTAATGTGAGTAGTATGTTTCTTTTTCTATTTGCTTTAAAGTAAACACATGCGAAGTTCCACTGAAATCGGATTAAAATGTGGGTTTGTACAAACATTAAGGGATGTAAAAGGAGAGCTAGGATAGTTTTTTTATTTTTTGGGCTAAATCTTCTCCATAAAAAAATACATGTATGTGCCAACTTTCATAAAGATCGGTCAAATGGTGTCAACTGTAGCTTTTCAAAAAGAAAATTGACAAAAGTCAGGGGGCGGAAATGGGGAAAAGGGGTTCAGTTTTTGCAAACCAAAAGCTGACATTATTTTTCTCTTTGTTTTACAGTAAAAGTTTGCTAAGTTCTATCTAAACTGGATATAAACTGTGGGTTTGTATAAAAATTAAACGGTTTAATGGGGAGTGGGGGTGGTTTTTTTGGTCCGAAACCATCCTCGTGAAAAAATTCGTATAAGCTCTAACTTTCATGGTAATAGATCAAATGGTGGCGACTGTTGGTTTTTAATTTTAAAAAAAATTGACAAAACTTAAGGGGTTGGTAGGAGGGAGAGGGGTTGAGCATTGGCAGACCAAATGTTGACAAGATTTTTCTGTTTGTTTGAAAGTATACATTGGCAAAGTTCAATCAAAATCAGATATGAAATATGGTTTTCTATAAAATTAAGGGGTGTAAAGGGAGAGATGGGGTGGTTTTTTTATTTTTTGGTCAGAAACCTTCTCCATGAAATATTACATGTATATGACAACTTTAATGGAGATCAGTTAAATGATGTCGACTATAGTTTTGTATAAATAACATTGGCAAAAATTAAGGGGTGGTTAGGGTGAGAGGGACTCAGTTTTTTCAGACCAAATGTTGACGGCATTTTACTCTTTATTTTTGACTATATATGTCCAAAGTTCCATTGAAATCGGATAAAAAATGTGGGTTTGTATAAAAATTAAGGGATATAAAGGAAGAGAGGGATGTTTTTTATTTTTTTGGGTCAGAAACTTTTTCCATGGAAAATTACATGTATATGCCAATTTTAATGGAGATCAGTTAAATGGTGTCGTCTTTAGCTTTGTATAAAGAACATTGGCAAAAATTAACGGTTGGATAGAGTGAGAAGTGTTCAATTTTTTCCAACCAAAAGTTGACAGTATTTTTCTGTTTATTTTTTACTATACATTTCCAAAGTTCCATCAAAATCGGATAAAAAGTGTGGGTTTGTATAAAAGTTAAGGGGTGTAAAGGGGTAGAAGGGGTGGTTTCTCAATGAAATTCATATGGGACCACTTTGGAGGTATACTCTATCCACTATAAAAATTTCATTTAAATCGGTTCAAAATTGGCGAAGATATCGCTGAACATACATCAAAAAAAAAAAAAAAATTCAGACGAATTGAGAACCTCCTCCTTTTTTGAAGTCGGTTAAAAATCAAGTCTCCTTGCTGTGTGCAACATGGCTGTCTGTGATCCTCATTTAAAATACAAAATTATCGCAGAATGCAATCAGTGACGGATATGATAAAGAAGCTGGAATGGGATTCATTTTAAGACAGGAGGAGGATGAGGAGGGTTATGGGAGTGTACAGGGCGTATACTGGCGATGGGGCATGGAAAGATATTGGAGTAGGTATGAAAAGTAGTACATGGAAGGGAAAAGATGACCATGACCACAAGCTGGCACTCGATTTCAGGCACAAGGGTGTGGGAAGATTCTCTTTTTTAGGTAATGGTGTCAGGGATTGGAATGAGGTAGGCTACCAAGAGAAATGGTGAATAATTTACCGAAAACGTTGAAAGAATTTAAAGATAAAATTTGTAAAGGGCAAATGTAGGTAGGTGCAGGGTAGGGGGAAGATGGGGCTGTAGGGAAATTGCCAACGGAGCCTGTGCTCCATTGCAATTAAATTAAATTAAATTAATTAAATAAAATAGAAATAATATGTAGCTTTTAAGTTAATCCAACCTTTAATCATATAACTTATAAAAGTACAACGCACTAATTAAGACAAATGTCGAAAGCATCCCCTGATTTTGGTGAAACACTTGTGAAGCGTCCCCGGATTTGGAGAAAAAATTCTGGTAACCCTAATTTAGTATATCTTTCTTCTTGTGTAGTTGTCTTATTATTTTATTTTATTTGGGAGTGTATATCGGTAGTAAGTGTAACATCTACGGTAACATAATGTTAATTTCCTTACTAAATGTTAAGAGTCTAGTCAATATGTAATCGGCTTAATAGTTCATTTCCAGTTCCTTAGGAATTCAAAACATGCTTTTAGATTTATAATGCTATAGTGGTACAATAAAATATGTGCAAGATGTTACTAATATAAACACAGGAAAAAAAATTGAAACCACGTAAGTTAGTGGTTCGCAGCATTATTTTTGACAATTTACTGAGCCTCAAGTTGAAAAAGGTTGAGAAACATTGTAGTAGGTAATAGGATTGTACTGCTGTTGATCGTATGAATGCTTAAGGAGGACATTAACATAATCATGGTATAAGCACTACAGTGTGGTAAGCGAATTCGACACTGTTTTGTTGTTAGTCATAATTCTGCTATTCGGATGAGTGCCTCGTGGCCGATGACCGTGTCCTGCTGAGGAGGATACACGTGTCCAGCCGTGCGTGTCGCGCGGTGCGTCTCGGGGAATCACGCCCGTCATTGTCCTCGCCTCGGAGGTTCGTTGAGTCCACATCCGTAGGGCGCTAGGCGCTACCTCAACAAAAACAGCGCTCACCCCAGGTAGCTGGCCTGCTCACTTAACACACGTCACTGAGCCGGCCTTTGCTATACACTCACTATAACAGAGTTACACAAAGTTTTTTTTTTTACTATCGCTTTACGCCTCGACGTCAAGGGCATTAGAGGCGGGATGGGACTGAGGACAAGGAACAGGAAGAAATTTGGCCATGGTATTTTTGAAGGAAGCATCCCGGCATTCACCTGGAGTGATTTGGGGAAACCATGGTAAACCCAAATCTGGATGCCCGTACAAAGATTTGGACTGGCGTCCTCCCAACGCGCTAGGTAAAGTATTTCTTACCACGCTTCCGTCAAAAGCAGAATTCACAAGCTCCCCCACGCCACAATTCTATTACTAAAAATGTAAAAATAGCAAGTATGAAATCTAATGTATTGATTTTTATTGCTTACAAAGTTACAAATTTTTAATTTTCGCAAAAAGTAAAAACTAAAAAATTACTAATTTTAAATTTGCTGAAAAGAAGTAACAAACAAAAAATAAATCAGCAAGAGAGATGAGCTTGCATTTCTTTTTATAAGAATGAATGTCTTTGGATGCATAGAAAGTACACAATGTAAATCATTGGCTACATCGAGTTTGTTTCAATACTGGGCTTTTTATTGTAATAAGAGCTGAAAACTCTTCTTCGCACAAATAAGTGCAGGTAAAAGGTGAACATAATCGCTGAGATATGCTGGGCTGCTACTTCTGGCTTTACGCCTCGTAAACTTCGTGGTCATTGTAGACGATATGGCGCTGTGAGCAACGAACGGGAAGGAATTTGGCCATGGTCTTTTGCAGGAACCATTCCGGCGTTCGCCTGGAGTAATTTTGGGAAACCCAAATCTATATGGCCGGCGGGGATTCGAACCCGTGTAATCCCGAATGCGAGGACAGAGCGTAATTCATACGTTAATACAATAATTACCTAGATATTAATGTTCAGGGGAAAAAATTAAATAGCTATAATCTCGTTACGATCAGAAAGACCTTAATCGAATCTACTGTCTATTATTTCAGGCTGTATTTAACTAATGAAATGGGAATCCACGGAATTTATAGCTACTACAAATGACTCCCAAACTACCCACTGTACGTTAGAGTAGTAGCAGACTGGCGCATATAATCGTACTCTTATGTGCCTATTGACAGAATAATCTGGATTCATGGGTGATGCTGATCTCCGGCAAGAATACTAGAAAATAAATTTGTTTTGTAGTAACTATGTATCGGTGCTATAAGTACATTAAAATCTATATTTTGTGGAAAAAATTTGTTTTTGTTTGTATTGTATTAGTATATCAGATCGCGTTAATAATTTTAATGTAAGTCTTGATTCCATTAAAAAAATTAAAAACAGTAAGACAGCCGAAAAAATAGATTCAATACCAGCACAGCTGAGGAGAATGCATGTGTATCTTACACAGATATTCGTAAGTCATTTGTTAATACAAAAAATTACAAGAGACCTTGGATCATTAATGAGATTGTTAAACACAGATATTTTTTAAATCATGACGCATCTTTCATTTAGTTGATGGTTTCACAATTAATCATAAAATTTCTAGCCGACGTAGAAAGTAGAATATATAACTAAAATACGAATGTAACTCTTGATATTTGAAAATAGTGTGAAGGCTGAAATATTTTACATTGCAGATATGTAGAATTCTTTATCAGTGTAGAAATGGGAGGCAGAACGAAAACCTATTCTCCTTTTAGCCGCTTCGGGGAACTATGCAAATTTGGAAAGAAAATTTTTCTATTTAGATGAATCTCTAGTTTAACGAAGAACTAACACGTCATATGAGATTTCATGTAATTCTTTACTTATTAAAAAAATGTTACTCACAATGATTTTTCAACATTGTTTTTTTTACAGATTTATGAGTGATAGCTCATCTCCCATCCTGTTTTAACAGCTATGCTAACAGACTGCTCCTAATAAATGGCAGTGGTTAAAAAAGTGTAGATTTATTGGCACGAAAAGCTACATAACTACAGTGTCAGAATAAGATCAAATCATCAGACAAATCACTATCACCTACCGTGAATCTCCCGTTTCTGTTTGATCCGAGGACGGTTGAATCCCACAGCTGGGGGCGGGGTGGACCAAAGTCAGCGAAGGAGGCAGTTTTTGAAGGTGATGTTAAGTTGGCAATAAATTCCCATGTGCGTGTTTTACTATTCGAAAGAATTTATTCCTCCTGAAAGAAAGTCAACTTTTTCTTGTAAAAAGATACAAGGAGACTGACAGACTATCCTTTTCTGTCAGACCGTCTAAACGTCTGAACATCGGTGTCTTATACCAAGCGGCGAGATTTGCCGACACCTTTTATCCACAGATCAAACGCCTTCCATTTAAGAAATTAATTCACTATCTCGAACAAGAAATTCGATTATGATGTATTCCTCTCTGACTCTGCATGGGGATATTAGAGCAGGTAGGTGACATGGTCGACGACCGACCAGAGCACAGTGGCTCGTGCCGGACGCAACAGGTGTCCTTTACGGTGAGTCGCCGGAAGTGCCGTCTTCCGCCGTCTGCCTTATCGGACGCTGGGCGATTGGCACTGTCGTTGACTGCGCATACCAGAGAGCCTGAGCAAGCCAGCTGTCCTTGCCTGCGGTGTGCAAGTCATCAGCGACTTGGAACGAGCCATAAAACCAGGAAGGCACGTCGCGACCTTCTGGAAGACACTAACGTATTTACAACTTTCTGCCAGTGGCAGACAGGAGAGTCTTCTGAAAGCGGAAACACCTGCCAGCGAAGAGAGAGAAGAAAAGATTCGCAAACTATCCAATTAGAGCTCCAATTTCGAGCTTCATTATTTCGTCCCTGTGTGAAATACATGGCGATGATAAATCAAATTTAAACCGCTGGCTAGTCTATGTGGGCGTAGTCGTAACTTCTGGAACGCTCTTCATAGTGGATTGTTAAAGGCACTGTGATTTTAATTGGCAGATTATTGGCTGAAGACATTTAACGTCTATCCCACAATGGAAATTCACTGGTGAAAAAGTTTCTGAGTAGAATCAGTCTTATTCAAAGAGGAATGAATCTGGAACGTCACGGATGAAACAGGCAAGAATTCTTTTCTTTAGTCTTGCTTTCTTGGTAAACGTGTTTCTCCATATAGGGATACCTCTGAGAACAGAACGGAATGCTGGACAACTGATAACTTTGTGAACATTTAAATTCGACAATTTCATAGCAATCAACTGATTCCATTTCGTGATGCAATAGAAAAAGACTCCTGAACGGAACTACAAACGTACAGTTTATGAACTGCCTGATCTATCTCACGGCTTAAATGCGCTATTGTGAATATAGTTGCATATACTGATGGAAATCAAACGCAGTTCAAAAAATTATTTTCATTCATTCAAGGATTTACCAATCGTCCTTAACAAGCTCATTAGATGTGGAAGCATTGTTGAGAAGGAACGGGGAGGAAATCAGCCATCGCATTCATGAAGGCCCTTTCGCTGTTTGACTGTTTAACGAAACCATAGAAAAACGAAAGATAGATGACTGAACTGGCAACAAATTCGGACGCTACTGAACGACAAGGTTATAATAATAATAATAACAATAATACTACTAATGATAATAATTCCTTGTGGTCACAATGACCTGGTGACAGGGTGTCTATTGACTGCATACTCCGCCCCTGTCGTAGCCACTTAATCTAGCCCGTTAATCTTACCGGGTACAAGGGACCATCAGTTTAACGTGGAATCCGAACCACGGAAGCGTTCCGGCGTACTTCACATTACTCAGCAAGCTGTGCCAGAGGTGAAAGTCACCGCCGAGACAAGGATTCGAGCCGGGGACCTTTCGATCTCCAGTCAGACACCTTAACCACTGAGGCACCAGATCGCTTATTAACGACTAGGTTAACAAGCGGACTATCGTGATAATGTTCAGGTGCATGATGTTTTGTTTTTGGATGTGTCATGAAGTTGCAATTGCTCCAATAGTGAATCATGCAAGATAACATATTGCACAAATTCCATATAGGTTCTTTTCGTGTAAAGGAATATTTACCCTTTTCGTATTTTCATTTGCCTTACGGTATTATGTTCGGTAATTAGGTTTATAAAATTCTCTTTGTCAGACCGTTAATTTTTCTTCAGGCTTTACGCCTCGTTCACGTCGATGTGATATAGGCGGCAGAGGAGTGGGGAAGGAATTCAGCTATCGCCTTTTGGAGGAACCATCCCGGCATTTGTCTGGAGTGATTTCAGGAAATCATGCAGAACAGAAATTTGGATGGCCGGACGGGGATTTGACGCCAGGCCCGAGTGTTACCGCTCACCCACCAGACTCGATCTGATTTTTAATGTTTATTTATTGGCTATAGTGTAAAGATACCAGAAAATGCTTAATAATAATGCAGACTCATTTTCGAATCAAACATGTTACGCTTTGTTTTTTGCTACTGGGCATTGCGCTAGACAACAGCAGTGTGCTATTCAAACTAGTGTTGCCCAAAATCGGTCTTGGTCTTGCAGTCTTGGTCTTGGTCTTGCATTTTTGCAAGACCAAGACCAAGACCAAGACCAGGTGTATTGATGCAAGACCAAGACCAAGACTAGCCAAGTCTCGTCTTGTTCTTGCATTTGGGCAACACTAGTGTTGCCCAAAATCGGTCTTGGTCTTGCAGTCTTGGTCTTGGTCTTGCATTTTTGCAAGACCAAGACCAGGTGTATTGATGCAAGACCAAGACCAAGACTGGCCAAGTCTCGTCTTGTTCTTGCATTTGGGCAACACTAATTCAAACACTGTGCCAACATATAACATTAACTCAAAATCAACATTTTACTATCAATTATTTCTTAAAAAAATGAATATCCAAAATTCTTGAAATAAAATGAGCGTTTTTAACACCCAGTAAGTGAACAGTAATTTCCTGAAGACATCTCCGTCATTAAAGTTGTTTATCTAAAATTCCAAGGCTGGAATAACGATCATAATAAGTCTTAATAATATTTCTTACAGCTTTCTGTTTGAATGCCGTCTGGCAACTCCACCGGTATCTGTTGGATAATGCGCAATTACTTGCATCGGTAAAGCGCACCCGCTGTTGAGCTCACTCCGCACTGTAAATTTACTGAAGGACTTTGTGTTTCTGACACTCATTACTCTAGCCTGAGGAAGAACATGAGATTGTCTCTGGTCTGCCGTGATGCGAAGCTCCTTTGGTATCGCCGCCTGTAAAGCGAGCCTGCCGCTTGTAACATTGGCTCAGACAATTGTGCTGGACCATAGTCAATGGACACCGTATTAATCGCTCTTCAACGGAAAACCTTCTGTACAGTCATTCAAATAAACAGTTTCTCGACACCAAATACAATTTTGTCGTTTCTTTTTTAGTGAATATCAGTTCTTACCACGCTGTAGAGAGAAATGGATGTGAATATTGTAGGTCTAGTGGTACTGTTTTTTTTGTATTATTCTGTTTGTGAAACATGGTTGAGGCAGAAATAAATAAACATCTCAATATTTGATTAGACTCGTAAGATTACAGGAAATCTAGACAGATAACTGACGGCGTCCTCCGTATTAAATATGGCGGGAGTGGGTCGTAACGTAGGACAGTTACAACTGCAGCAGAAGGAATTACCTATTAAATCGTATAATTACGATAATCTGTTTTTTGGTAGTTGTTTTACAAACAATATGGCAATTTAACTTTTATTCGGACGATGAAGATAGGTTTATAACTTTATGGTAATGCATAATATTATACTTCTTAAATCATAAAAACATTACTCAAAACCTATAAATTTATGATTCTAGAAACCCACCTCGTAACTAAAGCCTTATGCAGTACGTCATGCTAATAGATGGTAAGAGGAATTTTAATCATTCAGTACTTGGACAGAAGAATAATTAAGACTCCTCTCGGCATCATTTATGGATTGAGAGCGTACTTCACACCTGATGCCGATTTCTCCTTTGGATAGAGGCTTAAAATAGGCGTTAGACGTGACGGCCTTTCATCATAAACTACGTGGCTCGGTCTACGGGCGGAGGTGGGGGGTGGGGGGGAGAGGTTGGCTGGAAAGCTACGCCGAGTTACGTGGTTGGGGGGGGGGGGGGGTGAGTTTCCGAGCCAGGCCACGTAGCGTTCCATTCATATTATTTGTCACAGTTAAAATGAGGTACAGAACACATAACAGCATTTGAATATTTATTTAAGTCTTTTAATTATCTCCATATGTAATTTACGATAGTCTGACAAGAGAAAACAGTACAAAATGCCTTCTGCAATCAATAGGGGGAAAAGCTACATGCTAGGAGATAGGGGGAGGGGGGGGTAGAAGAAAAGGTCACGTTGGATTACGGGGGGGGGGGGGAAGGGGGTTCACAGGAGGCCGAAATGGAGCCACGAGGTTTATGGACGCTCCCTTATGCCCTCTGCTCGTAGGTGAAACTTTTCAGCTCATACACAACAAAACTTGGAGCCTGTAGAAAGGAATCTGCACCTACCATTATATCTGTTCTAGTAAGGCTCCTAGTAAGAAGAGAGCAACCGATATTAGATCAGTCCACAGTGGTCATAGACATCTCGGAGAAGAAAGCTTCCTTGAAGCGGGCATGTTGCTCGGATGAAAGACGAAAGACGGATAAAAGCAGTGTTAGAGTGGAGCCCAAGCGATCATCAGAGACCAAGAGGAAGACCACCAGAGTGAAGGGACAAGGATATTCGCAGGGTTGTTGGAGTCAACTGGCAGAGGATCGTCCCAAGATCGATCGGCCTGGAGAAGACTTCTCAAGCGCTACCTTGCACTCATAACTTTAAGTCACATTATTTAATAACTGAACTGGCTGATGGTGATAATGATGAAGAAGACTCATAAAGGAGTCTTGGATCTGTCTTGGAGCAGACACCGCCTTTTGTTTTGATTACTTTCTTTAACTATAATTTACGTTCAAAGACTGAACACATTGTTAGATATTACCCCAGGACATTTTGCTATGCAGTTTAAACATCAATATATCGCGGAATCTCTCTCTCTCTCTCTTTTGTTTTTTCTTTTTTCATGAGGAACTTTTCTCATTTGCAATGGCTACCGCTGTCTTATACAGCAGATTGACAGCCGTAAAGCCAGCATGTATTACTTCTAAAAGGCTTTTTTTGTGACGAGGCATCTTTATCCCTCCCTATTTAACCAAAATCGAATAAATGAGGTTTAATTTGAAAGATTAAGTTATCCGATTTGGTAATGTAATTAATGAATGAAAGGAATTTTCCGAAATTCAAGCCGTACATTGCAAAATTATTAATAATTAAGGTCACGGGTATCAATTGTACTGAGTCAAGCCAAGGGCGTATCTAGGATCAGAACTGGAGGGAGGCAAGATTTGAATTGAGGGGGGGGGGGGAGGGGCAGCTCATATTGGTTTCGTGGAAGTGGGGTGGGAGACAGAAACATGACGATTTCTTACAAGATGAAACTCAAACCTATTGAGGAAAACTGTTTTTATTACTGATTAATCCTACCACTTAATCTAAGGACCTACTATGTAGTTAATTAAGATCGTAACTCTGTTACAGTTTTTTATGTAAACATTAATCGTCTCGGATTCTCAGAAATTTTTTCAATAACCTTTATAAATATCTCATGGTGTTGCTTTCATGTAATTTTGATCCACACTCATCAGGCATAATCCTAGTCAATCTTTCCTCTCCCAAAGTGCTCCTGAGCCATTTCTTTCACTCGCCGAAGCGTGCTGAAGGCAACTTAATTTTTCCTCTGCCCCTCGCTGGATACGCCCATGAGCCAAGCAGCTAGGCCACGCTCGGTGTCGATAAGGACTGAACGCATTACCGCTAGATAGAAGCTTTACTCATCACATAAACAGTGAGTGATAAACTGTGCAGTGTTTTCCAGAGTAAGGAACTTTCTTGATATTTTTGTTTCTATTAGAGAAATACTTCATCATTTTCTAATTATTTCGTAAGACTTAAGTGTTTTGCTGTGTACCTGTTTCATCTGACAAGTAAATAATTGCTACAAATGAGACGGTTTTTCTTTCAATGCTACTACAAACCACCAACCTCGCTATCCATCTATATAATTCGTGAAATTTTTGAAGGACCACCTATTTTAGAATAAATCACACTTAAACATCCGTGAGTAGCTAACAGGTGCCTTGTCAGAATCCCTTCCCAACAACAGTACAGATATCATACGGTAAGCTAGGCTCATGTTACTCGTGAGTGTGGACTCGTAAACCAGTGGACCGTTGCGCGTAGTTCCGGATGAGGACACGCTCCGAGCTGAGGAGCGCATCGGTTCGCAGAAGCCCGATAGAAAGTCGGCAGGCCGCATGACGACTCGTCACCCGGGGTCAAGGTGAGGCGGGGTGCCGCAGCAAGAGTGAAACGGCGTGTGCTGACGCAGCGGTATGGGCGACGGGCGAGAGTAGAGAAAGGACGGCAGGTGTGGCGGCGACAAGTGGGCCATCCCAACACACCCACACCACTAATTAAACCGGCACCAGTGACCGCTGTCCTTGATCTTAAACGCTGGACACAATTGTCCAAGAGCAAAATTACGGAGTCACATATGTCAAAACAACCTAGTAAATTGACTGATAGTCAAACATTTCGGATTAACTTCCCTATTTTGCTCCTTGGGTAGTAGTCATTTTTTAACTAAGACTTTATGGCTCGTCAGCATCGTTGTCTCTAGAGCCGAGTCTCGGAAGAGGAAGTAACTCGTCTTTGATGTGTTGGAGGAATCATCCTGTCATTTGCCTGGTGTGGTTTTGGGAAACTATGTGAAGACAAAGTCAGGATGTATGGATGTCTACTAGCGACCTTGATAATGCTATGCCCGGTCTTCTTCTTTTCCCAACGTCTTGTGGTCGGCTGCCTTTGACGAGTTTTACTCCCCACTGGCGAGGTCAAATTTGAAGCTTTGATTTTATGGCCGCATGCTGACGTCAAGCATTTCATACCTGCTACCAGATTGTAGTAAGTACTAATGGGCGAAGTGAAGTATTTCCATTTGTCTGCGAGACGTACAACTATGTTCTGCGTGTGATACATGTATTTTTTTGTTTGTGGAATGTGTAATTTATGAGGCGGAGATCGTGGACAGTCCCGGCATGCACCGCCTAAAAACCGCAGTCGGGAGGGTAGGTACGCGGTAGCCTGGGTTGTTACCCGGGCCCATTGTACCCCCCGATACAGTGATCGGAGCCTCAGCTCTGGCCTGGTCTCTCGGGCAATAAACACGACCAAAGCTTTAGTTCACGAGTACATCAGCTGTCACACGTAGGTACTGGGATTCCGCTTCCGTTAGAACCATGAAGTTTCTACCAACTGCCTCCGCTGGCGATATGCAACGGATCTAAGCTGTTTGTAGATACCATTCATTCACGTGATCAGATCTGTTTGTCTCAGTAAAAATCTAACCCTGATCGGTTTAAAATTTACCTACCCTCCAATTGTTGGATCTAATTTGTTTACTTTTAATGTACCACGACATACTTCTGAAAAAGTACTGTAAATTTATGTGACATAAACGATAGGGCTGCAGAGTTTGAAGCTGACGCACATTCCGCCTAGTCGTGGCTGGACCTATAGTGTAACGTACTATTCCAAAAACGTGGCACTTGAGATTACAAAGAAAGATTTGGCATAGGGGAAGTTCAGGTTGGGAGCGCATAAAAATTGTAAGCCATACCAGCACTTGGTAATTGGTAGTAATGGCTGGTGCTGTAACACAATGCTACAAGACGACTCACCAACTTTACTTAAAGCTCTATATTCATCACTTCCGGCAGAGCCACAAAAAAAAGGTTAAGCCACAAATCAGGAAACACGCAACTCGGTCATTTATTCATTAATCTTCACCCCGGAATTAGTGTTTTTCTATTGCGATAAAACAAAATCGTTATTTTCTTCCCAGATTTTTCTGTTTCTCACTAAGTAGCAGACTCTTCTATTTTCAACTTACTCACAGTCCACCACATTGCTGAGGATTTTCTTCGACGTACAGCATTAGAAAATAGGAATTGCTTTTTTTTTTACTTATGGCTTTAAATTTCGTCGATATCGAGGTAATTAGAGGCGGAGTGGAACTGGGTACAAGGAATGGGAAGGAATTCGGTCATGGTCTTTTTGAAGGAAGCATCACGGCGTTCACCTGGAGTGATTTGGAGAAACCATGGAAAACCCAAATCTGGATGAACGGACGGGGATTCGAACCCGCGTCCTCCCGAATCCGAGGCCAGAGCGCTAACCGCTCACCCACCAAGCTTGGTTAGGAATTGCTAGGTCTGTAGTTCATTACATTTTAAGTTTGAGATTAAATATCGGTGAGCATTTCTCCCACAGAAGGTTTTCAAACACAATCGGACCCGTTCTTTAAGCAGAAACTAGAAAGTAATACTTCTGATTGTAATATACATATTCCAGCGTTAAATAGGAACTGCTGTTCCACTTTTAGGGACCAAGTGCCTAAGTTCACTCCCTAAATTATTGTTTCTCAACTTAACGCATTATTTCGTACATAAATGTAGCTACTTTCTTAATAACTCCTGAAAAACCTCAAATATATTACAGAACATCTCCCCAATTACACGACTTGTTAAGCTATGAAATCCATTGTTTTAGACGTTGAATGCAAGCTTACGTAGCAAGTCTGAAAAGGTATGCCTGATAGGCGAGATTCCACATAGTGATCATTGGGGTTCCGATGTTTAGGACAAGTCATATTTTTTCCTGCCTTCTTTTTGATCTGTAGTGCTGAATTGAACACTGATTAAACGTTTCTGATTATATTTAAATGTAATTTATATGGCAGATAAATGCATATTCGGGCCATTTTCCTAGTTTTGGTTATTTCACGATGATATTTATGGTTATATGGTCATATTTTGAGGAAAAATCTGTTAATTTTTTTTTTAAAGTACCGCGAGTTCACTAGAAGTTATATAGAAGAAATTAAGATAGTTATGCACACTGTATCAGGCGCAGGAATTTGAGAGTTGTGTTTAATCATATGAGCTATGCCAGGACGCTCCGTGGTTCGGATTCCACGTTAAACTGTAGGTCCCAAGCCCAAATGAGAAAGAAAGAAGGGTTAGAAGATGGGCCAACCCCCCACTTCTGTAAAAAGAACCGGGTTAAAGAAAAATACAAAGGGAATAGCCGGACGGCCTATACCCTGGGTATTCTGCGACAGACCTCAAAGGTCCATGAAAAGCAATAAATGATGATGATGATGATGCACACTGTATTCCTAATATACACTGGAGGAAAAAACAAATTGTTACTGAATTGTTCAGAATTCACCAGTTAAGAACTTAAGTAATACATTAGTCACTCTATATACGTTGACGTTCCGCCCGCCTTGTAATTTCAACAATGCCTGTGTCGATCCGCATCAATCAATGTCTCATTGTCACCCATACTTTTGAAAATAATCCTGTCAGTGTTAAATCAACATTGGACCAATGAGTACGGCCATTTCCGAAACAAAATCTTTTGAACGTGCGAAGTTATGGAGTTACGTAAAGGAATTTGGAGAGGAGTATTTTAATACAGATGCAAAAGTTCTTTTCTGTAAATTATGTGAAATTCAAGTGACTTCAACAAAACGCTATAAAATTTAATTTCCCAATGGTGCAGTGACTGCGTGGTAGCAAATTATGCTGTCTGCATGAAACCAACGCTATTAGATAAAACAAATGGTGTATAATTCAGCATGTTTTAATGTATAATAAATTTAAACCTTCGGTGTTATTTTGTAATTTTTAGATCATATTTACCCGTTTTTAAGGTCATGTACGCATACATATTTCCCTTATTTTTTTTTTTGTCATAAAGATCCGAAACCTAGTGATCATATAACTTAAAACTTCACAAAGACACTACGAGAGGTTATCTATGCAATGAGCATTTCCATTGGCAGTGCAACCCCACTATGAGGCAGTACGGCTATATATGGTGAGGGATGGTATAAATTTGGAGATATTACTAATAACCCAGTAACAAAGAAACAGAACAATGCGCTTCTTACGTCTGTAACTGAGGATTTTGTGTCTGTTAATTTCTTTCTGTATGCGAAATTGGCAACCTGAGATGATGATGTGTCGGTGCTTCGTCACTTAATAAGAGCCCAGTATGTTTCAACATCCTGTAGGGCTGGATCACTCATCACACCTGGCGTATTGCAAGAGAGAATGTTGAGCGTTAGGCCTTTCCTGTGACGTTGCGTGGACCACTTGGTAGGTGATGGTCCGGCTGTCCGAAGAAAGCGCGTCATGGAGAGTGGAGAGAGAGAGAGGCCCACTGACCTTCTTCTGGTCTTCCCTCGGGCTCTCCTCGACCATCGTAAGCTACACACAGATCTCTGATCATCGCAGATATGACACAGCTATTCAGCTCTTGGCTCTATCTTACAGTACTAACACTCAGTGAGCTATTATCGCGGATCTGATTCCTTGTCGGCAGCTTTTATCGAATGACACCATAACGAAAGGACAAGTTAGAAGTAGCAACTGCATTGTTCTGAGATTCTAAACCCTTGAAAGTTGAGGTATAACGGAAAAAAATCATGTACGCTCATTTTCCAGTTTCATCAACTTTATTGGTAATAGCGTAGATATCTTTCAAGATATTCTAAATCAACCGAATTTAACGGAATTTTTTATTTTTATTTCGCACTCAGAAATGCATTTGATTAACGATAGATCCAATATAACACCCGTACAGAATGAAGTCGCTGTTAAGAAAGAAAAATATTGTATTGAAATATTTAATTTTGTTGAGTTGGTTAATTATTTTAAAAAAATACTTACCAGTTAATATTCTCTTACGTAATAACGTAAGACGTCTCATATAAATCAGCATAGTCTGTTGAAATTATTTCAGCCATCAGACTATTATCACAAACCACTCAAAATTACAGAAAATATATAGTAATATATTGTCATATAATTTAATAATAATCTTAATTGCACAGGGCATACCGTGGAGGTGGAGATGAAAACTTCAAATTCTTTTATTGAAGTGCTGTTCAAATGGTAAAACATAACTTATATAATCTCTGCCTCCTGTACCTACAGACGAATAGTTTCCCACTTCCTTATACCATAACTAAGTTGTAATTTATGGTTATGATCATTTCTTCAATTCTGCACTCCTAAATTTTAGCTCAGTTCTCCCCCGGGCATTACCACCAACATAGGTCTTATTATTATTTTGCTAACCCCGCGTACTACAAATATGGGTACAGAAGAAAGAAACGCTACGTAGACGCTGTATTCATGACATCTTGGAATTAAAGAGGAATAACGGCGGAAGAGAGAAGCGACGAGATGTTCAAACTATTATAATAATTCGTATTGTATTTTTGGCGGAGATATCCCCGAAGGTTTCGGTCACCGATTGACAAAGTTTCGATTTGCCACGCATGCAGCTCTGCCGTGGCTACCGTAATCTAACCCGGCAATCACACCAGGTAAAGAGGACCTACAGCTTAACGAGGAATTCTAACCACAGAAGCGTTCTGGCGTATTTCATATAGGAAAGCAGGCTGTGCCAGAGCTGAAGATTGGGTTAATGGCCTCTGAAAATTCGTAACAGTACAGAGATTCGAACCGGGGACGTTTCTATTTCCAGTCAGACGCCTTAAATACCGAGCCACCAGGCCGTTGACGCTTTCAAATAAGAATTGAAGACAAACCGATTGGTGGAATAATGGCGTATCTGTGACGACGATAGCAGCAAAAAATATTTTTATCAACCGAAAGCTAACCCACAAACTGAACGGAACGTCACGTATCTTAACAGTAATACAATGATGGGAAGGTTAAATTAGCACAAGACGAAATACTAAAAAGAAGGTTTCTCCTTAGTATCCGATTTCTTATTTCGGAGAAAATGTGACATAACATAACTGAAATCAGTAGGAAAAGCCGAAAAGTAAGCAGCAGGGCACACTTTTGCTCAATTATAATAGCAACTACCTGTTTGGTTGACAGCGATTACTTCTAAAACTATTAAAACGTCTCTTCTTTATATATGGCAAAAAATACTACATACTTTGGTGTCAGGAGCGACGTTTAAAAAAAATCTTGTTGCCGTGTTCAGATGAGAGACATAACTTCTGAATTCCTACAAAGCACCAGGAAACTATACTTTCTAACATAACACTCACATCCCGTTATTGTAATTGTCCAGGTGGTATTAATTTAAGGTGAGTACCGGTACTTTCTACCACTCACCAGCGAATATTTTATCTTCACCAATTACTGAGCTAGCAAAGGCGGAAATTACCGTAGTTTAAATATTCACAGTGGTATGGGAAACGGCACAAACGCTACTTTCAATGAATCCATTAGCTGGTGGAAGTAATTACCTACTTATTTAATGTCAACTACTAAATTACAATGAAAAATTCTTCATGAAAATACAGAAGTTGGACAAAAACAAATAATAAATTTTTTCTTGTGTTTTGTATCTTATCAACGGATTCGAGATCCTTGAAAACTAATGGAGGAAACTTGTACTCACCGTCTATAAACTTGTTGTTATGCGTTTTGCATAACTGTGAATTAAATGTACGTATAGTATTTGTGAGGCGCAAAATAGGACAAATCTGGAATCTGCGTTGAGGATTACAGAAAAATGTCTGCAAACCGTGATAAGTATGGATGGTACTTCAGAAGCAGAATTTTAACTCGTTCCCCTTTATCCATACAGACCATGATTTGAAGGAATCATCCAAGCTGCATGTAAGATCATAATTGTCTTATCCTACAATTCAGTGAATTTTCAATACGAAGGACAGAATATTAGCAACGTTACAACTTGAAATTATCCCTTTTTTAAATACGTTAGAACTTCGCTCCCATCGCAGATACACAACCTGAACAGATAAAAAATTTGACACTGAACTATAAGCATTACAGGCAGTGAAACAGAGCTTACACCTGTTAGCTAAATATTGAACAAGTTGAATATTTAGATTAGTTTATAGTCAAGACAAGATCTAATAAACATGGTATTCGGTAATGGAGAAAAACCAGTGTCGTCATCAGTAATCTTTTTGTTTGTAACACACTGTTCAGATTAATATTGGGCCTGTTTACTGTGCGACTGAGGCAAGGTGAGCCGCTAATTCGGCAGTCACGCTGGAACGCTGTGTTCGCGTGGTTGCAGAGCATCAGGCGCATCACAGAAGGTGTATTGGAAGCTCGGAGTTAGATAACGATGAAGTTATGTTTTTGCTCTGAAGTGTTAGTTTTTCCAGTGTAAAACATGTGAAATAATCGTATGAGAAAAACCTTTGTCTAATTTAACGTAATTTATGTTACAGCAAGGTAATAAATGTTCAAATGCAAGCATCACATCAGTGTGTGTTGTACGGGTACCTTGTGAAATTTATGATTAATAGACTTTCGGGTTTATAAACAACGCGGCAAAACCCGAAAGTCTATTAATCATGAACAAAGATGGCCGTGGAAGTCTGAGAAATTGTGAAATTTAGTTTGGCGAACGTAAAGCATCACGTTCTGGCCTCGCATTCGGGAGGACGGAGGTTCGAATCGTCGTCCGGGCATCCAGATTTGGGTTTTCCATGGTTTCCCAAATCATTCCAGGCAAATGCCGGGATGCTTCCTTCAAAAAGCCATGGCCGAATTCCTTCTCATTCCTTGCCCCCCATCCTTTCCCGTCTCTAAAGACCTCGCTGTTAAGAGACGTTAAGCAGTTAAAAAAAAAAAAAAAAAGCATCACGAAAGTATTCTTCATTCATAAATTTTACAGGAAGTATATCAATGGATTGTGTTATTGAAATTACTTAAAAGGAATTCTACACTATGATTACTCCTTTTCAGAGCGACCGTAACGGATAAAGTAAGAAAGAAAAATGTTGAATACAGTTTGTCAGGACACCCAGGTAGCGTTTAAAAGACGTTGATAGCAATGGAAATGACAATGTGATTCGCGGTATACAGTATAATTGAGAAGTATGTCGTGTTTTTGGTGACGACAATAATATCAAGTAAACTGACTCGGAGAAAACCAACCTGAAAGGCCAACTTCGTGAGAAACTAATAGAGCAAAGTATAGACTATATTTTCTTTGGAGAAATGGTTCTGTAGTTCTGAGATTTATAAATCAATCACATTCAGTAAACATTAAAGTCCTAGTGAACAGCATTAATGTACGAATACTGAAAGTACAGACGGATGTCAGTACGTAACATTGATCTAGGTAAGCTGATATTCAACCAAAAGGTTGGTTGGATCTTCCCGAAGGACATATACTAAACAGCATTAATGTACGAATACTGAAAGTACAGACGGATGTCAGTACGTAACATTGATCTAGATAAGCTGATATTCAACCAAAAGGTTGGTTGGACCTTCCCGAAGGACATATACTAAGGCTGGTATTGGAGGTAGGGTGGCCAGTTCCTTTCCTCCTTCCTGGTAAATGGGACCTACAGTTTAACGTGGAATCCGAACCATGAAGCTTTCTGGCGTACTTCGCGTTACACAACAAGCCGCGCAAGAGGTGACGGTCGGGTTAATGGCCTATGACTATCCACGCCGAGACAGGGATGCGAACCGGAGATAATTTATCTGCAGGTAAATAACGGGAATTTAATCATTTTTTTCTGGAAATGAAACACTTCTTGATGAAGCCATCAATATAACCCATCCATTTGCCGAATGGAATTCGTAAGACTTGACGTTATACCTTCTCTTGGCAAAGACTATCAGGTACAGCGGTATTGCCATATAAACAGAAAAATCTTTGTTTTCAGCCTTGACGGTTTAAGGCGAGAGAAAAAGGATACTATACTTGTAAAGCGAACTTCGACCTAGGTTTTGATAATCGCTGTTGCCAAAACTGTTAACAACTCTATCCCAAAAATCACTCCTTCATTCGACGAAATTTTTTAATATCTTATATACATGGCCTCGTGTGGTCCTAATGGCATGGTGATAGGATATTTACTGGCTGCAACTTCCACCGCTATCGTAGCCGCCATAACCTAATCCCCTACCTAGCATGGTGGACCTATAGTTTAACGTGGAATCCGAACCACGGAAGAGTTCTGACGTACGTCAGATTACGCAGCAATCAGTGCCAGAGATGAAAATCTGGTTAAAGGCCTTTGAAAATTCTAGCTCAAACAGGGATTCGAACAGGTGACCCTTCGATCACTGGTCTGATGCCTTAAGCACTCAGCTACCCGACTGCTCGATGACGTGGTAGAAGTAACGTCATGTTACATGTTAAACACTATAAACTTAAATGTCACACAATCTGTTGCTGATTCATTCAGATGTATTCAAAACTTCCTGCATCTGATTAGACTGTGAATGGCTATTAAACCCTCCCTCATTATTACATAAAGTTGGTCGGACTGGTTACGTAACCCTTGGCGGGTGCAGTGTCTGACTTTCTCGCCTGGGGGCAGGGCCTGTGGCGAGTGGAGGAATGCGGCAGCGTTCGCAGATGGCGCTCACAGATAATTCCAGCGCAGGCCACCAGAGGGGTAATCAGTTTCGGCTCACCGCAAGACCGCCATAATGGTGTCTGCCTTCTTGGGCTACTCTCCTGATGGAACGTTTCCTTCTGTTTGAAGAAATGGAAGATTTTTTAAAATATCACCTGATTAAGTGTACAGGGATGCATTTTTATTTCTTAAATACTATAAAAAGATACAAATACGTGCAATAAATATCTGGATACATGGAGCTTCAAATATTGTAATCCCGCTCTTAGTTCCATTCGCTGCCGCCAACGTCGATGTTGACTGTTTACGTTGAAATGGCGATACCGCAGGAGAAGTCGTTTTGTGTTTTACAATATGCAAAAATTTAATTCATTGTTGATGTGCGGTAGTACCGGACTAACCACGTAGCAGGAGGTAGCAAATGCCTCTTCTTCACATTTGCTACGGGCCTAGCACTTTCTTAATCCGGCCCTGATGTGCGGCATGCATTCCTTCATAAGTTTAATAAAATGCCACCTCGTGATAAACAGATTTACGATTGGTCTAAGAATTTCGTGGAAGTTGGGTGCATACAAGGAGGAAAGAAATATATGTAGACGACGCAAGGGACGTTCACCACGCATTGAACTGGCGCCGGAGGGAGAGGAGTGGGGAGGCGTGGCCGCCATATTACCTATCTATACACACCATGGAGGAAGGAATTATATGGAGGAGAAGTGACGTTAAATCGGTGAAGCAAGCACTAAACTCTCCCGCATGGTGGCAGCACCGGCAGCGACCATATGGCGCTTCCCAACAATTAAGGTGTTCACATTGTGGTAGATGCAGTGATTATTTCATTTAGTATTGTGTATAAGTGTTTAAAAATGCCAGCTTGTGTTGCGTACGGTTGCACAAATAGGCCAGACAGGAAATAACCTGGAATATCATTTCATAAGTAAGTTGAATTGTAATTATCGTTGTTGAAGTGAGCGGTAGACACAGCAAACTTTGCAGTACGTCTATAAATATTTAGTCATAGCTCTCAATGGGATGACTTTGTTCTCAAATTTTTCTTGGTGTAGTGTAGAAAATCAGCAAACCTTGCTATTTTGCACATAATAGACTAGCATTATTTTTTAACGAGTGTTTAAAATGAGATTTAAAGGGGCGTGTTTTACTTCGCGATTCAGTGAATTTACTATTACGATTTCTTTCGTCACGTTGCTGATTATACTGACAATGGATGATGAAATTAACTGTTATGTGAGAAGCTGTGAGTTTTATTAATTTTTTAAATAGCTATTTCAGGCCATTGACTTAGGTTATTTTTAAAGCTTCATATAAGACTTGTTTCTGTTTGTAAATACGTCTATACCTATTTTTACCGATTTTGAAATCTTTCTCATCTATTTATGTCGAAACAGGTTCATGCAGAAATAAAAATGGGCTTCATAAATAAAGAAGTTATTGGCCTTTGAACAAAATCAATTTGGGGAATGTGTTTCTAATTTAGTCTCTTTTTTTTGTACAACATTCCCCCCCCCCCCTCCCGTATCTAAATCTAACTGAGAGATAATATTTTTACAATTGTCCTAATAAGTAGGGGTGTGAAATTAGACAACACATCTTGATCAAGAGAATGTTCATTAAAGGTGACTGAATAAACATTTTATTTCTGGTACCAGCCTACAAAATGTCTGGGTTGCTCATCCCTAGAGTGGGTCCTCTTACTTTTTTTCTGATCTAGGACACATTTCAGACTAACCACAAGTGGTAGTAATAAAACTGAAATATCCATTCTGCATGTCAACCATGTAATCATTGTGGCTTTGACAGAATTAATTTTTGGTCCAGCCTGCATCCAAACCTAAACCCCTCAATTTGGATGTTGTATATCCCCCAAACTCAGCAAGATATCAAAACATTTATTCCTTATTATCAAGTTTTTTCGTCGTGTTACATAAGAATCCATCATTAAATTTGACTTTTGCGAAATTTTTCTTCTGCATTTCAACTCAAGACACCTCACTTTTGAGACAGTATATCTCGAGAACTAGGTGAAATATCGAAAAATTTTACTCTTTATTTTTATTTGTCTCGTCTTTTTAAATAAAAATTCATCATAAAATTTGACTTTGAATAATTTTTTCTTCTGAATTTCAACCAAACCATTTCACATTTGAGACAGAATATCTCGAAAACTAAGCAGGATATCAACAAAATTTTATTCATTTTTTATTTGTCTCATCGAGTTACATAATAATCCATCACTAGATTGCGGCGTCACGTTTATCCTAGAGTCCCCTTGAGGTGTTTGTACATATTCCCCGTGTTTGTTGGGAAGCGGTCGAGCCCCCACCACTCCGGCCATGCCCCCCCACTCCTCGGCCAGCCTGCTTCACTCCCATGCGTGGTAAAGGTCTCTTGCGTCGTCTCCATATTATTCCTTCCTCCATGATACACACACGGGGAATATGAGCAAAAACCTCAAAGGGGCCCTAGGATAAACGTGACGCCGCAATCTGATGATGGATTATTATGTAACTCGATGAGACAAATAAAAAATTAAGAATATATATATATATATATATATATATATATATATATCCTGCTTAGTTTTCGAGATATTCTGTCTCAAATGTGAGATGTTTTTGGTTGAAATTCAGAAGAAACAATTGGTCAAAGTCAAATTTGATGATGGATTCTTATTTAAAAAGAAGAGACAAATAAAAAATAAAAATGTTCTATTCTTTCTAGTTCTCGAGATATATTGTCTCAAAAGTGAGTTGAAATGCAGAAGAAAACTTTCGCAAAAAGTCATATTTTATTATGGATTTTATGTAACACGACGAAGAAAATCGAAAATAAAGAATACATTTTTTCGATACATTGCTTAGTTTTCGGGATATACTGTCTCCAAATAGCAATTGTATGGAATAGGTAATATGGCCGCTGCCGCCACTGCGCATGGGCAGTATCAGTCGAGAGTTTAGAGGCGCGTCACAGAATAAGCGGTATTTCCTCTCCTTATATTTCTTTCCTCCAAGGGTGCATATAGAAAGGGAAAAGCGCTGGGTGGCGTCGCCATAATCCACATAAATAGACTACAGCGCCGCTGGCTGAAGTGACTGGAACTAATAGACGGGGGTTATAAACTTTGAACGTTCTTCTATCCGTAGTTGTATGGCATGAATTTGAATCTTTTATAGTTTGTGAGAAATAAAAAATGCAAAATCAGCTCCATCTTTGAATAAACTCATATATCTTTGTAACATAAGTATCATAGTACTGTATACAGCGGCTTCAAGACAGAATCAGTGGTCGAAAACTTAAATAGTATTGTCACCATTAAATCTGTTTAGCGTAAACGAATATTTGCTCTTCCTATTTTTTTATTGGTGTTCCTTTATTTCTTCTGCCAACTGAATTGTATAAATTGCTTTGAACTGGGATTCAATGACTCTCCATTCTTGATATATGATGGTGCCAACCACTCCTACATTTTCTAAAACGTTTCTGTAGGTGGCCTAACAGATTATCGCCGCTAAAAAGTAATTAACGTCGAGTCTATGATTCTGGTGTCGTGATAGGACCGATAATTATGAACCCTAAAGACCCGCCAGTGAGGCACATTGCGCAAAGGCGCTGCGTTCTGTATCGGGGCAAGATGGAGTCCTGGTACCCGCGTACCGGCCAACCTGATTATGGTTGTTATGTAGTTATCCGCGATCAGCAAGGTGAATGCCGGGACGGTACACAATCTCTGCCACATAAACAACAAATTTCACAAAAAAAACATACGCTTAGCAGGTAAGATACATAGTTACATGTTACGCAGATAAATAATTTTCCACCCTGGGAGGCGTCAGCCTCCGCGAAAAGCCCGCCAAATCCCAAACAAGTCGTATCCTGAAAGAAATGTCGCAGTAGCGGGTAAGTACAAAGAAGAATTCTGAACCCTTATGGCTGATGAGATATCCACGCTTTCGTAGAGCTCGTAATATGGTCTGACTCATCTTTGAGTGGTATTTTCGATTGTTTCCGACACGTTTCTCTGGATTCAGCTAGTTACGCATTTGCATCCATGGATTTGTGGGGAAGTATGAGGCCAAAGAAATCAAACTTTTAGATAATGGTATCACCAGTTAAACGTTTTGCTCTAGTGGAGCTTCTACAATTGCATTTTTTGTTAAGATATTTAAACCATGCATTCTCGCAGTTAGGGGCAACGTGTAAATGCTCTTTGCAGATAATCTTCTAACTCGTTAAAAAGAACCTCGATGTCGGCAGAAAGTACATGTTGAGGAGTGAGTATTCCACTTAAATACCGGCTTTTCAGTGACGATATCTACTCTTTTACCATTTCATTAAATGTTGTTAGATATCTAATACCTCACTGCAATTCGATTCGGTATAAATATAGTAAAAGCATTGAATCTGCAAGACATGATAGCTTCGAAGCGTGAAGGACGTTAAAATCATCCATGCTTGTCGTCCTTGTCTGTTGTTTCAGTTGATATCGCTTGTTATTCTTTCCGTCCCGCGGTTGGTTTGTTACTGCCCCGGCTTGTGGTTTAACGAATATTAATTTCTGCTCAGTTGCAGAGACTGTCTTTGGCAGGTAATAGAGAAAAAAAATCTTTGAATATTTATAATTTAACTGTTATATAACTGCTTTCTCAAAAATAAGAGAAGTCGTAGTTTTCATTAATTCCTTTCTATTATTCTGTTAAAACTCCCTTAAAAAAATACTGGAATGTGTTTCACTCCCTCTTTGCCTACAGAATCGCCGTCGTAAGCAGATGTACGAAAACTGAGGGAGGGGCGGTTTAGATCACGTCAACATTTGCCGCTAATTTCTGATTAATGTTACCTACTTAGACTCATTTAACTCCAAGGACGCACACGTATCAACTAATTATATTGACAACATTCTGTATGCCACGCATAGTAGTTGACTTGTCTCTAAAATATGTATTGTATAAATAAAATAAAAAACATATGACTTACAGAAATGCGTCTTGGAGAGCGTAAATTAAAGCATCAGCAAAAGTAACTGTGTTGAAGTATTATTATTTGCTTACCCTGAAGAGTAAATATAAGTGTGTACGTAGGAGTTATGAAAAATTAGTGGTGATATAATATCCTTGGACCATAGATTTTATTACTGTGTTATATATCGCAGAGAGTATCTTTGATTGGTTGTTTCGTGTTGTAGTAACAAGAAAAAGTGTTAGCCTGAATTTGTATTAATTGGGTGATGAATAAAGAAAATATATAAATGTAAGAATAAAAATTAATAATAAGAAGTAGTATTCTTACAACCCGTCAATAATCAATTCAGTTAGTCATCTACGAAACCTTTGCTTTGTACTTATAAAATTCAAATAACTTTTTCAAAAACAGTGGGACCCAAAAAATTTGAGTGCCTAGGACCCCATAGTCCATACTTTCTTAATTCGGCATTGCCTTCGATGACCACGACAGTGGCACACCGTTTCTGACAGTGGAACACATTTCGCTTGAAAGTCGTTTTCTGCTACGTGCATTGGTAAACTTGAGTAATTCCCTTCAAAGGAACTAAGGCATTGAAACAATATTGTCTCCTGGCATTAATAAAGCTTCTAGACTAGAGTTTCTCAATCTTTTTCAATACGAGTACCAGTAAATTGTCGAAACGATGCTGCGGGCCACTAACTGATATCGTCATAATTTTTTAAATCTATTTGTATCTTATGTATATAGACATTTTTTATGGTACCAATATAACATAATAATCTAAAGCCATGTTTTGAATTCTTAATAAACGCAGTTATGGAACTGGAAGTGAACAAATAAAATTAATTACTTGTTGACCAGATTCTTAATACTTATCAATGATATAAATTATAATGTTACTACAGACTGGACGCTACATTATACCACCCGCCTACATGAACAAAAATTAATAAATAAATAAAGTAAAATACGCTAGACCATACACCTTTTACTTTTATTTATTTCACCACTCCTATGTTGCGAACCCTACAACGTACCGGAGTCCCTCAAACCTATTGCAAGACACTCAGAAAACTGTTATTAACTTTATTCCTAGACGAAAAGCACTCTATCCGATGCCATCTGGAAATGAAATTATTGTTGAAACAATGCTATTCTATCCTCATCCTGGAAATGCCAGATTTTGCCTGGCCATTGAAATATTCAAGCAAGGCCTTAAAAAAAGGGCTTTACCTTATAAATTAGGTATACGGTAACAAAATTTATAATTTCTGCGGACTACCTGAACCGTCCTCGCTTACCACAAGTTGAGAAACATTGTTTTAGGAGATGTAGCTGAATTTAACAAAAAAAAAAAAAGGGCAGCTGCTGTTTGCTCTACCGACAGTGTTACTACTTTTTCGAGCTCTATGATGTTCCAGCAACCACGTGTCTGCCCACTGCCCGGGCAGCTTCAGACAAAAGTAACTTTGTCACCAACCGCCATTAGCAAAGAGGCCCGCCACCCTTGAATATTACCGCGAAAACGCCAGAGCGCATGCGCGATTTGTGACGATTCGAAGCTGTCTTCACGACATCGAAATAGTGCACTGGTCTGGCCAACAGATGGTGTTCAATAGTTTCCTAGCTTTCATAAGTAATAGTATATTAGAGAATATAAATATTTATTTTTCTTTCACTACATTTATTTTTTAATTTATTTATTCTTGATTCGTAGGTGATGACATGTCTCAGTGTCACTACGTCTAAACCGCCACTGCTGTGGTGTTTCATACTTCTTTTGAAATATAGTTGACGCCTATAATTGTACAGTAGTGACTAAATTTTAATATTTTTTCGTAGAGAATTCAAAAACGAGAATTTAATAGAAAAAATAATTCTAATTCTAACAATTGTGACTTGAAATAAATGATGAGGAAGAGTATGTAAAACTCAGGTGCCATCTAAAGACCGTATTCAGAA
>JARYHS010011408.1:120433618-120468914 GCA_031002005.1 Vandiemenella viatica
CGGAATGTGGACCTCCGCATCTACCGCAGCGTTGCCCGCTTCTACACTGGGTACTTATGTGATTGAATCTAAGCATTTATAACATTGTTTGACCGCTGGGACGTATGGGCTTACTTCACATCTCGTGCCGTATAGGTATACGTATTGCGGTATTTTTTGACTATCAAATGTTAATATGCATGTCTGTAATTTCACAATTGATAATGAGTCGTTTCGTACAACGCGCTTTGTTATTCTTTTAACACTGGTTACTTTTACTGGGGATTCAATGTCTGCCATAATCTCTGCTTCGTTTAGAGTCATGTCTACTCCTCGGATAACACCCTGCTTTTTGACTAGAAATGTGGGGATGTATGCTTCTAGGTTTCTATTTTTAAATACTGCCGACTGAACTAACTTATTGGCTACTGAGTAGTCATCTACTTCGATTTTAATTCTATTCTTCCCTGACGGGGTAATGTTTACAACATGCCCCTTTGCTTCCGGAATGTTGGTATGCACCAGCTTTCCAATACTCATTGGGTGTAGCTTGCCTAAATTACGATCTTTACTTTCGACATACAGGTCATAAGGCCCGGATCGGAAGGCTTGAAATAATTTACTGATTTAGAAATAACTGGAGGCTTACTCGTGTCATGTGTTGATTCCGTCTGGCTGGTTGATGCTTGATGGGAGGCTGCATGGATCAGGGGAGGTGCTTGTCATCTCCATATCTGCGACGGTCCGGTTGGCCTCTTCTTCTACTGCAATCTTTTCTCTGCTGCTTCGGACGTGGATTCGCAAGCTCGCTTCCTGGGAGTTCTTGTAGCCTCATCCTCTTCCAATCTGCCATCCTCTGCGATGTCCATGACTACCGTTTCTTCCATCAGCTGATTTGTTTTAACTACAGTTGCTTCTGCTCACCTGTCGTCTGGTGGGTGTTTATACCGGGAGTCGTCGTGGGGTCGAGCGGCGAAGTACTACACGGCCCCCCGCCCGTCTCCGGTATCTGATGTTGCTGCTGCTGCGTTTGTTGTTGATGTTGTTGTTGCTGCTGCTGTTGTTGCTGCTGTTGTTGTTGCAGATGCTGTATGTACTGCTGTTGTATGTGCTGTTGCTGGGGTTGCTGTTGTTGCTCCTTCGCTATGGTGGCTGGGGTATGTATTGGCTCCCCCATGCTGTTGGCTGCCTGAAACTGTGTTACTTCGTTGGTAGTAAGATTCACCGGTTGCGTTTGCAAGGTTACGTTACTGGAATATATTGTCTCTAAGGCTGTCTTAATTGTCTGCCCCGTGTCTAGCGGGACAGACATTTTCGGTTGCACCACTGATTTGTCTATTTGTTTTCTGTTAGGTTTCTCGTTAGATTCTAAAATATAACTGTTTCACTCCGGGATTCACACTCCTCGTAGACTCACTAGGTAAACAACTCGACTAGCAATCGCACTCGCGGGCCGCTGTTTGAGGAAGTTACTTCCTCGGCTGCTCGGGAGGAACTGGACGTTAAAGTTAAAGGCCTCTGATTACTTGCGTGAAAAAAATGACTGAATGGGCTGGCACCGGCATTCACACTTTCTCTGCTTTAATATCTAAGACCCAAAACACACTCTTCACAGTCGTCTACAAATTTTAGAAAAACCTAATACATCATCTATAATGGGAAAGGCAAAATTTATCCTAGGAGTTGTTACGGAAAGGTGACTTACTACTCTTATGATAACAGACTACATGTGGGTAAACGGACGTGGCAGAAAACTTAGCATTTTGATCATTTCAGCCAAATTATTTCAGTGTAGGTATCTGGCTCTATACTCGTTAGGTTCGTGATATGGACTGTTACAGCATTTCACATCAACCCATTCCATTCACTCAAGACAACACGGAGAAAAGAAAACATTTTTAATTGTCTGTACGATGTTTCCGATCCTATTCACTCTGCTGCTACCTGTTAGTAAGATAGATGATTACAGTATTTCGCTCCGTCCCTGAAATAGGTATTCGATAGTTTTATCTCCTCACAAACACTGCCTAAATTTTAGAGTTAATTTTTATAATGCCTCACCGTAAACATATCAAATTCCTAATCACTAGTCATGTGCTTTATTGATTACTATCGACACTCTCTGCTCTCTTTGATTAGATAGACTCTTGTTTAATTCGTTAGGTAGTGTACATAAACTGCGTGACTTGGTCTAGGGGTGGCTGGAAAGCTACGTGGGGAGAGGGGGTTTCCGAGCAAAACCACTGAAGAAGGAAATCCTTTCCTGCCAGGTTATATCACGGTGGAGAAGCTGATACTGGAAGATAGTGTAACAGTACAAGTGACTGGTACAGTTGTATGTGCGACAGTTGGCACCCCTGCTGTGAGGCGGGCGATGACAGGCAGTCATGTGGAGTATGGGAGCGTGGCTGGTCGTAGGATTAAAGTGCTAGCAGGGACAGTAAGCTATAAACAGTTACAGATGTGTTGAAAGGAAAAGTGCTTCACCCTCAAAGAACATTGCAATCTTCGGATATATGAAAGTAATTTTAACTGGTGGCCATCCGCGAAAGAATGTGTAATATTAATAAATCACTCTGTGGCAAACAGTAAATGTCAAAAGGAGTTATAGGTTTTCACTTATTCTCCTTTCTCTATATATCCCGGATATTTCCAGTCTGGCGACCGTAGGAACATAAGTAATCGAATTCAGTTGTTTTGTAAAGTTGCCTTGTGCAGAAGTTGGCATGGACAGTAACGATTTTAAGACTGTGAAATTACAATAGCAAGACAACCACGTCACGTCTGAAACCAGTATTAGTTATGTGTCAATCTGAAATACCATATATCAAGGGCAGAACGTTTGAGAAGTACAGATTACTCGCTACCTTTCAGTGATTTCTGATTTTACAATTCTTTTTTGACGCTTGCAGAGTTAAAAAGTTGAACAATCATTAGATTTCCAGTGTTGTCACCGAGCGTGGTGGTGTAACGGATAGCGTTCTGGCCTCGCATTCGGGAGGACGGCGGTTCGAATCCCCGTCCGGGCATCCAGATTTGGGTTTTCCATGGTTTCCCCAAATCACTCCAGGTGAATGCCGGGATGCTTCCTTCAAAAGGCCATGGCCGAATTCCTTCCCATTCCTTGCCCCCATCCTTTCCCGTCTCTAAAGACCACGTTGTTAAAAAGGGACGTTAAACTGTAAAAAAAAAAAAAAAAAAAAAAAAAAAAAAAAAAAAAAAAATCCAGTGTTGTTCATAACCAAAGATAGAAAGCGTAATACCTTATTTTTTGAATATCCCTACTGAGGCTGTAACTTTGGCGGAAGCAATCATTGTAGTCGATATATTGTGATAAAATAATCAGCCTTATGTTGTTATCAGAGTCAACGATTTCATATTAACTATCCGTTTCTTAAAATGTTTTAGATTAAAACGTTTCACTCATGCCAACATTGCACAACTGAACCACAGTGGCCGAATAATGTTAAAGCATGACATCTACAAAACATAGCTAGCTGTCCTGCTTGTATGTGACGGTTGTGCTGGAGTGTAATTTATGTGTCCAAGGTTGCGAGAGGCAGGCGAGGTATTCAGGGAGGTTCGCGTCCTCGAAGAATGGGAGCGGCGCTGGACGGTGAAGGACACAGTGCCGGCACACATACCTTCACAACACTTTGCACTCACCACACGTTTCGTCGTCTGCTCCACAGATCCGCTCCCGTCGGCACAGTCTGTGATACACATGCAGTACATCATCGCTCGTTTATTTAGCTTCGTATCAAGGCGCAAGCTTGAGCGGTATTACGTATGAGCTTGATTTCTTCACCAGGACAGATTTCAAAATTCATGGAGGGATTTTGTGTAAACAAAACTGGCCAGAATTAACTCCTTTTGTCCTTGTCCTCATCCTTTGTTGTGAAATTCGGACTAGGTTTATTACAGGACGCAGGCAATACAGTATTAATGAAAGGAGCATTGTCCTACACAAAAGTCCAAATCAGAACAAGTTTGCTTGTGGCAAACTGTGCATTTAGGACGGACATTGAAATACCGAGTGTAAGTTGTTACTCTGTAGCCTCGCATTAGGGATAACGCAGTTTCGAATCCTTGTCCGGTCAACCAGATTTGGGTTTTCCATGGTTTCCCCTATCACTACAGGCGAACGCAGGGATGGTTTCTTAAAAAAGGCCGTGGCCGAATTCCTTCCCGTTTGTAACGTACTTAAATGTAACGTCTCTTTTTTGTATAATACTTTAAATATATTTATATACTTTATTGCCTCTTATTTCCAGCACCAGACCAGTATATAGAGATTTCCTTAACCCCTCTTTGTCCGGCGCTGGTTTTAATATGATACTCACGCTGAAAAATCAAAATTATTATTATTCCAATTCTTATCACAAAAACTCAAATTAATTTATTTGTCTATATCTACATATATCTCAATCTCAAATCAAAACACTTCCTACTTATCTCATCATTTGTATATTTTTTATTTAACAAACAATTCTCTTTTCTCAAGTCATATAACATTAACTTTATCCATAACCCTAAATCTTCTTCCCTCAGGCTAATGTTTTACTATTAATAATCCCGCTAGGATTCTTGTGGCTTCTCCAATGAGCCAAACTGTTTCATCTCTTCTTTCAAACTTATTCATTCCAAAAAACCAAAACTCGTCCTCTCCATTCAAATCTTCTCTTCAACAACTCAATCTTGACTCTTCTTTTATTTTTCAGAGATCTCATTATTCATCTTGTTATTCTTTGACCTTTGAACTTAAAAATTCCTAGTTAATACACACCATTACAATTTATTAAATAAAAAAATAGCTTAATTAAAGTAAAATCACACAAATGTGAGGTTGTGTACCTCACACGTTCTTTGCCTCCAGCCTTTCCCTCTTTAATGACCTTGACGTCGACGAGACGTAAAGATAGAAGAAGCACTAGACATTGAAATATTCAACAAAACTTTTATTCTTCATTTAAGAGCTTTGAAATAATATATTTTAAAATCCTGTGAAATGCAGCTTGCGGTTTGGTAACAAAACACGACTTAATTTCATTCAAATTCACTTATTCTAACAAATATGGTCTCAAGATTAAACGTAAAAAAAAAACGAGGATTTAGAATTATTTTCAGGTCTTTTGGTCATATGCAATTACTAATCGAAAAGCACAAATTCTAGAATGCTGTCAATTTGTTAAGATCTAACGGTAGATGTATATTATTTCTGCTAGGACATTAGTTTTGAGGAAACAAAGACCACACGCCGGACGCAATACCGGGTACTCAAATAAATGACTGACCGAGAGCGGACTAGATTCTACGGAGACCTGGTTTATAGCATCCGCACCAGAGGTATTTGTTACTGAGGATGAAAATAATCTGATTCTCAAAGGTTCGTTAGTGAAACCGGGAAGGCGACAGTTCTTCTAGACCTACTGAAACACGTTAAGCAACGCAACTGCTTCCAGCAGGATGTTAGTAATTGTGTACATTTTTTCATGGATTTCCTTTTTAAATCGTAGATTTTTTGAAAATTTCTGAACTTCCATCACCTGTGCAGAAACCACGTTTTTTATTTCCTTTCATCCCGGTACTAACCTTCTAGATAAAAAAAAATGTGTGTGTGTGTGGGGGGGGGGGGGGGGGGAGACACTCAATTGCGGAACCGGATACACTAAGCAAAGACAGTTTGTCGTGTTTATGTAAACGAATCGTTTAATATTTAAAGAAATATCAGCATCGACCTGTTTGTAATAAAGAAAAATTATCTTTAATCTATACCAATTTTTTCAACTTCTACGTTTTTGGATATCAGTGTTTCGTCAATGCAGCAAAAATACGCACGATTATCTCTCAGAGTTTGATGTGACAGCTTTATGTTTGTGTTTCCGTAGATTATAGGTTCAAAAAGTTGGGGACGCCCGTCTCCCTCTCCCCTCCCCCCAAGGGTGACAACACTTCTTCCGTTAGTACGGTCAACAAATTTTGAACATGCCAATGATGAGTAAAGCTTACCAAAAGCAAAGGCAATCTAATGTTGTGAAAAGGCGGTGAATAAGAAGAAGAACACATGTATACACTAGTAACTCGTTACATCGGTGTTAAATCCCGTTAATTCGCCTGTAACTGTCTGAGTTGCAGGTTTGCGCACTAACTTTCCTTTTGGTGAGGGATATTTACGGTAAACACGATGACTGCCTCTGGCAAGGGGGAGTTCTGGAATTTAGACGCTAGCGGTTAAGAAACTTACTCGTAAAGTGAACTTTCAAACAATAAATCATTAGGAGTCTGCGTCTTGTATGGAAGCAAAGAGAGTCGTAGTCGTAACGGGTAGAAAGCGGCTTGTCATTAGAGGTGACCTGACCCAGACTAGCACACTACCTGTCACCAGCAGAGGAAAGTAGACACTGGCCTGGGAACTGGCTGTAAAACGACTTACTCTGGCTGCTGTACCTTACAAGTATAATGTGGTCGTAATGACCTGGTGACAGGGTTTGTTTAGGCTGCGCATTCCGTCCCTGTAGTAGCCGCCTTAACCTAACCTGGAAGTCCTGCCGGGTACAAGGAAGCTGCCCGAGGGTCGCATGCGGCCCGCCTTGAATATTATTCTGGCCCGTGAGATTCATCACACTTTTAAAAAAATATAGTTATTTTACAATGGCCAAAGTAGTGAAAAACAATATATTTTTAAAAAAAATACATTATTTGTGCATCAATATTTTCAAAGTTTATTTCATTTATATATTTTTTGTATATTATTTTTAGTCTTAGATATTTCTTTAAATTGAACGTTTAGTATCATTATTATTATATTAAACAGAATTCCTTCCTCCCGAAGGAGGCATCGGCTCTCGAAGATTGCCGAAACTTAACGTGGAGAAAAGAAGCACAGAATCACATGACGTCAGATGGTCAGCCAATCACAGGGAACATAGTACTAAGATTCGGGGAATTTTATGTTCTATGTCGTCTTCGAGCCACAAGAGGCGGAGTCAGAGTTTACCTCCGTGGCGGCAGAAAAAGACGAGGGACTTCCTTCCTGACTTCCTTCCAGTCAGGAGCCCAGACGAGTCGTTGGCGACTTGGGGTCCATGTGTGCTGGGCCGACTTGTGTCCTGGAGACCATCTGAGGCGCACTTCTAACTTGCGACTTGCCGCGTACTGCTGGCGTGGCCAGTTACGACGATCGAACAGGTGGTCATCTCCGCCCAGCGCTACCTGCCGTGGAACGGTAATGTGTTTCTACGAAGCCATTCAGCCTGCAACTCACTTTGAAACTGTACCCTTAAGCGCATCTGAGATAAAGATCCTTGCTCTGATCTGATAAAACCACTGAGCTAGACTGTGTAACTGTCGAATGACAGGTTAATCATTCGTGGCGTCCCAACCCATTAAATTCATTACTGTTTGCTATCATCATAACTGGTAACATACTTTGTATTAGAATAATTGTGAGATTTTAAAGTACAACTATACTTGTTTGCTTGCATTTAAAGGGCTCATTGTACGTCTGAGCGTTGCTTAGAAAATTGCACAACCTCTTGTTTATTAACGTAATGGTAAATACGCTCAGATTTGTAGATGCCATTGTAAAAATCTTTATTAAAATGTCTTTTTTGTGACAGTTTTCAAATCCCAGAATCATCCAATTCTCATTTGAATAATTTACATTTTGATATTCAATTATAGTATCCTGTATAGAGTAATTAATTAAAAATTAATTAATAATTCTCCCCCCCCCCTGGTGATACGCTACAATAGTAAACACAATAATAATAACTCATTATGTTTAAATTTTTCACTCTGTGGTGTGACAGCGTCACCCACAATGAATATAATTAAATTATTATTAATTATATTCATAATTCTTTTTTTTATATATTCAAATTTATTAATTATTTAGTCTGGCAACGTGTAATTAATTGTAAATAATGAGGGTTGTCTGGATAGGTTAGATGTATGTTTAAAACCAGGGCGGCCAAAGGTATATTTTATTGTAAATCAATTCTTCTGTAAACGCATGGCTCAGAAGGGCTGAATATCGAAGGCTAGAAACTGCCATTTCGGCGGTTGAGAGAGGAACAATGGAGCAGGCGAGGCAACTCGATGGCGCCGGGACAGCCCGGCTTGAGTCCCGTTCGAAATCGGGCGGTGACCTACCCCCACCCCGCTACTACCCCGAAGGCCACGTAGGAAACGCGCGAAGGAGACGGCGAATGCGACGCATGATATTAAACACGTGACGACGGAAATGTGTAGATAGCCAATCCTGAACATTTATTGGGGTCTACAATACTAATTCCGTGGAGTTCTTTTACATGTGGCGAGCAACTAGCCGAGGAAGAAGAAGGAGCCATTTTTAGACATCACTTCTGTCCAAGACGAGCTGATGAACGGACGTGACTTGGGTCCAAGACGAGCTGGTGAACAGACGTGCTAGCCGGCACGCTCTCTGATGATCATTGTGGTTGATCATTTCTTGCTTTGGGAAAGCGAGATGTTGAGTGGCGTGCTTGCCATTATTCGGAAGTTATGCTAATAACGTGGTCGTAGCCGCTTATTTAGCTTCCATTGCTGCAGTGGCATTGTGTTTGTCGCTCACCATCACGGCGATGATTCTATGGTAATGTACCAGAAACGACGGTCACTATTCAGTGGATTTTAACAGACTTATGTGCCTTTAAGCGACGCCTGGGTTAAGACTCTGCTCCCGCCACTTAAATTCTGAGCTAGCTGAATTTATATTTCGATTCAATTTTTTCTTAAGCATCTTGCTGTTTGTTAATTCAATTTTGATGCTTTTCATTCACTTTATACGGCGCCCCCTGGGATTTTCCTTTGTACAGTAAAATGTTAGCTTCAATTTGATGGCCTGTGTTGCCTTGTTATTTCAATGTTAACTTTGCTGTTTTTATTACTTGTTTGAGATATTTCATTCAGTTTTGTTTGATTACTCCGGCGAATTGTAAACGTCGGGTATTGCTTGTTTTTGCTGATCTAATTGTGTTTAACGTAACGTTAATTACTACCCGACCTTGTAAGGCCATAAGACTCAATAAATGAGGTTTTTATTTTGTGTCTGAAATTCATGGTTCTAGTTAGTAACCTATTAGATCCCCTTATAACATCATCATTATATGTAATTTTCATTTTTCAGGAATTATTTTAGATTTTAATAACTCCCCCCTCCCTTTTTTGGCAACTCACGTTTTTCTTAACGGAAGCCAACAAATGGTCTCTTTACAACTCCAAGAAAATGTCTATAGTGTGCCTGATCTAATATGGGGATAATTTAATATGCGGCCTGCGGAGTTATGATGCATTTCCAAAGTGGCCCCCAAGATCATTTGGGTTGGCCACCACTGGTTAACGTGTAAGCCGAACCACGCAAGTGATCTGGCGTTCTTCAGATTAGACAGCCAACTGTGATAGAGATAAAGGTCGGGTTAAGGGCCTATGAAAATCCCCGCCGAAAGAGGTATTCGAACCAAGGACCTTTCGATCCACAGTCAGAAGCCTTAACCACTGAACCACCACACCGCTCGCCTTACAAGTATATGTGAGTGTTAGTAGTGATGAACAGCAAAGACTAATTGAGCAATAAATGAATCGAAACGATGTATTAGTTTCAGCAATTAACAGTGAAGTATTTGTGATGACGGTAACTGACCCAATAAATGAAAGAAGTAATCTTCTCTGTTAGTTTAAGATTAAGAAATGTGCTAACAAATTTTGGTCTTTCATCCATTTGAGGCTTCGTAAATCGCTTAGTAACTTGCTCACGAATTTTCCCATTGGAAATCCATCTAAAAAAACTCACGAAGCAGTGAAACGTTAGATTCAAGTCTTTCCAAGCCAGATCGTTTTCGTGTCTGTCAGGTGGTGTTAAAAATCATCGCCGAAATTTCCAAACAGTTATAGAATGGTAAGAGTGCCAGAATATCAGCGTGGTGGATCATTTATGGTCTGCCATCAGAGCCACAACGAAATATAATCTTTGAGGCCAGCTAACAGTGAGCTTCGATGGGAAAATCTAATCGTATCTTTTTAAACTAAATTAAATTAAATTACAATGGAGCGCATGCTCTGGTGGCAATTTACCTACCATCTTCCCCCTTTTCTGCATCCACCTACAATTACCCTTTGCAAATTTTAATTTTAAATTCTTTCAACGTTTTTGGCAAATTATTCATCATTTCTCTTGGTAACTTATTCCAATCCCTGACACCCTCACCTAAAAAAGAGAATCTTCCTACACCCTTGTGCCTGAAATCGAGTGCCAGCTTGTGGTCAGGGTCATCTTTTCCGTTCCATGCATTACTTTCAATTCTTACACCAACATCTTTCCATGCCTCATCACCAATATACGCCTTGTACACTCCCATTACCCTCTTCACCCTCCTTCGGTCTCCCAATGAGTCCCATTCCAGCTCTTTTATCATATGTGTTACTGATTGCGTTTTTTGCGATAATTTCTAGAAACAAATCTAGCAGCCCTTCTTTGCACCTTGATACTCAAAATGTGGGTCCCATACTACACTACCGTATTCAAGCAATGGCCTGACCAAAGTTTTGTAACCCAGTTCCTTTACTTCTCTCGTACATCCCCTCATCACCCTCTGCAACAAATGCAGAATTTTGAAACCTTTTCCTACTACCTGTCCAATATGATCTGCCCAGTTAAGCTTGTTATCAAATGTAATGCCAAGATATTTACATTTCAAGTCTTCAACAAGCAATTCTTTCCCCACCTTATAATCATAATAAACCTTTAGTTTTTATTTGCGTATCTAATAAGCTGACTCTTCTTTGCATTTATCTTCATCCCATGTTTACCAACCCAACTAGATATCCTGTCCACCCTGCAACTGTTTACAATCCTCAACCGTTTTGATCCTTTTATATAGCATTATGTGATCTGCAAACAATCTAATTTCTGATAGTAAACAATCAACACAATTATTCATTAGAATAATAAATAGCAAGGGTCCCAATACACTACCCTGTGGCACTACCGTTTTATGGCTCACTCTGCCAAAAGCCTTTGAAAGATCTAGTGCTACACTATCAATTTGACCTCCCTTGTACATTTCATCTGAAACATCTTGCATATATCCCACCAACTGTGATTGGGATGAATATCCTTGCCTAAAGCCATGTTGCCTACTTGAAAACCACTAAGAGCGATGTGCCAGTTTGCTATCATCTACCCGAGGAAGCCATAGATTAAATTGATGGATCTAAGATTCCAACACTGATACTAGAAAAAATAGTGTCAACCGAGTCGATTACATGGAACAAGAAGTAATCAGTAATATTAACGAGAGATCGGAACGAAATGTGTAAGTCTATGATTTGTAAGTGTCTGACAGAAAACTGTTTTCAAAATTAAGGCAGGTCGTTTAACAGTATCTGAAAACGACTGTCATTGCATCGTACATTCCTGCCCCATTGCCTCAAGTGGTTACGGCACCATGACGGTGCCCGGTGTTAGCTGGCTCGCGTCCTGGCGGAGGAAGAATTTATTAGGATTAGGTAGGAGAGTGGTGGAGCAAGACTCGTAAACCTCATATTGTGTCCTGAACACCTAGGTTAAATACCAAATCACTCCGCAGTACGTATTAAATGAGGGCACACGACACTGTCGACGGTGATTAGTCCGTTGGATGGGGACGTTATGCTCGGCGGCGCCATTCGAGTCTTTTGGAAGAGTAGGACTGAATGGGCTGTCACTGGGTTTCACGTCCCCCTTCCTTCATTCGGAACTATAAGAGGAAACTATTATGAACAAATACAGCTCACACTCATCCATACAAAACACTAACATACATTCCCATAATTGGAGAAGGCAATCCTAACAACTCTAGTTAAATTTACCAAGAAAGTTATCATGAAAAAGTAATTCCTTCAGGGCATCCACCAAGTCTGGGTCACTCCTTAGTGGACATAATCAATCATCGTATCGTATAATCAATGAATCTTAAATTCTACTTTGGTTTCCGCAATACCGACAGAACGTAATAAGACTGAAGTGTGGAGAGAAACTTAAGACCGATTCTCCTTGTCATGCGCACTGCATCTCTTGCTGACAGTTCACCGAGGTTTCTTTTATAGCTCGGCCTCAGGATTCTGCAGCGTAACTTGTCCAAGGTATAAACCGCAGCGCTTCAGTGGAATGAGACAATCTGAATACTATGCACAATGTTTCTCATCAGAATGCGCGAGAGAAACGTTATGGCCCATTGTATTCAAAGTGGTTCCCAACACGCCGATTTCTCTTCTTTATGCACGTTGGCGGAGAGGCTGCTGGAGGAGCGAATGTTCGAAAACGAAGCTGCAAAACAAACTTTCCACATCCTGTGTGATCTGTCCTTGAGATATAACATCTTGGAGCTCTAGGCTCTGGTGAACTTTATCACACAACAGAATTATCTGTTTGGTCTGTAAGTAACGTTCGAATCTGCTTAAGAAATATAAGTTTAAAGGTTCCGAAACATCGTTTGGTTATGACTCTCGGATGTCTTTATAACTTTTTTTTTTTTTGCTTTACGCCTCGTCGACGGCTAAGGTCATTAGAGGTGGGATGGGACTGACGACAAGGAACGGGAAGGAATTCGGTCATGGATTTTTTGAAGGAAGCATGCCGGCATTTTGGGAAACCATGGAAAACCCAAATCTGGATGCCCGGACGGGGATTCGAACCCGCGTCCTCTCGAATGCGAGGCCCGAACGTTAACCGTTCACCCACCACGCTCGGTTGGCTCATAGCAAATATTATTCAATTTTCCTGAGTGAACTTTTTAAAATAATAAAAGTTGTCATAGGAATGGATACCATTAATTTAAGTTATTCGAGACAGTATACAGGGAAAGGAACTGAGATAGTGCTTATAGAGGAGATGGAATAGATTAACTTTTAAACTATTTTTTTTCCGAATATTGCGTGTCAGCAAATGTTTTTGAACATAAAGAAATATTGTTGTAGAAAACGAAACTCATGTAGCTGGATACACAACGTACAGATCCACAAATATTGTATTAACATATTATACATGTTTCGCCTAACACTGCTATAAAACAGATTTGGTGGATATTATTGTCTTGAGATATCAGCATCGTGGAGTCACATTGGCTTCCCGTTTGGTTTGTCATCTCCTTGGCGCAGTTGTCGTATCTAGGGCTCCGTCAGCACCATTGATTTCGTCTGCCGGTCGCCGGCTGCATCATATCAGCTGAGACGACAGACCAGTGTATTGGCCGGGTGAAATGCAGCAACCGTAGAGTTCGGGGATCTGCATAGTGTCGGTCAACTTACTATTTGTAACGCAAACTCCGATATACGTCTGTTGCAGTACACAACAGTAATTGAGTGTGTATATCGTGGGAATAAAATTTAGGCGATGTTGAAAATTCTGCTGGCACAATTACACTGTAAACTTTCAGTGCATGTTTTCTCATATAGATCATACAACTCTCTATCATGTACACTTGTTTGGCAGGTCTGTGGAAGATCTGAATCAGGCATTTGTTATAGTGAACCATTTCTTCCCATTCACCATGTATAAATTACACGCAGCTTGTTCATGTTTTATTGTCATTACAGCCATTAATTTTCACATGAAGCTCCTGCAACTATGCAGTATTTTTCAGCACGGGTATAAATGTCAGTATCAAACTATGGAAGAGTCCGTGTTTGAGGCTATCCGATATATCTACTTTCTTTACAAGAAAAGGATGAAACTCAGAAGTCAATGGAATGTGATATTTCAAAAGTAGTATCACATACAAGGGCGTAATTATAGCGAAATTCTCACAAGTCTCACTTCAAGACCATGGTACTACGGTTAAAATATGCCAAGAATCTTTACAAGTGCCTTTACTCGTTTAAAGTACAATCATGGCAGCTAGGGGGAAAACATGCGTAGGACAAATTTTGTGGTATTGCAGTTCTTTTCTTACATTTCACTGCGTTGTTTCTGATTATTAATAAGTTTTTTTTGTTTTGAACGTATCAAATTCCTGTACTATGACTGACGGCTAGATTTTAGTTACGTCTATCTAATCAAAAAAACTGGAAGATACTGGATCTGGTTGATGATATTCCCAGGCGCAGCTTCAAAACTGGCTCGCAGTTAAATACGTGGGCGATATGTAAACAGTGTAATGTGTTTCATCTCACTGAATTAATGAATGAGCTAATTTGTCATTATCAACCAAGTTGGTGAAATATTAACTATAATGGTCACCAAGAAATCTGATGTACTTCAATGACCACTCATTGTATTAAATGCTATTATATTTTTAAACTGATCTCCTTCAAATTACAAATAAAATAAAGTAAAAAAAAAAAAATCCACTACAAATAATTCGTGCAGACAGCAAGAGAATTTTTTTTCTGTAAAGCTTTACGGTTTGTCGACGTCGACATCGTCAGAGCCAAGAAAGGATCGACGGCAAGTAACAGGCAGGAATTCGGCCGTGTAACTATCGAGGTATTAGCTTGGAGTGATTTCAAGAAATCATTGAAAGCGGAAATAAGAACGGGAACGAATCCCCTTCCTCCCGAATGCGTTACCGCTCACCTGCCGGACTCTGTAGCAAGAGCAAAACGGACTACAAACCACTTCCGACGGTGTACCGTTCACAGGTTCTTTCAAAATGAAAACTATGTTGTTTTTATTTTTTGACGTTTACTGTGTTATTTTTTCATTTGCTTGTTAAATAAAGGAGTCATAATTTACAAACGAAAGAACGGAGCTTCTGGATTTGCGGAGATCAGTGAAGGTACCTGTTAACCTTCATATGTGGAGGAACGCCCATCCTAGGAGTTTCTATTCAAGTGGAATTGAAAATTTCTGTCAGTCACATGGCTGTTTACGATGCATCCAGGTAAGGTGCACTTTCCACCTATGAGAACGATAATAGTAAAAAGGGAGGATAACCACTGAAACCGTTATGGCTGTAATCGGTGTTAATCAGGAATAAATCAGCGACTGTGTATCCATAAGCTACCGGCATGATGTGTCCACGATTTCACTCTCATTTCTGGAAGGAATTCGATTGGAAGCATTGCTAAAGATTTTACAGTGGTTTGAGGTGATGAAAAGGATTTTTCTAGCGACTGGTTACAATGGGTGAAAGTTGAGTCTACCTATACGGTCCAGCAACAAGAGAGATGAACGAACGTAGGAAATATAGCCACTCACCGTCTTACGAAAGGAAAAAGTCAGTAGCTGAGTTGACGGTAGTTTACTCTCCGTTTTCTAGGATGAAAAGGAGTTATACTGGCGGACTACTTGCCACACGTTCAGACAATTTACTGTACCGATTACTACGGTTTATAGTTTATAGTTGAGTGAGGAACTAGGTGAAGTAGCGAGCAATGCCCATAAAAAGACTGCTGCTGTAAGAACACAATGCATTTTTCCGTTTTACCAATGAAGCTATTTCGAATTCAGCAGGTCTGGTGGGTGGGTGGTTATCTCTCGGTCGTGGTATTAGGGATAACTTCCTTGGTCAGACTTTCCAAATTTCGATTTCCCAAAATCACACTGGGATTGTTGCTTCAAAAGACCATGGCCGAAATCCTTCCCGTTCCTTGCTCTCATTCTCTGCTAACTATAATAACAACGACGAGCCTTAAAACTCTATATTAAAAAAACCGGAAGAATCAAATGCAGCTGAACTAGGGATCGAAATCTTACCTCATTGTACGGTACATAATTCTTTCGATAATTATGACGTGATTTCAGAAGTCGAACAGGTACAAATCAATATAAAAAATTCATTTACTACGGATCTAAATATAAGAGGATTGTGGAAAGTTGTAAAATTTCAGATAAACCAGTGTATAATAAAATAAATAAATACAATAAAAGATGTAATCTCACAGCATAATATGTACAGTACATTAATTAAATCAACTACATTTACACAAACTGTTGGCAATATTTTGTAGATACCTTAGGAATAAATCCTTGGATGGGGTAGAAGGAGTTACAAATTAAAAATTCTTTCAATCTTTTCCTGAATTTAATCTTATCACCTGCTGGACATTTAAGATGTGAGGGTAACTTATTGTATATATGTATCCCTCAATATCGAACCCCTTTTTGAACAAATGACAATCAGCTGTAATCCCTGCTAGCTCCATAATTGTGTATTTTACTATTTGGTTTAAACAGAATATGATTTGTGAATACTAAGGAGATTAATGTGTATATATATATTTGGCCACCAATGTTCAAATTCGTAACTTCTTGAACAGCTCTCTGTATGAACTTCTACTGCTAATTCTTATTACTCGCTTTTCGGCTCTGAATAATTTGTATCTATGAGTTGAATCATCCCACAATATTATTCCGTATGATATTAAGGACCTTTACATTTAAAGTTCAGACTGAAGTGTTCTATAAAAGCTGCTTAACCAAGAGAATACTATGGTGTAATTGCTTACAGTGTTTTCCCTCCAGGTGACTTCAAGAACTTCTTGATACGCTCTGTATTTTCAACTTAATTACACGAAAAAATGTTTTTGCAATAACGGATAATAGGAAAACGCAAAGATTATGTGAAAGTACAAACTAAAAGCGGTCGATGTGCACAATTATATTACAGCCAGGTGATGCTCCTTGTACGGTGTAGTTAATTCCACAATGTCATAGTCAACATTTATTGATAAAATATTATCGCAGAGAAGAAAGGTTTCCATTTTCTTCCTACAACATATTATTTGCGTTACTTCCTACTGAGTTGGTTTTATCAAAGACGGTTCTATTTGGTTTCGTGTTTCTAATTTCACATTACGGGGTTATCCTCAAGATTGGAGTCTATCAGAATGAAGGTTATGCCACAAGCGCTCACTGCCTGCCAGAACTGAAGTCTTGTTTTGTATGAAATAACATTAACATACCGTTAAGACGCTTCTCAGAAGTACCCATGTCACAAGCAGAATTAAACGGTTAACTGTAGACCTTACGAGATCCACATCCCGGTGGAGACGTTCACTTTTATCCTTGATAACAGAGTCGTCTTTAGTGGCCACGCTGCGCAACGCGGAACTCCCGTATGGCGCCTTCTTTATTCCTCGCCTGGCCTGTCTCCCATCGTAACCGAGGACATGACGAAATGGCGATATGAGGGGGCCGGCCATTTCAGCAGCCGTAGCGAAGCGGAGTCGCGTTAGTGCGGGCTGACAGCATTCTTGACGAGTGTCAAGCGTTAATGTGAGCAGTTAACACCTCTCAAGCATCTCAGTTGCCGCAACCGGAGATAATTGACGTGTTTTGCGAGGTTTATTGGGCGAGTCCCGCCGTTTTTCTCACATCGTCGGGCTGAAAGTCAGACTCTTGAAGAATGAGTGGCGTTCGTTCGACAGTGTTATGAGCGGTTTGCTTTCACTCGGCCTTGTCAAATTCCTTGTGAACCGCGTGACGACACTTTACTGTGTGACGACAACTTTCATTTCACCCAGTTTTGAGATTCAATCGATTTATTGCTTTCTTTGATATAGAAATAACAGGAAATGAAGTAAAGGAAGAAAACAATTGAATTTGTCACGTTTATCCACAGTTTTTTTTTATTTATTTTTAAATCGAAATGCCAATACTATCGAATAGTAGCAAAAAGAAAGAAAAAAGAACGCACACAAATGTGTGTGTGTGTGTGTTTCTTAGGTGGATATCACACCCGTGACCCTTAGCACGAGAGTGCCAAGCGCAGCAATTCACCCAAAACATTTATAGGGATTATAACCTGTACAAAATTGTAAGCTTCGATTTCTAATAAACAAAGATTCACCATGATTGCATTAACGTGAGATACTTGATGTGTCATATTATTCCCATTTTCACACTGAAGAAATCAAACGAAATATTGCCATAAATTATTGGGGTTAAGAACAGATTTACATTTTCTGCTCTGGCGCCTGTCTCGTAATCTTAATACACGCTAAACATTCAAACTGTTCAGCAATTTTTACACGATGCCGTCTAAAAAAATAGAAAAAGGTCTGCTACAGATTTATACTTAAAGGTACTGTTTCATAGTGCCTCGGCGTACTATAATTAAATTGAAGTAAATATGAAAGAAAAACGGATAACCGACGGTATCGCAAACGATAAGTGAAAGCTAATTCATATGGAGGGTTACTTAGAATGACATAGAAATGGAAGATATTTCTTACGTTACATCCATCAAAAGGCGAAAGTGTTTCCCTGACCCGAACACTTGAGCCCGTAGGTAATACTGCTCCCTGTCTGAGGTCAGTAGAGGATCTCCACAGTAGTGGAGTTTTCCGAAGCTATGCTTCACGTCCGCTTCGGTCTCCACTGGCCTCGATGCGTTTTCACCTGTCAGTCCTCAATAGCGCTACAAGCTAACTGCCGCGTACTATTCACTCCCTGTTACTTTGATTTTATAGAGGTGTTCCGGATCTGACCTAGCTTCTATTCATATTCGCTATTATAGAGAAACAACGTTTTCCCCAGCCTCAAGATACGCAAGATGCTGGTAAATAACAATTCAGTTATATAAATTAGAATGTTTTCCTGCTTTTTGCAACTTCGTTAAATTTCGATATTCAGGCTACAAGCTTAAGAGCCTATATACAGTTTCATTTATTCCAGACTTTATCATCAACTTTTCAAATTTCTTTGCGTTTTCATACACATCTGCTGGAGCAGAAACCAGAGATAAAGGCACTTGAAATTTATACTTTAACAACATGCTTAGCTTATGACATACTTACAATTTTTCTTTTAAGTAACAGGCAATCCATGATAGTATAAGCGCTGTATATTTTCATTTCAGTAGCATGTTATCACATTTCATGTAACATTTTGGTATAGAATATCTTACATTTATTTAACAGGTTTCGTTCGATCTGTTGCACTTCCGATAGTGTGTTTTTAAAACGTATTTGTTTATCCCTTAATTCTTTAATATTAATTATGATTTTTTAAAAAAAACCAACGTCAATTCCTTTAGATTGTGGGCTCTTTTCATATCATCTTTGTGTTTCATAATTCTTAGCATTGTGTTATTTATGAAGTTGTTTTCATTGTATTTCTGATTTTATGGTTAAGCTGTTCGACCAAAAATCAGCGTTTTACGCATATAAATATTTATAGATGATTGATTCAGTTTTATGTAATTAGGTTTGTATGGAGTATTATTTCCGGTTGTGTTTTTTTGAGTTACGGCGTCTCTCTAACGCTTATCAAACGGTGCATATCGTATTGTTAATGGTTCTCAATACTTAGTTCCAGTACTTCTCTACAAATACAGCTAAGATTGGTTACCTACTAGTTTCGCTAATATGTGTTATACTCAGTGTAAGAATTTAGATCTTAAAGACTTTTCGCAGCTTGTGAGAATGCTAACACTGAGTTTTTCTTCCGATTTGTTATTGTTGAATGAAATGTAAAATGTTTTCACAATGTTGCTACACAAATTATTAGTCAAATCATTGTTTCTTTTCTTTTTAAGAATAACAGGGTCTATTACCAGCATTCAAAATTATTTGTTTGAGACTAAGAAACTTACACGACATCTACATAGCTTAAATATTATTTCTATGTATTTAAATCATTAATATAAGTTAATAGAACCGAATGCATTGATAGAAAATATTTGATTTTAAGTAAGATGAATTTCATATGATTTTCTCTTTCTGTTCTCTAGACACATGCTGGTTCCACGTTAATACGTCGGAACCTACAAATTGTTCTATCGGTCTGAAATTTGGTACATACATTCCTTAGGCGATAATGTTTGACTGAAAGTGTATAAAGTAAGCTTTGAATATGTGGAAATGAAGTAAAATCACTCAAAATGTGGGTAGATGCATACATGTTATTACGCAATAAATGCACGGTAATAGCTGTTGATATTTATTCCACGTGTTTTTAAGTCTTCATTGTTGGATAAAAACTGCTTTCCACATGCAAATTAAAGATACTTAATAATTAGAAAATCAGTAGCAATTACAATTTCTCTGTGCGTAACTGTAAGATAATTCCATGACAGCTTACTCTTCAGGGTAAAACATGGCGTCTACCGTAACCAATATTTCATACAGAGCATTTAAGTTGGTTTAATTTTTTGCTAATAGCAGTTGTGGTTAGGTTGAAATGCAGCCTGGACCATGAACTAAGAGTAAGAAACACGCAAAATAAATATCAACATGAAATAAGGTGCATTTCTTGAGTAATAACGTGTATGCATCTACCCATATTTCGAGTGAGTCTACTTTATTTCCACATATTCGAAGCTTACGTTATACACTTATATTCAAATACTATCGCCTAAGGAATGGGTGCATCAAACTTCAGACCAATTGGACAATTTTTGTAGGTTCCGACGTATTAACGTGTTATTCACTTGCTTATAATTCAGCCAACTTCTGCATATAAATCGAATTAAGAGAGGTTATCGTTTTATCAAAACGGATATTACGGTTTTCTGTAATTGTTTTGCAGCACATCTTTCCAACAGTTTCTGATTACTTACCAATTATAATAAAAATCTACCTATAAATACATTTTATCACTTTTTTAAAAAATACAAAAATTAAAATTGATTTGTGATATACTTTTAAAATTACAGTTTCCGAATCAGACACTGTTGGAAAGGTAGCGTTCACTGTACCTAATAACAGCATGTTGTGATATGTACTTTCGCTATGAGAAAAATGCAAATATATTCTGTAATACAAGAGTCGAAAGAAATATTATGTCTTCCTAACATCTGCTAGCTTAACAGTTCCGTATTTGACTTTTATTAAATCAGCCATATCATGTGATACCAAGAGAGTCATCTGGTGAATATATCGCACATTAGTTTTTGAATAGACAGGATTAAACCACATTACATCTAAAGAAATGAAACAAAATGTAAGTGGGTTGGATCGCGAGTATTTCGGTTCGGAACAGAAATAAATAAAGCAACAGTAATCTAATACCTAAAAGATAAACTTTTTTATTTATGAGTCTTAAAACATTACAGACTTGTTGAATAGTACCGATATTGTGTTCAGAACTAATTTGAGATTAAAATTAATAATAAAAATATAGTGCCACGAGAAGGAGTGAATTTTTTCTATTGAAAAAGAATTTTACTTTGAGTAAAAATTTCAGTATTTGGAAGTAATTTTCTTTTTGACTGAGCTACTATTTTAAATCAAAAATGACCTATAGGTAAAAGCAATGAAGGAGGCAAGCGAAATATATTTAACAAGTTACTAACTGTAACGTAGGTATATACATATTCTGCTGTTCAAGTTTCTCCATGTTTTATAGCGTTCATTTGGTTTCCGCCTTCTTGTGTAGTATTATGCAGTTAGACGGAAAGTCCTGCAGTAGATAGTATTGCATGTGACGAATGAAAGAAAAAGATCCTGTCTTTCTTCTCCCCCCAACCCATCTCCAGCTGTATAGGAATGCTGGAGACTTCTCTCACGGAACTCGTGGAGCCTCCAGTTGATGGACCATTGTACGTTTTGGCGTACCCCTCAGTTCGTGCCCATAAAGCCCGACAATGCATAACGGCCGACTGCGATCACGACCAGCTCTCTGTACGAGCTTTTGCACCTTAGCAGAGGCTACACGCTGGTGAATGAATTTGTCGATACAGATTATTAACGACTTTATGTCAAACATCTACCAAGAAATATTGCACCACGAATATTTGAAGACAGACTTCATGGACGGTTATAACTTCCAATACAAAAATGTCCAATATTATTGCTACTATTTTATTCATTTAAAATATTCCAAACGTACCAAGCAGAAAGTCTATATCTATATCTTATATATATATATAAATAGACGTGTGTTTCCCTATATTTCACTTTTCAGCCACCCCTACCTAGCACAGATCACTGGTGTTTGTGTGTGGAAGTAGCATGGAGTTTCCTGTCGTGCACAACATTGGCCGAATGCCGGTAGCTGTGGGGATGTGGGAGACATGATGGTAAAAGTGGTCGATGCAGGGCATTTTCATATTTCGACCAAAGACATGTGTCTCCGTATACGTCACTTTGTTGACTTGTGTATTCTTATACTTCTCTTTCCTGCCACAACTACATAGGATAGACCATTGATGATTGTGTGTGGTAATAACATCGAATCTCCCATCGCGCAGTATGGAAGTTAGATGTCGGTAGCTATTGAGTTTTGGGAGATATGGTGGTTGAAAATGTTCGACCTGCGCCACTTTCATATTTCTACCAAAGACGTATGTGTCATGGTGTATAACTTTTCAGCCAAAACTATGTAGCGCAGATCACTGGTGTTTGTGTATGGTAGTAGCACAGTCACCCGTCGATCACAACGTCGGCCGAATTTCGGTAACTGTGCGAGTGTGGAAGATATGGTGGTTGAAATTGGTCGATCAAGGATATTTTCGTATTTCGACCAAAGACATGTGTGTCGGTATATTTTACTTTGCTGCCTGAACTACATAGCGCTGGCGTTTGTGTGTGGTAATAGCATCGAGTCTCCCATCGTGCACTATGGTGGTAAGATGTCGGTAGCTGTCAATCCAAATTCCTTACAAACACGAACGAAATTATGGGCACCAGCTATGTCTCCATATAGAGCCAAGAATCTATGAGAACGGTAAGAAACATTCCGATCCATCATAGCGTGAAACTCCTCTGGAAAAGGAACGCAATAAAACAAACTAAATTTAATAAGAGCTTGGTTGATTTTAAGACGGTTCGGCTGCAAAGTTGGTGATATCTATACTTTCGTACTAAAAATCTCTTCTTATTGAGATTTGTTTGGATTACCACGTCGAACCTTTGACTCAGAGATATTAGCATTATCAGATCAACTAGCAAAAAATTAAACCGCTACTTCTTTATAATACTGCCCAACAATAACGCTGATACAGTACTCTTCTAATTTATATTTTACTCCACGGATGTAATGCCTTTATATTAAGTTGCTTTGAAGAATGAGGTTTTAGCGTAGATAAGCGATTAATACTGAAAGAGAAGTTCGTCTCCATATTGAGCTGGCATTAAGAAGCACGTTGTTCAAATGTATATGTTACGCCCAAATACCGAAAAGGCTTTTCGGTCTTTGAGCGTAAAAACGACCACAAGGCGTCCTGTCTTCTTGAAAACGGCCATGAGACATTGTGGCTTCACGACGAATCAGTCCTGGGTGCATTTAATATATACGATTCTTCTTACCCATCGCGTTACAAGTATCAACAAAAAAAAGTGAATCATCATTATTAGAGAACGCGACCTGGACCAGACCCGAATTTCGCGTTCTGGCACTTTATTAGTTATCCACAACGCGTTCTGGCTATTTTTTGTAAGTGCCATAACGCGAATAATGTGTCGTGGCCGTTTTCAAGAAACCAGAGCGAATTGTGGTTGTTTGTTTTTTCATTCAATGAGCGTTTTGGGCCTTTGAGCGTAACATATACTTGTATATATTTTATTTACACTGTTGCCGCTTGTTTGGAAGACATTACCAGTCCGTCACAGTTCACGGCACGACCCTCATTTGTAAATACGAAGAAACAGTCTCATGTAATTATCTTTCAAAGCGGGCGTAGAAGAAACAAGTTCTTTACAATTACCGAGGGTGGTGGTGTAACGGTTAGCGTTCTGGCCATCATTCGGGAGGACAGTGGTTCAAATCCCCGTCCGGGCATCCAGATTTGGCTATTCCATGGTTTCCCAAATCACTCCAGGCAAATTCCGGGATGCTTCGGTCGAAAGGCCATGGTCGAATTCCTTCCCATTCCTTCCACCCCATCCTCTCCCGTCTCTAAAGACCTCGCTGTTAAGAGACGCTAAACAACATATATATAAAAAAATTCTTTACAATTCGCCACAACGCACGTACATCACGCGGTGCATCCCGGAGGATGGGACTAATGAATTAATTCAAACTGTCGTTTACAGCCATTAAGCTAGCTTCAGAAAGTGTCCGACGACGTTGACGAGGGAAAGTGCGGAAGCCTTCCTGTGAGTTAGGTGTACTTTCTAAAAGCGCTGCTGCACCACGGGAGTATTTGGAATTTACATACCGTCTACCTAGTCCCGATCGCTGTGAGAGAGGTGTGAATAATGAGGGATGTTCCCAGGTGGGCTGGTTCACTTTCACGGCGAGGATCGACTGCGTTCGGTTTCGTCGCAATTATCGCCCATTCCTTACTAGGAACCGGAGCCGTTTACATCACTAACAACTCCACAGACAGCGTCGGGAAAGCGGGCGCTCGGCTGTCGCTGTGCAGTCCTGAACCGGACTGACTGGCTCACGACTCAGGTTAGGATGACACTCTGCATGATGTATCCTCGCGTATACAAAGTGTTAAAAATGTACTGCATATTTTAGTTGGTGACAGTATGCATCAAAACAAGTCAAAAATGTGTAATTAACACTGGGCGGCAAATACATACATTTGAAGTTAAGGAGAGGTGTGCAATATGACATCCGTTCACGGCGATGCATGCCTCTGCCCTTTCGGCGTAAGGAATCAGGCACTCTTTGAAACTATCTCGGTTGGTTCTGTGCGTCTTCAATGCATGTTAGCACGTAGAGGACCAACCAAGACAGTTCAAACAATGCGTTATTCCTTACGCCTAAAGGGCAGAGGCATGAATTGCTACGGACAAACGTCACATCGTGCACCTGCTTAACACTCAATGTTTATTATATATTTTTGCCTTGTTTCGATGCAAGCTATCACCTCCAAAAATAAGCGATACTTTTTGAACTCCGTAAATATGATCTAAATAGATTTTGGCCTTGATTTCGTAGCTCTATTTCGGCCTCTTGTGAATCCCCGCTCCCCTCCCCTTCCCCCCCCCCCCCCGCCCACGTAGTCTGACGTGGTTTTTTGCCTCTACACCCCCCTACCCCCACCCCCTCGTAACACGTAGCATTTTTCTCTATTGATTCCAGAAGACATTTTGCACTGTTTTCTTTTGTCAGACTATCGTAAACTACGTATAGACATCATCAAATGACGGAAATAAATATTCACATGTTGTTGTGTGTTCTGTACCTTATTTCAACTGTGGCAAATAATATGAATGAAAAGCGACGTGGCTTGGCAACGAACCTCCCCCAACCTCACCCCCTCACGTTTCCCAGCGTAGCTTTATACTCAACCCTCTCAACCCCCTCCCCCCCCTAGACCAAGACACGTAGTTTATGGACGTTCCCTAATGTGTGTTGGTGAATCAATGACACTAAGTTTAAGCAAATTAGCATTGCGAAATGCGAGTTACTCTCATGCAATGATGGATCTACACAGATTGTGAATTAAATTAAATTCGCAAATAAAAATAATAATAAAAAATTACGGCACTTTCTTTATTTGGTTCATTAAATTCTCCAACGTATTATTCATATGATTTTTTCTTGAAAAAATTATCTAGTTAAGTATTGAATTTATGAGAATCATTCATTTACTTATTTTGCGAAAACCATTAAGTCCAGAAAGATGGCTATAGTTTTCTTTTAAACTATAGCGGGATACATATAATTGGAAATGATTTTAAAAAATCGTATCAGTAGATTCGTAAGCAAACGCTTTTTCTTCTGCTTCTGGCTTTACGCATTGGAGGCAGGATAGGACTGGAGGTAAATAATTGGAAACAATTCAGCTATGTCTTTTTGAAGGAACCATCCCTGCATTCGTCTGGAGTGATTTGAGAAAACCATGGAAAATTCAAATCTGCATTGCTGGACGGGGATTCGAACCCGCTATCTTCCTAATGCCAGGGCAGAGCGTTACCACTCACCCGACGCGCTCGGCTTGTTGAACGACAAAAAACACTGTAGGGGTAAATCGACCCCAACCCACCCCCTAGTGGGTAGGGCGGGAGTTAACCGACGTTTTGATGCGTTCCGGAAATGCTGGGACGATTTTAGACTTGGTACACCTCTTACTCATTGGGTGATAAAAAATATTCCATACATACTGTTTACCGCTGGATACTCAGTAGGCTATATTTTAAGCTTATTTAATTACATAGTCAGACTCAATAATTTTTTAGAAAATTCCACCTCATCGAAGCTATATTGCGACATAGAATACATGTGATGGCATGTGTTGTTGATTCACTAAAACTAATTACAACAACAAAGCACCTATACTTCTGTAATTCTTGATGGATAACGCATATCGGAAGCAACAACGCAATTAGATTCTAGTCCTCGATATTACGTGTATGGTATTCTCCAGTTTTAGTTTTTCATTTATTTTCATTGTGTGTCGTTACCTTTCTCGTATTACTCAATCGGTGCCCGCCCTATTCCTACAGTAAAGCAATCATTCAAATTTAAAGAGCCGGGTTTAATGAGCCAATACTCAATATATACAAAAAAAAAAAAAAAAAAAAAAAAAAAAAAAAAAAAAAAAAAAAAATCCGGGTAAAGTAGCGTGATGACCTATACCTCAATTAAGGTAAAATGAACATCCGCTGAGTAACATTTAAGTTCGTCCAGTTTACGAGCCACTGCCAATTTTATCCATAAAACAAGTGTCATAACACAGGTGTTTATGGTGTTTTTTGTATGATATCTAAATGTATTCACTCATGATGCAGATAGCCAATGTTCAGAATCACCTATATTACAGATAAGCGCAAACCAGAGTAACATTACGATCCCGCACTCAACGAGAGTAATGGAAAATACATTTCTTGATGAAATTTACGGCACCGTCGACAGAAGAGCTCACTAAGCTCGGTGAATACTGCACTAACGGAGTGGCTGACAGTGTTACTCTCCCAGGGAGTAACAATAATAATTTAACGTGGTCTCAGAGAACTGATGTCAGATGTTCTTACCGGCTAGCAAGGTGCCTCTACCTAAGAGGCCTGTCCTGTTAATCCTATCAGGTAAAGTGGATCTACAGTTTAACATTCAATCCGAAACATGGAGTAATTTCATGCCATATCAGTATCCAAGCGATTATTGTGGCAAACAGTCAAAACTATGTGATCGGAATGCAAACAGGCTGTCGACAGAGTTGCAACAAGCGCAGGTTTGCCTCCGTGATGGGAGAAGGGGTGTGATCGTGTGTCGAATAGTTACTACTAGACACAATAGTAACCAGGAAAAAAGTCTAAAGTTAATTACTGTATCAACTGATTCGATACACCATACATTCAACGTTAGGTCCAGAGTTGATTTTGCGAACGTAACAGCCTGGTGCGAAGAATGACACTTGTGGTTTCCCGCTAAAAATGACAGGTGATTCATAACTGAGTAGCTGAAACCAGTTCGATCCAAATATGCAATTAATGATACCGTCCTTAGCGAGGTGCCAGGCTTAGGGGGTGAGTGGTAACGCCACCCTGTCATTCAGGAGAACACGGGTTCTAATCCCCGTACAGCCATGCAGATTTCGGTCTTTCGTGGTTTCCAGGTGAATGCCCAGATAGTTCCTTCAGAAGGTCATGGCCGAATTATTTTCCCATTGCTTAACCCCATTCCTTTGTTCTCTTAAAGTCCTGGAGGTTGAGAAGGCGTAAAGCAATACGGAAATAATATGAGCTGTAGAATCCGCTAACTAGTTAGGTGTGATAACTCATAATAATCTGTTGTGGAATGAACAGGCTGAGAATGCAAACCATATGCTTCGTTTCCTAGATCGTAAATTGAACCACTGTTCGTCGATTTCATATGAAGCTCTAGTGTGACCTCACTAGGAAAAACTGTTTTGGGTCTCCATCGAAAAGGGTTAATAGAGGCGTTGGAAAGGAACCAAAGAAGAGGCACCCGATTCGTGATATGTAAACATGTAGCTAGCAGGAAAGAGTCAGTGTGATGTTGACGGGGTTAGATTCGGAATATCTGAAACACCGCAGGCGTAGCTTTCGTCAGATGCTAATTGGGAAGTCCATTATAGATTTATTTCAGGGTGACTTTAAACACATTTTGCTACCAGCAACATTCATTTCCAGGAATGACCGAGAAAATTAGATAATAGATATTAGGGCTAAACTGATTGTATTCTTTATTCACTTCCCCACGAGCTATAAGGGAACGGAATAGGAAGGATTTATGGACTGAGAAAACACAGAATATCACAGGAGTTGTTCTCTACGAACTGCCTCTGCCATCCTGATCCTGGTTTACCACGGTTTTCCCATATAACTCCAGGCGAATGCCGGAATAGTTCTTCAGGATAGCTCTCACCATGCATATACATTTACATATTAGGATAGTTGCAACGCTTTCTCTCCCATCCACTGCGTAGTGAACCTCGGAGTATAAGTAATGGTACGAAGCGATACATCCAGCCTGACATTTCTATTTGATTTTCATGTACTTCGTTGAGTACACTAGTGACTAGACAAATGTAACGCTGAATTAAAAATGCCTATGCTCCAGAACGGCGCTGAACCGGCAACCCCTAGAACCTGACGCTATAGCACAAGCCTTTTTACAGTCAGCCATTCGCTATATTGCTGACATGGGAGGAGGCAAAACCAGGGAGAATATAGGCAAGGACAAAATCAACTACTTTCCAAGTACGAATATGTTTTGTGTTAATCTCAAATTCCTGTCTTTCGAACAAGTTACAAGATTCGTACACACAAACAATCCATAATCACTGACCATTCCGTTTTATTTCCTAACTGTTCATTAATATTAATTCAATTAGTAGTTATAGTAACTTCGTGTGGCCTTTATGACATTGTGGCAGAGTTTCTCACTGGCTATACAATTCGCTTCTGTTGTAACCAACTATACTAATCCGGTAACTACAGTGTAACGTGGAATCCGAGCCACAGAAACATTCTGGCATACTTCACATTTAACACGGAAACCGGCAAGCTGCCGGCCTTCCATGGAAAATTTTAAATGCGATGTATACGATGGTTCTAACAGATCGGCGGCACAGTTGAGGCAGTGCCGAATTTTTCCGTGGCAACGCGGCGTCTGTGGGTACAGGATTCACAGTAGAAGCAATTCTCAGTGGAACGTGTCGTGGAGATACGCAGCCCGACTCGAACCCAGACCACCGGCAGTGCGGAACGCGGAACAGCTGGCGTTACACAAGGCACCGGCAGCCTCGTTACGACGTGACCCGACCCCAAACGACACGGTCAGCTTTCTACTGGCGGCCGACACAAAAGGCTCCACCTGTCCCGTCAACAGTCAACACCCGTCGACTACCCGTCGACGGACTTACATGATCGATTCTCTAAAGTCTCTTTGGTCCTGTAAAACACATAGTCATCAATAAAGTATGCTGCCAGAAATGGAACTTTTTCATGTATCATCGCTTAAGAATATTTGCAGCTGTTCCATTGATTCTGTGATACTGTAAGCATATCTGACAATATAATAGATTTTTTTATTTTGCTTATGGCTTTACACTTCGTCGACGTCGAGGTTATTAGAGGCAGGAAAGAACTGGAGTGAAGAATGGGACGGAATTCACCCATGGCCTTTTGAAGGAAGCATCCCGGAATTCGCCTGGAGTGATTTGGGGAAACCTTGGAAAACCAAAATCTGGATGCCCGGACGGGGATTCGAACCCGCGTCCTCCCGAATAAGAGGCCAGAGCGTTACCGCTCACCCACCATGATTGGTGCAAATATCATAGAATCCTTAGGATACAACACGCCTATTGACAGTTTACGTTATACAGCCACATAGATTTTTTGTATATTATTATTTATTTATTTATTTCCCCGGTGGTCCTGCACCTCCTGGCATTTTCCGCATTTCAATCTCCACAATTGTCTATTGTGCGCCTACTTCGGTTCTATATTTTGACCGCTCCACTCCAATAAATCATCTAAGCGGTGGTATGCCTCATAGTCTCCTGTTAGTTGGTTGGTAATTAATTCTTACATTCCCTTTCGCCCATTCTGTTTAGGTGGCCCGAACCGTAATAGTTGTTACCTTTCATTATTCTAGATTGTTGTGTTTTTTATGCTAGTCTGCTTACTAATTCTGTACATTCCACATTTGTTCTATTATAGATCCTCGGGAAGTTCTTCGAAGAAAATCCATCTCCACTGCTTCCATAAATTGAAAACTAACTAAGCAAAAAATTATGGCACATTAACGCAGAAAATTCCTTCCACGTTTTTCATACTTAACTACGGCAGATTTCAACCAAAAATATATAGCTGTTCTGTTCAGGTTTTATTTTTTCGTCATGGTAACATGACAGTGCAGAAGCAACCAACTGGTTGTGGCATTACACGTGGGCATCGTTGTTAAAAAATTGTAAACTTAGGATACGTAATCAAGATGTTGACTCCTGTTTGTTTGTTAACTGAACTGGATAAATCGGTATATGTAAATAAGGTACAACACAATTTAAATGCTTAAAGCAAAGTCGGTTCGTGCGATTTTCAGCTAAAAAATAAGTGAATATCAAGGACACAGCAATGTTGCGATTTATGTTAGCATTAGGCAGATGGTATCTTTTACCTTCGTAATGACAGTGTCTCAGATTAGAGTTACAAAAGATTATCGGTGTAATAGTGACAATTTTTTTTATGTATAACGCTTTATTGGAGTTTCGTTTTTTTTTTTTTGTTTTGTTTTTTTAACTCCTTTACGTCTCTCAACAGCGAGGTCTTTAGAGACGGGAAAGGATGGGGGCAAGGAATGGGAAGGAATTCGGCCATGGCCATTTTAAGGACGCATCCCGGCATTTGCCTGAAGTGATTTGGGAAACCATGGAAAACCCAAATCTGGATTCCCGGACTGGCGTTTCGTAAAGATTTAAAGTGTCTCTCTTTCGTAACAAGAAATTCGCGTAAATAGCGTTCTCCAATGAGATTTTCCAGGTAAGCACTAAATATTGCAATGGGGCACAGTCAGGAAGATGAGCTATATATCTCAAGCCTAGAATTCGGGTGGATGGGTCATTGTGATTTCAATTTTCTACAGTTTCCCGATATCACTTTTGCCAAATTTCAGGATAGTTCATTTCAAAAACGATGGCCGTGTCCGAAGTCCTTCCCGTTCCCTTTAGGGGATGCCCGAGACCCCCAGCAGCCTGCCTCCTAGGTTTCACCATGGAGGAATATAACATAAAAGTACCTTCCCTACAATTTATGTTCTGCATTGACCGCGATTAAGCATTTCTGCATTACATCCTGCTATAAAGACGAAGCGCTTAAATGATTATGGTTGCTGTCCTGTGATTACTAGAGATTCCCGTGCGCAGTTTCCTGCACAGTGTCAGAGGGCATCAAGATGCAGTCGCTGATCAGTCGGTGTTTAAATGAATCGCGTGCAACTATCGACGATGTGTTACGTCACATTCTTACCACCGTAACGAGAGATCATAAACTACAGTGAGGTCAACGTCAACATGGTGACCCGCTTAGGAAACTGGTCTTTCTAGAATATATGTGAGAGTACATGGTTTTCTTGTAAGGTGCCACTAGTAAGAAACCTGTTTGTTTCAACGCAGGATAAGTTGGCTGATGACAATAGGCCAGCGTAAACATATCATTTGTTACGCAGCGAATTCTGAATCAACATCGTCGCCAAAGCGCAGTGTCGCTATTGAAATATAATTATTTGACCAGCCAGTTTTTTAAAATACTACTTAATCATTAAAAAGACTAAAGTTTCAAACAGTTACATCGAGTCGCTTGGGTGACAGGAAAGGACTTAAATCCTCGTCCGGCCATCCAAATTTCGTTTTCCCATAGTTTCCATCAATCCCTTCAGGTGAGGCAAAATGGTTCCTTCAGGATAGCATGGTCGAATTCCTGCTCGCTCCTGCCTTCCGTCCTTTCCCACCTCTAATGACCTCGACATCGACTAGCCATAAATCGCGAAGCAGAATGAAAATACCATTTTATTATATGTCAAAGCTTTCATACAGTGAGAGTTTAGAAGATTCCGTTTATATATTTTAATAAGCCTTGTCTATCTCTTAGTTCCCAGACGCTTCTTTGGCAGACAGAGAACATCAGAGACTACGCGTGGGTAGCGATGCCAATCTTCTGACACCAAGCCCAAAGCATCAAGTTGAAAAGGTCGTCTTACAACTCCTCTAGTCATCAAGTGGGTGCGCAGACTTCCACTCTCGTTGTCGATGATATCCTGGTTGTCCGGGTTGAACCACGTCAATTTATGAAAACCTAACGTTTCGGCCGTCATTTTGCGGCCTTCTTCAGTTCTGGCCGCAAAATGATGGCCGAAGCGGCCCTTCTTCAGTCCTCTGAAGAAGCCGGCAAAATGACGGCTGAAACGTTAGGTTTAATAAATTGACGTGGTTGAACCCGGACAACCAGGATAACAACTTCTAGTCATGATTATACACATAACAATGTTGTATGACATGAATTGGAATACAGTACTGAGATTGGCAGTTGTGAAGGCCAAACGTAACAGCTTTCAGCTCTCCAGGTGTGGAAGCTTCCGTGATAAGTGCTTGTTTTCTATATTGATCAAACATGTAAAAATATAATGATAAATGATCAACTTAATTTCCGATTTTTTTAAAAAAAAAAAAAAGGAAAAATCTTCTGCAGTTTCCATGTTAAATATAAAAAAGTGATAGTGGTTGCAGATTCATCTAATAATATTATCATTTTTAGTACTTACTTGGTAGTTATAGATAAGAAGCAAGACTGTTGGATGGATCACATGTTTGGTCAATGTCATACGTATTGCTATGTCAATGAATTTTAGTAGTCAGTGAAGAGATGAGTGTGATAAGCAGGAAAATTCCTATACGCAGGAAATTACAGGTTAGAGATCTACTAATGAAGATTAGACTATGGATTCAGAAGACAAATAACATCAGACTACAAACGAAATTAAGTTAGAGAAAAAGTTATTACAGAGTGTTATGTGAATTCATTGTGAAAGACAAATTAAACCAATAAGGTATTAAAATCATTAAAAAAAAGGAATCATGTTTGCAGTTTTAATCTTCAACAAGCGAATTTTCATGTCATCAATATACAATGAAGTAAACGTGAAATAAACTGGAGTAGTGCGTACTTTTCAGAAAAATGTGTTAGTCAATTTTTATTTTTCATTTTAAGAAAAGCGGGAGGAGAAACATTTATTATTAAAATGGACTCTGTGGCCATATCAGTGTTGTCAGTGAACTAAGTAATGCATTTCCTCCACTGATGCATGCATTTTCGTGCGTTTTCGTTCAACTTGATGTATGAATCAGTATTGGACAAGACAAAGAAATCAGTGAATAATACAACTCAAGCTGTAACCGGCAGCTTTCGGAGCACGACTCCACGAGGTTGTTCACTGAATTAAATTCCAGACTACTTTCGAGCGACTGCAGGTACAAGTTCAGATCACGACGCAGTAAATGTATTAATGGGCGTGCGGTAGAAGTTTTGATTTGCGAGCAAGCAGTATTGGCGAAGGTTGCGGTTAGGTTGAAATGCGGCCTGGACAAGAATGGCAACTGATATTCCGTGTCACAACGTATAGGACAAGGGATTTAGTTTTTATTAACAATTCAAATTGCTTTCATGAGCGCCCTTTTACTGAAATCGTTAGTCCATTGTGATGAAAGTAATTCTAATGTATAATGTGACATGCATCAGATTTTTAACTAGCATTAAGCGGTGTAGCACAGCATGTTAGGATTTCAATATTTATTTTTGATGTGAAATTTCTTTGGGCGCGGTAAAAAGAAAATTGTTTAGCGTCACGCAATGTTCCGCCCATGCGCACTTAACGTTCTGCACATGCGTATTTAAAATGTTTAAGTTTAAATTGCTTCAACACTCACAGAAAATCAGGTGGCGATATCGCATTAATACACACTGATACATGAACCAGTATTTTTAGTTTCATTTTTTGTTTATTAGTTGCTATTTTTTATTTATATTCTTTCAATGTAGATGGTTTCATTATATTCTCTGATCGCTGTTATAGTAATAAAAGAAACATGGAATCACGTTTACATAGCGATACAGTGAACGCAATAATGCGTGTGCGATATTGCTTATTTATATACATCCGATGTAGATCGTTTCATTATATTTTCTAATCGCTGTTACAGTAAGAAAAGAAATATGGAGTTACCTTTATATCACGATACAGTGAATGTAGTGATGCACTTGCGATAAAAGCTTTCAGTTTCATGCAGAAATATTAGCATTCGTTTTTACAACAGAAGGAATGAGTTATTTAAGCTTTTAAAAATAATTTAAGTTATGAACCAGAAACCTGCGTTGGACGGGCTTGGAAGCAAATTATTAACTAATTTTTTATACACTGATACGTGTATCAGTATATTTAGTTGCCTTTTTTACTGATGAGCCAGAAATCTGTATTCAACCCGTCATTTTTGGCGGCCTTAGGAGCTAGTTATTAAAGAAAATTTATTGTGAGAACGGTTATCACACAATTTTGTCTCCTATATAAAAACAATAAACACAAAAGAAAAACTGAGGGTATATGCCATAGTCTATAACTAAGGCGATGCATTTTAACTTTTCAATAATTTTCATTTGTTTAGAAGAGTAACTTGTACAGTCGGGGACATAATTCGAGAGACCCCTCGCCTTTCGATTATGCTTCGTTCTAGACACGACTGCCACATGGGACAGGCATAACTGGTAGGTGGTACACTAAATTCATGATAAAAATAGACCTCTCATTGCCAACGCTTTACCCAGGAATAAAAAAAATGAACTCGCGCGCGAGAGACTCGCAAACGCTCAGAGACAAAGTTCGGAGTTCTACAGTTAAAATAATGACGAGTATCACTATTTTATTCAAAATAACTATTGAATTAATTAAATCGATTGATATAGAGGAATGATACCGCTTTTTTAGAAATTTTGATAGCCACTCCGTATTTTTTTTAATAAACAGTTGACAATTCGCTAGCAAACGAAATTACATGATTAATACTAAAACGAATCGCTAAATTACTCACGGATAAAAAATTTGTAAAACCAATAACAGAGCTTGAATGGATTTAGTCACACGTTCTAGCACTGCAGCGTTATCGAACTGTGTGTTACAAGCGTAAGTAGAAAGTGTATTTGTGAAAGTATTCAGATGGTGAACTAAATCACGAATTATAAATTATGTAGTTATTTCCACATACTTCAGTAGTTCGGAATAAGAACACCTTAATTTTGTTTTCACCATAAAAGTTTTAGAAGGTAAGTTTCACTTGATCGCAGTAGTTACAGATTCAGTGGTAATAATAATAATTAATAACAGTAAATCCGTCGACAATGTAAATAAGTGGTTTTAGGTTTTAAAGCCGAAAAATGGAAGTGGGAAACCTTTCATGCCTTCCTTTGTTTCTCCCTAGCCCTAATACTTCTTGCCTTCCAAACCAGATGGGTTATGGTTAACAAT
>JARYHS010011408.1:120469914-120545450 GCA_031002005.1 Vandiemenella viatica
TGAAGTGAACTACACTTAACGGTTCCTTGAAGTTTATTACTCGGTACAAACAACAGGTAAACCATAAACAAATGTGGGTACAGTTATCAGAAGACCGTCGAGAATTTCAGCCTGGTCCTGATCCGGGGTAGAGAGACGGCTTCTACTTCTCGCGAACTTCCGGTGGTCTTCTGTAGTTGACGCTGGTTCAGCGGTCAGGCTGGAACTGGCGGTGGAGCGGCCGGCTACGCTTATATAGGCGGCCTGGCGCAGGAATTCCGTTGTGTGGTAGTACGGCGACCTCTGTAAGAAATAGTCCCACTTAGCTTCTAGATGATTCTATTTGTTTTCCTGGTTTGTTTTGATGCCTCTGCGCCTGTTTTGAGTCGTATATGTATCCCGGCGTGCAGGCGCGTTGTGTGTGAGGTCTGCCTGGCAGGGGCCTTTACTGGCAGACTGAACATACCTCCCTCCCGGGGGGGGGGGGGTGGAAGCGATGTCTGCGACGTCTGCGAGGTCGTCTGCCGCGGCGCCCTGGAGCAGACTATGAAGCTACCTCCAGGGGAGTACGGAGCTGTTCCCCTGGCGATGCGTGCCGACCTGCGTCGTGGTGCAGGTTGTGGTGGAGGTACTTGTGGAGCTAACGGCATCGGTTCGTCGGCGTCGATGGCCGGGGGCTGTACGGGGGGCGCTGAAGATGGTCCCCGCAGGTGGTCGAGAGGCTGCGGCTGAAGGGTGTCGGAGCGACCGACAGGTTGTGGCGTCGTTGGTGGCGCTGTAACTGTCCATGAGCAACGGTTAGACGGCAGGAGTGGTGGAGGTGGCAGGGAAGGAGAGGAAGAAGTGGATGGCCGTGCCGTGGTGGAAGAGGACGGTGCCGTGGGGTAGCGGGGACGTAGTTGGTTTCGATGGCGTCGCACTATCCGGCCATCCAGGCTGACGTCGAACAGTTGGCGGCCCCGGGGCCGCTGGATGACCCCCGGAAGCCAACCGGCCCGGGAACCAAACCCGCGGGCCCAGACTAGGGAGCCCGGGGTGAAACGGAATGGGCCCGAAGGTACCTGTACTTTGGGCGGGGGTAAGAGGAGATGGAGGAGAGTGCGAGGTTGGCGGCCATGCAGCAATTCCGCCGGGCTTTTGGCCCCCACTGGAGTGGTTCGATAGGAACAGAGGAAGAGTGTCAATGCCTCTTCGAGTTTGTGACTTGTGGTGTATTTGGTCATTTGGGTTTTGAATGTTCTGACTAGCCGTTCCGCCTCCCCGTTAGATTGGGGGTGGAAGGGCGGGGTGAGGAGGTGTTGGATATTGTTGGCGGTACAGAAGGATAGGAATTCCCGACTTCGAAATTGCGGTCCGTTATCTGTGACGATAGCGTATGGTAATCCTTCGATGGAAAAGATCTTCGTGAGGGCTGAAATGGTGACCTCTGTGGTGATTGTGGAGCAACGGACGACATATGGGAAGTGGGAAAAGGCATCCGTCACTAGGAGCCACTGGTGGCCTAGGAATGGGCCAGCGAAGTCGAGGTGAATGCGTTCCCAGGGTCCGGACGGTGCCGGCCAGGAAAGGAACTTTTGAGGGGGGCGGGGCAGTTGTTGGGCACAGATGGTACAGCGCCGCACCATCTCCGTGACATCCGTGGTAAGGCCGATCCAGAATACATGGCGTCTGGCAAGGGATTTGGTGCGGGCAATTCCCCAGTGTCCTTGGTGGAGAGTTTGGAGGATTGTCGGTTGTAGGGATCTCGGAACGACGACCCTCGGGGTGGAATTTGGTTCTGTGCGGAGGAGCACTCCCTCTACTACTGAGAGCTGGTGGCGGATGGAGTAGTAGAACTTGAGGTCTTGATGATGGCGTGGAGGGGAACGTGTTTGCCACCCGTGTTGGATGTGGTGTCGGATGACACGGAGGAGGGGGTCCTCCCCTGTGGCTGCCGCGACTTTTGAGGCCGTGACTGGAAATGTCTTCAGTGCTTCTTGTATGTCATCGTCGATCTGGAACACCAGAAGTTCCGACTTGTCGAAGGCGAGGTCTGGTCCCTGCGGTAGTCTGGATAAGGCGTCTGCATAGGAAAATGCTGGGGAAATGCCTTCCTGAGCGATGATGTGACCCAGGTAGGAAATGGATTGTTGAAAAAATTGACACTTGGAAAGGTTGCATTTCAATCCTGCTGCACGGAGGCGGAGGAAGAGTAGGCGGAGGTTGGTCATGTGTTCGGCAGCGGAGGGTCCCGTGACGACTATGTCGTCGAGATAGTTGATGCATCCCGGAATATCCTGGAGAAGTTGTTCGAGATACCGTTGAAAAATCGCTGGAGCACTGGCCAAGCCGAACATGAGCCGGTTGAGTTGGAAGAGGCCAGAGGGAGTGTTGATGACTGTGTATTGTCGGGACTGGATATCCAAAGGGATTTGAAGGTATGCTTCTGCCAGGTCAATTTTTGTAAAGTAGGTACCTCCTGCTAGTTTACGGAAGAGGTCGTCCGGTCTCGGAAGTGGATAATCGTCTACCAGCAGATGCGGGTTGACGGTGGTCTTAAAGTCACCACAGAGACGTAAGCGGCGTCCTGGCTTCTGAACTATGACCAACGGCGTGGCCCAGGGGCTGAACCGCACCGGCTGGAGGATCCCTTCGTCTTGGAGACGTTGAAGTTCTTCCTGAAGTGGTTGTTGAAGCGCTACGGGTACCTGGCGTGCCCGGAAGTATCGAGGCCGTACGTCCGGCCGGAGTTGGAGTGATGCTTCGAAGTCCTTTGCACAGCCGACGCCTGGTGAGAACAGGTCCTGAAACTCCGTGCAAAGGGCGTCCACTTCAGGAAAAGGAACATGCTGAGATACGAGGTGTATATTATCCTCAATTGAAAATCCGAATAAGCGGAAAGCGTCCAGTCCAAATAAGTCTGCTGTGAGAGAACTGTTAACTACTAAAAAGGGGACTGAACGATGTACAGACTTATACATGACGTTTGCTGTGAATTGTCCCAGGACTGCTATTTCCTGTTTGTTGTATGTCAGGAGGCGCTTGGGGGCCGGCGAGAGGGGGGGCGAGCCAATTTGCACATAAGTAGTATAATTAAGCAATGAGACTGCTGCTCCTGTGTCGACTTGTAGGCGCAGAGGCTTGCCATTGACCGTAACGTCAATAAAAAGTTTGGATGCAGTGGAAGTGTCTACCTGATTGATATCCATAGGTGCGCCGCTCAACCTGTCTTGGTAAGACCCTGGGCGTCGAGAGCCGGGATTGGCATTGGTGGTGTTGGTGCGGCAGACGGACGCCAGGTGTCCTTTCTTGCCGCAACGTGAGCATTCAGCCCAACGACCCGGACAATTTTCCCTCTCATGTGCTGAATAACAGGCGGGGCAGGAGGGTAGGCGGAGCGGGCTGCGGCGTCGGCGCTGCGGGATCCGCTGCTGCTGCCGAGACTTGGTGCCCCTGCCGGAACGGGCCGGTTCGATGTCCTTCTGAGGAAGCGGTCCCCGGTTGTGGTGTCGGGAGGAGCGCGACTGGGAGCTCTGGATGGCGGCGACGTCCTGTGTGTCCTCTACGTCGGTTCGGATTGCGGCCACATCCGCCCAGGACTCCAGGCGGCGATCTGCGGCCGTAGATATTTCGAATTTGTAGGCAAGTTCGATGACCTGCTCCAGGGATGGGTCCTCTAACTTGAGGGCGTCATGCCGGAGAGCGGCATCTGGTGCAGCCTGTATGATGTGATCACGCACCATGTCGTCGGCGTAGGATTCGTGGGAACAACGAGTTTGAAACTTACATTTTCTGCTAAGGCCTTGGAGTTCGGCCGCCCACTGGCGATACGTCTGATCGGGCTTCTTCCGGCATTGATAGAATTCGACGCGGGCCGCGACGACATGGTACCGGCGTCTGTAGTATGCATTCAGTGTCGTACAGATGGTCGTGAAGGTGAGGGTGTCTGGGTCTTGTGGCTGAAGTTTGGTGAGCAAGACATACATCTTCGATTGGTTCCAGGAAAGGAAATATGCACGTTGGTCTTCTTCTTTGGTTATGTGGTGAATTGCGAAGTGTTGTCTTATGCGCTTCTCGTAGGTCTCCCATTCCTCGACGTCGTCGTTGAATGCTGGGAACGGAGGCGGGGCCGTGGGTTGGCGGAGATTCCTGACTTCCGCAATCAGTTGTCTCTGAGATTCGAAGAACTGATGTAGAAGTCCTTGGAGGAACTGTTGCCATTCCGTAGGTGCTGCTGGCGTAGCCATGATGGTCGAGAGTTCTTATCCCAACCTTGTCGCCACTGAAGTGAACTACACTTAACGGTTCCTTGAAGTTTATTACTCGGTACACAATACAACAGGTAAACCATAAACAAATGTGGGTACAGTTATCAGAAGACCGTCGAGAATTTCAGCCTGGTCCTGATCCGGGGTAGAGTGACGGCTTCTACTTCTCGCGAACTTCCGGTGGTCTTCTGTAGTTGACGCTGGTTCAGCGGTCAGGCTGGAACTGGCGGTGGAGCGGCCGGCTACGCTTATATAGGAGGCCTGGCGCAGGAATTCCGTTGTGTGGTAGTACGGCGACCTCTGTAAGAAATAGTCCCACTTAGCTTCTAGATGATTCTATTTGTTTTCCTGGTTTGTTTTGATGCCTCTGCGCCTGTTTGGAGTCGTATATGTATCCCGGCGTGCAGGCGCGTTGTGTGTGAGGTCTGCCTGGCAGGGGCCTTTACTGGCAGACTGAACAGGATCGCCTTTCGATTCCTTTTCGCGGCCTCTGTAAACCTGCGTACAATTCAGCTTTCTATTCGGAGAAGGAATGGCGCTTCTTGTGGTCTCAGTCGATAGATCTCATTAAGATTTGTAGATTATTGGTGTGAAGCAGTAGTATCGAATAGATATCCTGAAGATGTGTTGGGATGAAGCTGTGAGCCAACAAAACTGAACACATCATTGGTCAAAAAGCCAAGACGAAGTAGATAAAACGTTCACGTTTGGATAGTCTCACCCACAATCCAAGCAGCACGTTAAGCGATGCCTGGAACGCAAGACAGACGCGACAATTAATGCGGAACGGCTGGTAAAAGTCGCTGCTTGGAGTCATTCGGGCGAAATCTTACAAAAAAAAAAACACACACACACATACACACAGACTCCGGTAAAAAGAATGTTTGCTTGCAGGAGAGCGTAGCAGGAGGAAAGACGTACTCGGGTAAAAACCACACGGTGAAGTCTCTAAACATAGGTCTGGAACTTAAGGTTATGTCGACTATCTTGATCACTATGGTTGGTCTAACCTAATGAAGGACAGCCAGCGTTTACATTGTCCGCGAACAACATAAGCATAGCGCATATGTCTTCGCGTTACTCTGTGTAATTATAGTTTATCAGGCGTAAACTAGAAACGCCTGAAAATTGTTATTAAAATTCGTGGCACGCCAGTTCAGAGTTGTTAAGACCGCCACGTGTTTTTACTGTTATCGTTGTCTGGCTCAATGCTAGTTGTGTGTAGATTCTTGACAACATGTAGCATTTATACTAGTGTTCAATAATACACACAATTTGGTATTCAGATGAAAAAGTAAATTCGGTGATGACAGAATTTCAAGTGCCTGCGCCTTCCGCCGATGTTGTGGTTGGCCCTCGCCGAACCACGTTACATCCTGCCGTACTCACAGGAACCATTCCAAACCCATACAAATTGCTAGTCGCAGTGGATTTCCCCATGGGGCAATCAATTTCATTACGTATTGTGGCTATCAGTTACGCATTATTGACCTCATCAGATGTTTATTCAAAAGTTTCAGTTTCGAAATTATACATTTGTATCCTTGCTTCACGTTTTTTCTTAACCAAAACTCTCTCATAAAACACACACACATACACACGATAACATAAATAATAGTAATATTTGTAAACCTGAATTTCATTTCAGCATGAAGCTTCCTACCAAAAGAGATTGTGACGTCCTGATGTAAATTATAAATATGGGCACGCAGCAACAATTTGTGTTGTTTTCCACAATAACTGCACATAAAGAACCAAAATTAGTCTAATCCTTTGTTGCATTCATACCCATTCAGGAAGACTGTGGCTGCCGTAGAACGGTTCATAGCTGCGGGGTAAGGCGGAGCTGTTAAAGGCGAATTTGCGTAACGTCTTCTAGAATCCCTCCTCTACATTAGGCGTTCATAATAAGTTAATAACATACTGCGGCAGTTCCGTGACGCACGACGCATGTTTGTATTGATCAAAGTTCTCGATTGTGTTTGCCGGCTTTGAGTACCGGGGATGGAAATTTTTTTCATAACTGTGCAGCAGATACTGGATGGGGGAGGTGCACAATTATTGGTTATCTTATATTTAACTAACAGTAAGGCCCGGCTGAAATACGAAACTCTCTCAAGCGCTCATGCAATAAACGCATATAGCGTTATAATAGAGTTGGTCAGCTGTCTTTAGAAAAGAGTGAAGCATGAGTTCGTGCAACAGTTTTATTATTTCCATACATACGAGACAATGTATGTTTAACTTGCACTCATTACAGCTGTGTAAACACATACGATAATAGCATGACACTTGATCAAATACTCTTTCCTTGGCAGGATCTAGTAATTGGAAACCAATTTAGGGAGCCACATCTATGTTATACAGTTAATAGAAGCTGATAACTATATAAAATATGTGTTGTTCAAACAACTAAAAGTTTCATCTGCTGGGTTAGCATAGAATCAAAAACCTGTAAAGTCTTTTTTTTGTTTTTTATTTATTTATTTATTTTTAAGAAAATAGCGCTTATGGTGCACGTGCTGTTCTAAGAAGGAACTTTTGTTACTGAATCTTCATGTGGAGTCAAATGAAGTATAAAATGAGTTCTCCTACGAAGAGGCACAACTCCATCCACAGAGAGCGTCACATTTGGCAGTTATTCTGCTAGTAAATCCACGTAGTGAACAAAAAATGAACTTTAATTTTGATTTTTTTTTAAAAAATTCACTCTTTATTCCGAGTTTTCTGAACCTCCCACATGTATCTGGCGAGTTTTTGGTTAATTGCAATCTTTAAAGGAAACTGATTTTGGTGACGTCTGCAGTGGTTTCCTCCAAATAATTTCCTAAATTGGCCTAAACAATACCGAAACAGCTCACAAGCCACGGCCCCCTTTTGGCCTCCTCTGAACGCCCCCTCCCCTCACATAGATTGACGTAACTTTTTCCTCTACAATTCCTCTCCTGCTCCCCCCCCCCCCCCCCACGCCACCCACGCTTAGCACGTAGCTTTTTCTCCTATTGATTCCAGAAAGCATTTTTTACTGTTTTTTCTTGTTATACTATCGTAAATTACATACGGAGATAATTAAATGACGGAAATAAATATTCACATGCTGTTATGTGTCCTGTTCCTTATTTTAACTGTTACAAATGATGAGACTGATAAGCTTCCTGGCATGGCTCCGAACCCCCCCTCCCCCAACGTAGTCTAGCGTAACTTTCTACCCAACCCCTTTCCCCTAGACCGAGTCACGTAATTTATGGACGCTCCCTTATCACAAGGGGGTATGTCGAACTGAGGAAGTTAGCGCAATACAGGAAGAGATGGAGTAATTGCATCAAAACAGTATAGAGACTGATGACATAAAAAAACTAGGGTTTCGGAACCCGCTGTGGACTGGTGCCTCGCGTAAGAAGCTGTTTTGAAACTAGGTACTGTGTTGTTTTTGTTGTTCAGTTAAGTGTTTATGGTAATCTGTGACATCAAGATTCCAGGAATGCAGAAACGCGTTGTGAAGAAATAGCCAGTGTGTTTACTGCCGTCTTGTAAATAAATATACCGTCAACACAGATGACAAGCAATCACTAGAATTCGACCTTGCCGAGTCCTTGTTCTAAGCATTACTTAGAGTCGGTGTCAGCGTAGCCTTTTTGTGGCTGGCGGTTTGATGGCTACAGCAAGGGGCCGCCAGTGTCGAAAGCTTCAGCGGGAAACCGTATAGAGGTCAAGGAGCACGCTGGATTGGCGTTCGCAGTGTTTGGTAAGTGCAAGTTTGTTCTAGAAGCTCAGTCTGCACCCACGTGTGGATGCTGCGACAACCAAACATACTGTATTGGAGAACTGTGAAAAGTAATTCAAACAAAAATATCGATTACTGTACTTGCTTTCAACAACTAAGCCATAATTAGTACCTATTTGTTTGTTGTATTTTTATAACTTCTCTCACTTTGGGACATCACAGGAGAAACGTAACGGTAAGAAATGCTCGCGCTCGAGTCTGTATCGAAACCGACGACTCCTGCAACTCGAACCCAATATACCGAGCGTGGTGGGTGAACGTTTAATGCTCTGCCCTCGCATTCGGGAGGACGCCGGTTTGAATCCCCGTCCGGGCATCCAGATTTGGATTTTCCATGTTTCCACAAATCACTCGATGCAAATTCTGGTATGCTTCCTTCAAAAGGCCATGGCTGAATTCCTTCCCATTCCTTGTCTCAGTCCTTTCCCGCCTCTAATGACCTCGACGTTGACAAGGCGTCAAGCCATAAGTAAAAAAAGAAAGTCGAACCCAATATTCTAAGTCCTATGTTAACTGCTGGAGTTGACGTAAAGGAAATTATGGTTGATGCAGGGGAAGACAGTTAAAGTGGTTGTTGACATTCGATGCCCACTCACATTTTTTAACAACCTCTTTACTCATACAAAATCAAGTTTATCCCGAGTTTTTTCATTATATCGATTGGTTCCCACCCTGGATGTTGTGACAGCCCTCAGACCTAAACTTAAATGGAATTGCATTTTATGAAGCATTTGTAGTAAGCTAGAGTTTGGTTGAATATGATCTTGTATGTTCGTTTTGCAATTTACTGTAAATCAATGTATATAGAGTTTGTTTTATGAAAAGGAATTATTTAGCGGCTATTTAATATGTTTAATCACAGAATTGTGCAAGAGAATTGCTTAAATGTTTGTGATTCCAAGTATTAATGCTAGTTACGATGTCTAAAGGACAATTTGCCACAGTTTAAAATGATTTCTGTGGATAATTTTGTGTTTAAGTATCTTTAATTTCCATTTATGACCATTTTGGCATTTTGTAATGTTTGTAAATGATTATGTAGTAATTCTGATTGTTTTTAATGTTTCAATTGTTTAAGTATTGTTAATGTTCGAGAAATATCTGTCGTAATCCTTTGTAGTGTTCTAGAAATTTCGATGGAGCTTATAGAAAGCGAACATCCGAGACAGAGAGACTTTTAAACTGACAGTTTTTACAAACTCAGTTTACGTCTACCAAGGACTGTATTGTCTGTGGAAGATGTGTTGTCTGCAATCGCTGGACTGGATGTATGCATGTAACCAATATCTTTGACGTCGTGCTTATGAAAACAAAAACAAGTTTAAATTGAACTTTATGGTGGACTGGTTATTTATCATATTAATTAAACCACGAACCATCAAATAATGTGTTATTCTGAGACACGGCTGTACGCTAGTTGTCTAGTTGTTTATTCAAGTAACTTAGCAAAATGTGTAGAAAAATAACAAATTCCTTTTGAAATAGTAAAATCTTCTCATATTCTCTATAAAGCTAACGCGTAAGAGTGAACAAAAATTATCCTACTTTAACAAAATACCTCAACTAATGAATGGTCGGGCATGGATTACTGTATTGACCGTAGGCGTATACCCGCTAAATAATTTTGATGCAAAAATGTATGAACTCAGGATCGTAACATGTTTCTGTCGCCTGTGTCGTTATATTGGAACCTTTGATCTAGTAAAGGTTCAATATATTGCATTGTGGCTGCTGATCTAGTAAGAATTCATATTGCTCTGCTGACCAGGTAAAAGAAAAGAGTGAGATGGCTCCGCTACGTGAACACAACAGGTTGCTTAAAGCAGCCACGAGAGGTACGTGGGAAACTTATATTTATTGCAGTGCTCATGCACAGCTTTTGAGGTCGGTTAAATGCGTGAACTGGATGGGAGAAAACACCTCCCGCGGCTGAAAGTAAAGGTTAATTACTGTTCGCCATGTTGGTATCCCGTGAACATGGAGTGAGTTTTCCAGGATACTCTACCCCTTCGAGGGCTCCAGCTCGAAAAATTTAAAATTCAGAATCTCCGAATTGTATCAAAAGTTTCCACTGTCTCAACAACCATAAATCTAAATCCATACTTAACGGTAAAAGTTCATATTTTCTCCGTTTCGTAGAGGTAGAGAGGAATATTATTATTTGTGACCTTGGGCACTCGGAACGAGATTACGCTGTCAGCACCTCTCTTCGGCCGTTCTTCACTCTGATTAGTATTCTCTTTCTTAGGATTTTGCGCCTTGTCGACATCTGAAGAGAGGCGGGAAAGGATTAGCAATAATTAAAGTGAAATAATTCTGCCTGTTGATGGAGCCAGCCCGGTATTTGCATGGAGTTATTTTGGGATAGCATGGGAAATAGAAACCTGAGTGGCTGGACAGGGGTTTGAATCCAGGCTCGAACATTACCGCCCACACACCTGCCTCGGTTTAATCAGCAGTTTCCTCCTCAATACTCACAGGACAACGTGCTAAATGGGTGTGCGAAGCCGTTCCGGATCGTTAGTTCCTCGGCTTACATGTTAGTCGGCTGTGTTTTACCCTCTGCCAACAGTAAACATTAAAGTTACGCAGGAAATGTGTTTTGGATTTGAAAACAGTTATTCTAAGATTTTTGATTGTGTTAATTAATGACACAAGTGTGGCCGCGTGTTACAATAAGAAACATATCTGATTTCCACTGTTAATTGTTCATGGAATGACTTGGTTCTTTACAGAACTTAACATCAAAGGATATATTCATAACAGATTACGAAAAATTAATTTACTTTTATTGTCATTATTATTTGCAGATAAGACCGTTAGGACTACTCAAAGTACTTAGAAGCGTTTGTTTTCTTTCCTCTGTGCCCATATTTCCATCAAACGCTTGCTGTTGACTTCTTTTCTCTCATCAGAGGCATTGACGGGAAAAGATGCCCATGACAACAAAATGGCACTCGATTTCAGGCACAAGGGTGTGGGAAGATTTTCTTTCGTAGGTAAGGGGGGTCAGGGATTGGAATAAGCAACCAGAAGAATTGATGAATAATTTACCAAAAAAGTTGAAACAATTTAAAGTTGAAAATTGTAGAGGGTTAAAGTAGGTGGGTACGGGAAAGAGGAAAAGATGGCTGTGTAGGAAAATTGCCACTGGAGCTTGTGTTCCATTGCAATTAAATTAAATTTTAAAAAAGTTCCAGTTCTTTTCTTCAGTCTTTCCTTCCGGTTTACTTACCATCGAAATGTCTGTTTTTGATGTTCTTTGGAGTGATTCCTTCTGACTTCGCCAATCCATTTGAGTGTATTGACCTGTTGCCAGAGTCAGGAGGAGAAGAGCCTCATGTAGATGTAGGAGTAGGAGTAGGTAAGATGCAGCAGACCTTTAGGAATAAGGGCGTGCAGGGCAAGAATAGGAAAAAAAGGGTTCTGCTGCTAGGTAGTAGCCATGGGAGAGGTGTAGGCCCTCTTCTGCAGGATCAGTTAGGTACAGGATATCAGGTCACAAGCTTTTTCAAACCTAGTGCAACATTAGGCCAGGTAATAGAGGATATAGGTTCCCTTTGTAGGAGTTTCACCAAGGATGATAGAGTAGTGATAGTGGGAGGTGCGGGAAATAGTATTGATAGAAACGCGAGTTATAGTATAGAGAGTGACCTGAGGAAGGTGGTGAAGGAGGCACAGCATACCAGGGTGGAGCTCATGCAGGTCCTGAGTCGCCATGACCGTCCACAATTGAACTATGCTGTGAGGCGGGTTAATGTGGAAACGGAAGTGCTACTTGGGAAAGGCATTAGTTCTGTGTTGGGGGTTGTGCCTGTGAACACCATTGGTAGGTGGGGTTTCACTAGGCACGGCCTACACCTAAATAGAAGGGGGAAGGGAGTACTTTCTGAGTTGTTAGCTAAAGCAGTGAGGGAGCCCGTTTCCAGTGATGATGGGGTCAGGACTGTGCCTTTTTTAGGTTAGGGGCTGCTGGTGAAGGGACAGAAATAGATTATCAAAGTGATACTGATTGCAGATTCGCGATGGGGAAAGTCACAGATATTAAAGAAATAGATGAAATGGCTGAAACAATAACTGACTGCGTTAAAAGTGGGAAAGAGGAGATAAATTCTGAAAATGTAAAGCCAATAGTAAGGGTGTTAATGGTAAACTGTAGAAGTATAATGAACAAAGTAATCGAATTTGCAAACTTAATAGAGATGCATGAACCACAAATAATAATTGGTGTAGAGAGTTGGTTAAAAGAAGAAGTACTAGACAGTGAGGTTTTTCCTGATGGTTACAGAGTGTACCGCAGAGATCGAGGAGCAATTGGTGGAGGAGTATTCATACTAGTTAGCAAAAACTACCATAGTTCACTGGCATTCATAGATCAAGACCATGAGTTACTTGGGGTAGATTTCTGGGGTAGTAAAAAGAAAAAATCAGAGTGTTGGCTGTTTACCGCAGTGGAAGAATGACAGAAGAGGATGAGGCTCTTGGGGAGAAATTAAATTCATACTCAGATTTCAGAGGTGAGAATAGAATGATCATCATCGGCGGAGATTTAAATTTACCAGGTGTAAACTGGGAAGGGAATAAGATAAATAACACAAGGGAACAAAGATTTGCAAATATCTTAATAAGGGAAGGAGGATTTACACAAGTGGTTGAGCAAAACACTAGGGGACAAAATATTTTGGATATATTTCTAATTAAGCCCGATGAAAACCTTTTGAGGTATCAAGTAACTGAAGGAATAAGTGATCATGAAGCAGTTCTGATGGATATTAGAGGATTCAGTAAACCAGCAGCCAAAATTGAAGGGGGAAATAGGTACAATTATAAAAAGGCACAGGTTTCAAATTTGAGGAGATATTTCAGAGAACAATTCAGCAAATGGAAGGAAGGCTCAGGTACAGTAGAGTCAAGGTGGAAAGAGTTCAAGGAGATAATAAGAAAGGGGGAAGAAAAATTTATTCCAAAGCAAAAAATAAAGAGAAGTAGAGATCCTATGTACTATAATAGGGAAGTGAGGAGGTTAAAGAGGTTGGTAAGAAAAGAACATAACAGAGTTAAGAGACAGCAGGGTAGTAGGGAATATTTAAAACAACTAAACAAGGACTTAATAACAGCAAAGAAAATGGCCAAAGATGGGTTTATGAAGAGTATTGTCAGTGCAGGGGGACCATTGACTGATGCATCTAGAAATTTCTATGGCTATATCAGGAAACTGAGGGGAAGGGAGGATGTAGAGACACTTATAGATAAGGATGGAGAAGAAGTTACTGACGATTTGAAAAAGGCAGAGATTTTAAGTAACTGGTTCAGAGAAAGCATTAGGGAAAATGAATCAGAAACAGGAGGGTATAATTCGGAGAACGAGCTTAACAACACAATTAGAAATGACGATAGTAAAAAATTTGATATCCATCCTGAGGAAATCATGAAGGAAATAAGAAAGCTGAAAAAACATAAAGGGGCTGGTGAAGATAATATTACTACAGATATCTTAAAGATAGCCGGATGTGACATTGTACCTTATCTTGAAATATTATTTAAATTGAGTCTAGACACTTGCTGCTTACCACAGGACTGGAAAAGTGCAATAGTAGTACCGGTACATAAGGGAGGGGTGAGAAATAGAGTTGAGAATTACAGGCCAATCAGTTTGACATCAGTGGTAGGTAAATTAATGGAAAGATTGATATGCAACCACATCAGAAATATATGTGAGGAACGTAATTGGTTTTCAAGCAGGCAACATGGTTTCAGGCAAGGATATTCTTGCGAATCTCAGTTGGTGGGATATATGCAAGATATTTCAGATGAAATGGACAAGGGAGGCCAAATTGATAGTGTAGCACTAGATCTGTCTAAGGCGTTTGACAGAGTAAGCCATAAAATGGTAGTAAATAAGGTAAAAACCATTGGAGTGGATAAGAAAGTGATTTGCTGGGTAGAAGAATTTTTAAAAGGTAGAAAACAGAAAGTTAGGGTAGGAAATGTAGTATCAAAAGAAGTGGAAGTAAAAATGGGTGTGCCACAGGGTAGCGTATTGGGACCATTGCTATTCATTATTCTAATGAATAATTGTGTTGCCTGTTTACTATCTGAAATTAGATTGTTTGCAGATGACATAATGCTGTATAAAAGAATCAAAACGATAGAGGATTGTAAACAGTTGCAGGGTGATCTGGACAGGATATCTAATTGGGTTAGTAAACATGGAATGAAGATAAATGCAAAGAAGAGTCAGCTTATTAGATACACAAATAAAAAACAAAAGGTTAATTATGAATATAAGGTGGGGAAAGAATTGCTTGCTGAAGACTTGAAATGCAAATATCTTGGAATTACTTTTGATAACAAACTTAACTGGGCAGGACACATAGGACAGGTGGTAGGAAAAGGGTTCAGAGTTCTGCACTTGTTGGAGAGAGTTATGAGGGGATGTACGAGAGAAGTCAAGGAATTGGGTTACAAAACTTTGGTCAGACCATTGCTCGAATATGGTAGTGTAGTATGGGACCCTCATTTTACGTATCAAATACAGGAGTTGGAGAGGGTGCAAAGAAGGGCTGCTAGATTTGTTTCTGGAAATTATCGCAGAATGCAATCAGTGACGGATATGATAAAGGAGCTGGAATGGGATTCATTGCAAGACAGGAGGAGGATGAGGAGGGTCATGGGAGTGTACAGGGCATATACTGGTGATGAGGCATGGAAAGATATTGCAGTAGGTATGAAAAGTAGTGCATGGAAGGGAAAAGATGACCATGACCACAAGCTGGCACTCGATTTCAGGCACAAGGGTGTAGGAAGATTCTCTTTTTTAGGTAAGGGTGTCAGGGATTGGAATGAGTTACCAAGAGAAACGATGAATAATTTACCGAAAACTTTGAAGGAATTTAAAGAAAAAATTTGTAGAGGGCAAATGTAGGTGGGTGCAGGATAGGGGGAAGATAGCTGTGTAGGGAAATTGCCACCGGAGCCTGTGCTCCATTGCAATTAAATTAAATTAAATAAATTAAATCTGATACTGCTTTACTCCGGTTTTCATAGAATTTAACCATTTGTCTTGAGTGACTGTCAGGGTTCATTCTTTTGAGGTCTAAGTAAAATTTTAGCCTGCGTTTTCTAATATCACTGGAATGTCTGTAAGATTTCATGATTAATTTTTTTGCTAGAGCTGGAGCTGCAGAAACTGGACGGAAGAAGTAGCGTTTTGTATTTCAGATAAAAAATCTTGGGAACTGAAAAGAGCTGTGGGAACTGCAGCTGAAGTAAATGACACCTTATCGACGTATCAGCGAGAGTATAACCAGTTATGAGAACGTCGCAGCAATTTTGTGTGTCACACGGCGTGAATTATAATTAAGCGCGACATCAATTTACACAGCCAGCAGCCAAGAAGGGGAAGACAAACTCCTGTAGAAATGACGTTACAGTAATGATATTGTTCATTAACTGCATATTCAACCTGGTGTCAACATTTTATTTGAAGATGAAACGTTGATTTGCAAAAGTGTTTAAAATTTACTCTCTGATAAGGGACGTTCTTGTTGTTCAGTGATAAGATGCCTGCCTGAGTTTCGAAACGTGCCTTATATATATCTCGGTTTCAGCTACCGTTTAAGATGGCCTTAACTTGTGCTTCACCTCTGACAAATCTTTCTTTTAGTGTTCGAAGAACTCTAATATTCTTCTGTGCTTCACGATCCATGTTAAAGTTTAGGTCCTCTTTATCTAGAGGGATTACTGGGTAAGGTTAAAGGGCTTCGACGGAGGCGGAGTATAAGTCCAATAAATCCTCAATCACCATGTCATTAACACACAATTAGTAAGATAGTCGTTATTGGAAAGTGATCAAATCTTTTATGTGATGATAATACTCTTCCAATAGAGGTATTCATTACATTCCAGAGATTTTATACGCAAAAACCTAACATCCATTCACAGTAACATTAGACAGTGAAAGTACTAATATTTACCGATTCAGGTCCTTCTCGACTTTTCGTCTTTGTTGGTAGAAAGTGTCAACTTAAAGTGAAATGTATAGTTCACTTTAAGAACCCGTGCGGACCAAGCGATTTTCACAAAAGTATCTTGCATTAATGGACTGGAAAGGTCTGAGGTCGGAAATTAGGCCTATGTGAGAAGTGGTCATATCCGGGGGAGAATTATATTTTTTTAACAAACTGGAATATGTCTCTGTTACTGCGAAACATAGTCCAGTAACATGAAGTCTTTTACTATAAAATTCATAGTTTTTGGTACAAAGGAACCAATGTAGCAGCCACGAATCCAAGCCCACGCATGAATATCTTTTCGGTATTCATCACAGTCTTTTGCTCAGATAGTAGTTCATACTTATGGCTTTGTGGAATCTATTTCACGTCTTTGATTGATGCAACACGCAAGCGCAACCGCTGAACCGCAGAACAACTAACTGTTGAACACCTGAATAAATATTGCTACAATATGTCACCGTTGTACAGAGTCATCGTGGTGCTCCTTGAAATAACATTTTCAATGATGGCAAATGGTTGCATTGCACTTGCCTTTTTGATCTTTGTTGCTATTTTAAGCAGCCTAGCTGACCGTGTTGGTTTTCGTATTTCCATTTCATAAAGTTAATTAAACAATTTATTGTGATTGGTTGAAAAAATTAATTACGTATGTATTAGGAAGATGCTTGGGCTATTTCGAAAACGGTTGTCTGGAACGGACAGAATTCCAGAAGCTACTCTGTCAGGCAAGTCAACATTTCATCCGGATCGTCATTCTTGACAACCCGGTATCCATATTTTAAATGTCATCAAAAATGTGATTTGAATAGCGAAAGTTCTTAAAAATATCAGATAGAAAAAAATTGTATTTAATCTCACTAAATATCAAGTTCCGTTATAACCGTTAATTATTACTCAATTTACAAATTCAGATAAGGCAATAAAACCTTTTTATAATATTAACTTACATTACTGACCGGAAGATTATAATCATATGTATATGCTAGAAACTATTAAGAGATAAAATCTTTTCTGTTAAAGGAAATGTGACAAACAGCACACAGCCATATAACGAGCCACAGTAGCATATGCATTGCTGCGTACATCAGCTGATCGCATCAGCGGACATGAAACGTCCTACGTAACTGATAGGTTATCATGCGTTTTTAACAGAGAAAATCAACCAAACAGACAACAATTTCTTCCAGAGAACTTCATGTATTATAGTCTCGAATTATGTGGCCAACAGTCTGGTCACTAGATTATTTATCAGTTTTTTAAAAGATCAGAAAAATTGAAATATACTTATAAATTCCGAGATATCACATGAGCTACCACACGTACTCCGTCTTCGCATCCTACTATAACATTTTTCATTAGAGGGAAAAAATTATTTACGCTAGTATTGACAAAAGGTTCCGAACTACGGGCGATGAGAAATGGGATATCAGTAGACAACAGGTCGCGGAGATGATGCTTGCGATGAATAGGTCTGTAGCAACTTGACTGGAAAAGTTGTTAAATGATAAAACAGACAGATCGAGATTCCAGTTTCGTGAGTATATCAAGAAGATGAGAGAAAGAAATGTAAACAAATGCTTCTAAAATTGGAAGGAAAGAGGCCTCGATAATTACCACGAGACTGATGTATCGCAAGATACAGCAGAGAGAATTGGACAGTATTAGAAGATGAGAAATGGTGGAAGGACATAAGACTCTTGAGAAGGTAGTGTTCCAAACACAATCAACAGAGGTTGAAAGCTGTTCGGTATAATGAAGATGTTCCAGCAAAGACATTTTGATGTTCAGCGCTATTGGTTCATCCTCGATGGAAATGACGGGTCCTTAGAACGTATTTAAAGCAGTTCCAAGATGAGGCCGGAAGTGGAGCGGTCCCGTAAGTGACGTCGCAGCATGCGTGAAAGTGAGACACGCGGAACAGGAAGTCGACCGCACGCAGTCTTCCGGCCTCAGCAGCAAGGTGGACGACCCTGCCCTGCACTTGTTCCCAACCGTAGCTGTTACATGGCGTCATATCGTTAGCTCTTATGCAGTGTGTATACTGTATATGATGCATAGTTAAGATTACCACCTTCTTTCAATTTTTCAATCGACTTTACCACTTAGCAAGAATAAAATTCGATTTGGTAAAATTGTTAATCCGCTGAGCAACTAATAACCGACAAATAAGTGGTCTCTGCGAAAATTTTGCGAATGATGTACAGTGATTAGCGAGGTACATACCAAAACACAATGTCTTATAAAACAATTAGAAATGATTAAATGTTTTCCGAACAGAAACTAAAACTCATAAACCAATGGCGGATCTAGGATTTTGGTTTTTTTGGGGGGTGAGGGGATGCTTGACTTGGGTGAGGGTAGGCTTTATAGGAGAAGGGGGGGGGGTCTACAACAGAAAATCTCATGTCAACATTGCCGCCCTTAAAAGAGCAGTAGAACTAAAAAAAAAGTCTCCAAAATTACGATGTCGTCGGGGGTGACCTAGACGTTTTTTTGGATTTGTGGGGGGGGGGGCCTTGAGGCCCTTAGCACCCCCCTGGATTCACCCCTGCTCATAAACATAAACTCATTTATCTACTTTGGTTAAGTATGAACGGAGAAAGATGACTCGACACAAAATAACACCTGTTAGAAATCATAAATATGATCAGCGTATAAGAATATCCGAAACAGAAGTGCATCAAGCGTGTGCCTACGCTTTTTATTAAATTTCTTCCAAAACATAACGTGAAAGCAGTTAGAAATCTGTGAAATGCTGGAGATGAATATATTAGCGTCTATATTGGCAGTAAAGTCATAAAAGGAGTTCGCTAAATGATCGAACTCCGATTCTGGAAAACATCAACAGTCGACAGATTCTTTTTCTGGTGGAATACGTGCGCTTTTGGAAAGACAATGTTAGCGCATTGAAAATGAGCGAGACTGTATTGAAAATACGTAAATGTCTAAATTGTTTTTGTTTCATGTTATTTCTTTTCTACAGGTAATAAATTATAATGTAAAATTGAACGCTTTTCGTACTTCGTAGTCAGAAAGATAGTTGCAACAATATCAGAACTAACAATGAACTGAACGTAAAACATACTTGACAACTGTTACTCAATTTGTATTTTCCTACTAGTTTCAGTGTGGGCATGTATAACACAAATAATTTAACTGTCACTGGTTTTTGTACTTACTTATCAGATTTTGACGCATCTAGTACTTTGATTTAGTTATAGTTGGGGCGACACAAAAATTGCAAGAGGAACTCAGGAATGGAACTTAAATAAAGAAGCAGCTAATTATTTCTCAAAACCTCTAAACTTTCGTAACCGTGACGTCATTGAAATTTAATTTTTATAACAAAATTTTTATTTTTATGATATGATTACTACTGGATTTTTAAGTATTTATTTCTGTAATTTCTTTTACTTTTTACCTTACTTCATGGTACGACATCATTTGAGTACAGTCAACTGATAAATTTCATATCATTGGAATTGTATGTTTATATAATATTGATTTCAGTTATTTCTTCTAAAATGAGATGCGTTTGTTCCACAAAGTTAAGCAGCCATTTTTATTGACTTTGTTTCTTTTCATATGTGTAACATGTTGTTTGTATATCTTGTTTGTTATAAATAATGTGTGATGATATATATATGTAAAACGTATTCTGTCAGTCTACAGTCGTGTTGTACTGTAACAGCGCCTTAAACGTGCGGCAGTGTTGTGCCAGCTTAGTATCGTAGGTATCCGTTTTCAGACAAAGTGACAGCTAAATTGAGTGGTGACTTGGAAGAAACTCTCAACAGGAGCGTTCATGACAAACGTAATGTGAACTGGCGAAGACTAACATTACAGCAGTGAAAGTCCGCCAGCAAACAAGGGGCTATCCGGCAACTCCATTAAAAACCGTCAACGCTCAGTGAACACGTTTCACATACGCTGTTTGAACTGCTCTTAAACAACCTTAACATGGAGAATATGTAAACATATCGTGTGGCCATATGAAGCTCGTACAGTACCTCAGGAAAGAAAGTGAAGATTGGTCGTATAGCAATGAATTGGAAGAGCGTTTTTATCCTTTTTTGATTTAAGCCTTAACGCATTGTCGACGTCATTAGAAATCGGAGTGGAGGGAGGAAAGAAACGGGAAACGGCCTTGGCCTTTTGGAAAAATATGATGCAAATTTTAAGAACATAGTTGTAGTTGGACATAGCATTTTTGTAAGGACAATAGGGAGTGATGTAATATGGAAACTATGTATATATATAAAAATTTCGCTCTGTTGATTAGTAGTAAAATTAATACCAAATGTTAGTAAATCATCTATTAGTATAATAGACAAGATGTAGCGTTGTCACACCTACGTCATGTCACGCGGTGACGTCAAGCTATGACGTTGCGCTATGACGTCACGCTTTACGATATTATTTGTGTGATTGCGCGTTATTTAATATCATTTCCAAGTAACAGTGAATAAATTAACTCACAGAACACTGAAATAAAAGTATGTATTGCGTTAAAATCGATATATCAATCATTAGATGCTTATATTTACGTAATATTCTTTTGATATATTGAAGTATTCTTTAAATTCTTTGTCCATAGATATTGTAAGATAAAAGCTTTGTATTTCGAGCATCAGTGCTGCTAAATGTTTGGTTAGAGTATAACTAGCATGGATTAGAATTACAAGTTTCATTTGACGTTAACGCAGAGGGCATGAATAATTTAGTTTTTTTCAAAATTTAAACTGTGTCCTGTTACTGAAATTATTTGTGTTTAAATTGGCATATTAATTATCAGTTTTTTTTACTGAAACATTACACGGTTCAAATGAAAGGAGTTGCAAATTGTTCGCGATATATATGGCCTAAACCACAATGAAATATTACATGGCATAGCTTAAGTTGTTATAGCATCCTTCGTTCTTTCTGGAGTAATTATTTTAGCAGATGTAAGCTTTCTTAGCCGTTAAAATATCGATCTTCATCATAGGTAGCTATTAAGAAAGAAATGTGTCAGAACCTGTGAAGATTTGGGATCAAGTTTATATCGCGATGCATGGAATGTATTAAATTGCGCGTGATTGAAGCTTTGCTTTTCTATCAGAAATTTTAGCGGATATTATGGTTAAGCTGAAATGCAACCTGGACCAAGATGACAACTGAAGCTTTTTGATAAATACAATGAGCTTTATTTTGTAACAATTCTGATTAGTTAAGCAACTGCAGAGAAATATCCACGTTATTTAATAACATTTCTAGGCATCCACGAATAAATTAACTGACTGAACATACTTATTAGTTGCTTAGATTTATTTAATATTAGTTTATGTAGAAGTATTCGTTGATATCACATATATGTAAGTTAATTTTCGCAATGTTAGCGGCAGTTTTGATAGATTGTTATTAGAATTGGCACTTGAAGTTACAGCAGAGGGCATGCGTTTTTTTTTTTTTTTAGTAATTTTTTTTTCTGTTACTTAATTCATTACTTCGTTCTAACGAAAGTGTTGCTAACATTTTTCGGTTGCGGAGCGTCTTACGTTTCAGAATTTTTAATTTAATTCATGGCGACGTTTCGGAAAAAAGGAGGGTGCAAATGTGAAGAAGATGCCATTATAACGAAGCAATTGATACAAATTTCAACAGGGCAGTACCAGTTTCCGGCCGGTGAAAAATATCACCGTTCCATCCATTAGAACTAATATTACGTTGGAATGACGTAAGCTGTTAAGATTTACTTTGGTTTTACTGATGCCTTATTTCAGCCGCATGTAACTGTGTCAGCTATTCAAATGTGTTAGTATAATTCTGAATAACGAATATAAAAAATTAAGATTGAAGAACCCTTATAGATTTTTTATTTGGTTTATTTCGCGATGCAATGTGACCATTGAAATGTGATAAGTATATGTATTAATATGCGTGTAAAGTAAGTATTGTTTCTCTCGCGGCATGTTTAGCACATGGAGGAAGGAAATATTCCCTTCATGGTTTAGCGTAGTACCGTACGTGGTTATGGGATTCTACGATAACCGTGAAGCCGCAATTTGTTGATGGATTCTTATGTAACTCGACGAAAAAAACTGAAAGTAGAGAATAAAATGTTTTGATATCTTACTTAATTCTCGAGATATTGTATCTCAAAATTGACGTGGTTAGGTTGAAATGCGGCCTGGAATAGAAGAAAAATTTCGACATTGCCAAATTTGATGATGATATCGTATGTAACTCGAAGAGACAAATCGAAAACAAATAATACATTCTCTTTCCATATCTCGCTTAGTTCTCGAGATATTGTATCTCAAAATTTAGGTGGTTTGGGTGAAATCTGGCCTGGACCAGAAAAAACAAATTACCAAAACCGCTATATCTACACGGTGGAAATGCACTATATGTGTTTTATTTTCTTCCTGGGGGTTGTTGTTAGGTTGAAATACGTCCTGGACCAGAGGAAACTTCACCAAAATCACAGTTATAATTGATTTTCAACATGCTATATCTCGAAAACCAAGAAAGATATCAAAAACTTTTATTCTTTATTTTCGATTTATTTCGTCGAGTTCTACAAGAATGCATCATCAGATTGTGGCACCACGGTAATGATTAAACTGCCTGTTGTTAGATTGAAATGCAACCTGGACCAGGATAGCAACAGAAACATTTTGTTACTGCGCAAGGCAATAGGAATTATATTATGATTTATTTTTGTGTTTATTTAAGTGATTGCTAAGAAATGATTTGCCAGAATACTGAAGTTGTTATGATTTAATTTAGTATCCTTCGTTTTCACTTTGGTCATTGTTTCAACTGTAGGCTATGTAATTTATGTCATCCGTTAACACATCGATCTTCATCGCATTATTAGCGAAGATTGTGGTTTGACTGAAATGCGACCTGCATCAAGTTGACAACTGAAACGTTTTGCTTCATCACAAGGGATGAGAAATTACAGCACATTGAGCTTTATTTCAAAACAATTCTGTTTAGGTAAGCAACTAAAAAGAAATTAATTGCCAGAATACTCCAAACCCGTCAATTTTGACGGGCTTTGTGGCTAGTCGATGATAATTTGCAAGTAGAGGAAGAGATTGATGACCATGAACTTTTTTGGTCTGCGTGGACGAAATTATGGACAAAAGTTGTTACATGATACATACTCATATTTCTCATAAATATATTCTGATTAGCCGCAAAGGTTCATGCATTTCAAGAAATGCTCCAGCTATGTTTGTATATAGTTTTTTTTATACTAATTTCTTATTAAGCTGAACACAGCCTACATAGAGCAATAATTCTACAGCCGAAACCCGGAAAAGACTCACGAGTTTTAACGTTTCGTTACAAACATTTCCTCTCAAGTATGCACATTCCTCTGCTTGACCAAAATGGCTCTGAAAAATAAAAAGGTTAACAGCAGTAGCAATAGAAGAACAACGATCTCATTACTGGGGAGGACACGACGGAATATTACTGGTTAGAGTTTCTTGCTGGTAGGTGTGGTCCGAGGAAGCCAATTACAACACGGAACGCCACTGAGGTCTCACGCAAGGGCCTTTCAAAGATATCATTTGAGAGAACGGCGGCAGCGGCATTAGAGGGACGTGCTGGTATTGGGAGACACGGCCTAACCGGTACTGGAGCTCCTTGAACTTTAGATCCACCAATACCGGTCGCACTTCTTTTTTGATCGCCAAAAACGTGATCCTTAAGAGGTGTTTAAACTCTTACTATTTTTTGCTAGCAGCCGTCTTGTGAAGTATTCTCAATTTTTGATACTATCTTCTAATTCTTTCCGAAGAACTTGATTATTTTCAGAGTTCTTGTAAAAAACCAGCATAAGAGGTTTACTACAGTTTTTTACAAAGGCTTTTGACAGTTTGCTTCTCCGCTTCTGATCCATTTGCTGAAAATTAGAATGTGAGTACGGGTTTTCTGGATTTCACAATACTGAATGCTCTAATTAACTTCTCAATAAAAGATATAAGACGCAAATAGTCTAAAACTTCTGAAATGGCCAGTTGATGAATTCAAATATTATGGGAACGTCTTCTGCTCATTCCAAGAGTCGAATTATATTTAAAATCTCAAACCGGTCACCTGTATTTGGACTTCATAGGAAGTGAGAACTATTTACAAAAGATCCAGTGCCAAATACTAACTTTTTATATCATCTCAAGTCCGGTGCAAATGATGTCTCTGAGATGACGTCTTCACACATCTGTAGTCACGAGAATTATAAATGAACTTGATTTTACAAACGAGTTTTTATTTTGACGATGATGGTGAGGGTGGCTTCAAACCTTTTCTCCCTGAGAAGCAGCGTTTATTGTTTACTGGAAATTGACCTCGAATAACTAAAGAATCAGTTTATAGCCAAATGAACCCCAGAGCTTAAGACAAGGAGCTTTCACCTGCTAGATAGCATCTGGGACGTTTAGGAAGAATTGCTGAGTAACCATAAGAGACTCCATTAGTCAAACGGTTAATTCGGCTCGATGCATCTCTTACTTTTATTGAAGATTCCGAAGCAACCCTTCCTTTAATACAGCTTTTTAATCGTCTCAAGCTTCGTTGAGACATAATTTTGTTTTATTTTGATAAGTATAATTTATATTTACATGGGGAATTGTTAAAACGTAACAGGAATTGATGAGTATTAGTTGAATCCGGATACTTCACAACACGGGAAGGCTGAATTAGTCGTGCTCAGTGGAAATGTTTTCAAGCCAATAAAAAATTAGTGATGTGTTATGAATATGCCGTGAGTGACATCCACTAATCATAGCCCCACTGATAATTGAATGGTGTTTAGTACTCATAACTTTTTGTTAGTTCCTTTCAAAACGTCTCAGTCAGGGATAAGGAACCTGCATGGAGCAACCGTTCTTCATCGCTCTCTGAATAAAATATACTACCATAATTCACTCCACGCAAATGTTTAGCATTTTGGAACACATGGCTCAAGATCCTCTCCCTTCCGGAACAATTTGTATAATGTGCGGAAGGAAATAAAGATCAACGATTTTTTTTGCATCCAATTTCTAGGACAACATAATCCTCATTTCCTGACAATGAACCATAGTTTTATAATGTAAGAAAAATAACCAAAAATTAAAATAATGTATCCCATATGCATCGGCGAAATGTACACTCAAATAATTTACGGAGATTTACCTGTTCCAGACATGGGGAAACGCAAATAGTCCAATGATAAAAACTAAAAATCAGAAAATGCATATATTTAGTCAATAGTAAGTTTACAGTCCTTTCGAATTTGCAATGAGGGATTAATTCTGACAATAAGAAAACATAACTACTCCAATTAGCGTCAATTAAATCATACAAATACCATATGAAATAAGATAACAATAAAATTCAGCAGAGAGTAAAAAGAACCAGAAATTAGAGTGGTGGACTATTATAAGCTTGTTAGAAACTGTGCCAGAATAAACAACAGTACAAACAACTTAAAACGGTGATAAACAGAATTTCTCCTCTCCATGCTTTCATCTGTTAGCCAAAATGGTTTTCTGAGAACTAAATAGATCTGTATTGGATACTGAAAATCCAGCAGCAGCACATGGAGATTCCAGATATATTTTCTCCTTCGCATTATCTACACTTCGCTGAGAGAAGTTACGATATTATATTAAAGATAAAAGAAAGGGAATATGAGTTCCAGAATGGCAAAAAAAAAATATTTATGAGTGGCGGCGATTTGACTTTAAATGAAATCAATGTAGAACTGGGACTTCAGTGAGGAGAACAAGAAATATTAACCTAGGCAATAAAGTATTATTTAGTTTGATCATGGAAAGCGGAATCAGGTTACAGAACGCATTTATGTTAAAAAGAAGAAGTAATGTGGGTGCTTTAGAAAAAGCTTAGAGGTAGAAGACATTAAACGAGAACTCTCACAGTTCTTAAAGAACTGAGTTCCACAAGACACCACATTTTTAAAGTTTTTAAATACCGGAAGTCGCATTAAATCTAAGTAAAATATGTCTGATTTGTCTCCTCAAGATGTAGTGACAGTAGCTGGTATTTTTTCTTTATATACTTATGGCTTTACGCTCTGTCGACGTCGAAGTCATTATAGGTGGGATGGGATTGGGGTACAAGGAACGGGAAGGAATTTGGCCATGGCCTTTTGAACGAAGCATCCCGGCATTCGCCTGGAGTGATCTGGGAAAAACATGGAAAACCCAAATCTGAATGCCCGGTCGTTGATTCGAACCGGCATCCTGCCGAATGCGAGGCCAGAGCATTAACAAAAAAAAAAAAAAAAAAGTTTTGAACAATTTCGTTTATGTTAGTTTACAGCTTGATCTATTGGCGCGGGTAGTAGAGTTAAGAAGTTTAATTTAAATTAAATGATCGGCAGGTGCCCCTGTGGCCTCCAGAGACATGTTTGCTTCATCTGATGAAGACAAGGCAAGTTGTCAGAAGATATTTTTTTTTTTGCTTTACTCCTCGTTGATATCGAGGTCATTATAAGTGGGAAAGGACTGGGGGCAGGGAATGTTAACTAATTTGGACACTGCCTTTTAAACGCATTCGTCTGGAGTGATTTCGGGAAACTATGGAAAACCACAATTTTGATGGCCAGAAGAGGATTAGAAACTGCGTCCTTCCAAAAGGGTTATCACTCACCCACCATGCTCGGTCCCATTGTCAAAACGTTCTTGAAACGTAGCACTAATACATACATTGATTCAGCTGACCAAGCAAGATTCTGACTGAGGCTGAAGCTGTGTGCTTAAGCAAGGCGTATAGTCCTTCACTCTCCAGTCAAAAGTTGAAATGATCCTAGATTTGGTCGTGTCCCGCTGCTGAATGCGAGGTTATGCGGACCCAGATGCCACCCTGCTTACCACCCATCTGTATGCAGGCGCTTTGACCTTAGTGCTATCGCTACTGCAACGTGAAAGGCACAACGCCACTCCGCGGTGGTACATGTCGATCGGATCGTCAAGGAAATTTATTGACCGTCCGAGATTACTATCGGCGTGCTTCGCTTGGTTTCTCGGTTTTCCTTTTTACGCCTCCATTGTTCGGGAGGAGGAGTTAGATTTATATCGGTGAGCGACCATTACAGCTTTGCTGTATGCAAGTTAAACGGAGACAGTCTGGTGGGTCCTTGGGAGCTTTAAAACGGTGTTACCCAGTTTCGGCACATAGGCTGTGATTTCTGAAAGATCAATTTTTGGGTGGCAAGTATTGACAGCAAGAAAGGGTAAGCTGTTACGTTAGGGCCAGGCATTCGGTAGAACGTGGCTTCAAATCCCACTCCGGCCATCCAGATTTTGGTTTTCCATGGTTTCCAGAAAACACCTCAGGCGAATACGGGATTGTTCCTTCATAAAGGTCATGGTCAAATTCCTTCCCGTACCTTGCTCCCGAGCTTCTCCCGTCTCTAATGACTTTGACGTCGACGTGTTGTAAAGCTACCATAAAAAAAAATACAGCAATATTTCCAGTATTACAGTTTGTTCCATCTTATTTATTAATGTTTATAAACCTATACATCCGCCGAGATATGGAGAGATTATTGCTTTGATTAAGAATACTATATTTGTGGTTCTTTATCTGTGGCTACTTCTTATCTCATTTTAACAATTTCTCTCATGCTATATGCTTTTTTGTCTTTTAACCTACCGGTATATGACTGATTCCGGATCCAGCGATAACCATTATACTTGACTAGCTTCTAGCGTCAAAAATGACATGGAACGCAGAGTTCTGGCAATTAATTTCTTTGAGTTTACTATAACAGTGACAGAACATAGCGGGAACATCCACATCGAGTATAAATACCTTGTAAGCCTGTCAAAAATAACGGGTTGTACTCAGTTTTCTAACAATTCATTTCCTCGCAGCTACCTGACTGAATCCAATGGTTATTAATTAACGCTAATAACCTTAAAAATTATGTAACGTGGTACATATTTCTTGGTTTACTGTAACCGATATCTCTGAGAGAGAGAGAGAGAGAAAGAGTATAAGAAAATATCAACATCGTCCGTATATAAATAAACCAAAATCAACTGATAATTAATAAATCAATTTAAACGCAACGCATACTTTTTTCAGTGTTATGGCGATTAATTTTTTCGTGGTTGTTATTAAATAATGCCCATAACCTCAACTTTGCAGTAACATCTCTGGCAGCAGTTAGTCAGGGGCGTCCATTAATTACGTGAGGTGTTTTTCCGGAATTCCGGATCCCCCCCCCCCCCTCTGGTGAGATTTGGTTGGACCCGAGACCCCCCCCCCCCCTTACTGCGAATGGACCTCACAACTTTTTGAGTCCTTTTTTCCTCAGCTAACGAAGGCCGGGAGCGTTACGGACATGACCATACTAACCTTTTGTATAGACAGATTGTGTATAATAACTAATGTCGGTACCGCTTTTCTTCTGCATGAGAACTGTATGCAGCTTTTTACCTTTAGTGAAACATGTAAATCAAATGATTAAAACAAAACACATTTTTTTTTGTTGGTATTTTGTTGTTACGATACATGCGTTGTAAATATTTTTTGTATGATTATAACGTATTAAGTTTGTTTTACAGAAAAAAAATAGGTATTTCGGCTTGTAAAATCATTTAAACACTGCTACAAGGTTTGTTAGATTTGCCAAGTATGCCTCGATAAAAAAGTGAATATAATAATATATTTATTATTTCTTAAGTACTTGCAGCTTGAGGCCACGCTAATCCCTACGCTGCTGGAGCCGCGGCAAATATTGAGGTATCATCTAAAGCCCGCGTTCCAGAGTTTAAAATTGGTGGCCCAACAAGTGACACGTTAAACAGTCTGTCTCCTCTGATTTCCGAGATATTTAAGCCACTGCCCGATTAGTTTTCCGCTCAGTCTGATCTAGCCATCATGTCGGACATATGCCATGCAATCGCTGTGGTTCCATTGTTTCTACATGATTTTTTTTTCAGATTATTTCCCTTTCACCGAAAATATGCTCAAAGAACTGTAGGATTCACTGGCAGCATATGGAAGAAACTTTTTTTATTTTCAGTTCTTGTAGAGTAGATCATACATCATACTGGCAGAATCCTCCAAGATACCCGGTCTAGAAAATATTTTATTCGTTTAGTTCTCTGCCTTGATGACCTATGTGTCAGCACCATAACGACACAATGACAATACAAAACGCTTCAAGATCTTCAGTTTGGTGCGTCTCCTTATAGCGCGACTCTTCCAGAAGACATTAAGCTTGATACGCCATCTCCTGCAATGCTATTCTTCGTACTTACCAACCTATATATGATATTAATAATATACCATGTAAATATAACATATATTTATCACGTATAAACTAGAAGAATACATGGAAATGATGGGGCAGTCTCCTGAAGAGAATGACATTTCTGCCAATAATACTTCTGCCATTTCCATGGAACACTGCGCTTTGGTATTGCAACTACTGTGCCTTCTCAGAAACTATGTTGATCTCCGGAAAGAGGAATAAATCACTTGATGCCAAGTCTGAGGAAAATGGGTCAGGCTTCCGAATACTAAATGTTCTGCTATTGAAATGTATAACTTGCAGAATGGGTAGGAGCAGCATTCGTATTTTGATTATTCCATGCAATTAATCTTCAGTTTACGAAGTAATCGAGTTAGATCACGATAAGAGGCACGTGGCAGGCTGTCCGAAATAAACCTTGCGTCTCACCTTTGAAACTTTACACTCTGGGTTTCTTCGGGATACAGAGTTGTTTCTCCTGTTTTCTTATCTTTTTTGTTTCTGGTCTTTATGAAGACAGGTTCAGCTTTCATCTATTGTGGTCAGTCGGCTGCAAAAATCCTCTTCATCCACCTCACTGCCCCGTTAACATCTCTGATGCTGCTTCCCCTCCAATTCTTTTGTGTAGTTATGCCTCATAATCAACACTCATTGAAGCCTTGGCGCTTTCACTAGTTATCTTCATATCTTGGCAGTATCAGCTTCTCCACTTTCTTCGTGAGAATGGTTTAGTTTTTTGATGAAAATACTCCATTCCAAGGGGCATCTGAAACTTCATGTGACTAATGTGGAATTTGTCTCTTCCATTTTTATATTTGCAGGATGCGTTCTACTTGCTGTCAGTTCATGATAAATTTAATTCTCTGATTTTCGTGGAGATGCCAGCAGTTGATAACTTTCGTCAACATGTCTTCCTTATACATCAGCATAATATGAAAATAAAGAAACATCCAAATAAATAAATGCTTACGTTAGAAGGATCAATATTCGAAATACACGACTGAGGCAAGGGCACGAACATTTTGATAGCGCCACATATTTCGTAAATAAACATAAACATCTCGCATATTAAAAACATAGAAAATAATGTTTTTTACTCCAATGTGGCAAAAAACAAGATCACAACACATTAAACTCGACGAATACACTGTTTATCTTAAACTTTCATTATACAGACTTAACGTAATTTTTCCAATACAGCTGCTGGGCATATAGCATCATAAAATTTCATGTTAACCAGAAAACGGTTTGGAGACTTACAAGAATCACAAAAACGAAAGCATATACCACTACCCAAAATTCTAATTTAATTTGAAGTCAATCTATTTAAAATTTTAGCTAAAAGCCTAATTTCATGTTAATTTCTTGTTTCTCTAGTTATATTTCGTATCCATACTGCTGTGTTTACATATAAGTTGCCTTAATTAGTTAAAATAGTTTAAATGTTTTATTGTACTCCTAAAAGCAATTTTGTTGCTTAAGCTTCATTATTTCAATATTTATTTGTAAATGCAATAAAAAAATGTTAGCTTGAGCTACAATTTTCAGGCATATTCTACGTAGAAATGAAATCCGTTAATGCTAAATATTAAAATAGCGCAAGAAAATCCTAATTTTCGTCTTTGTAATAGAAGTTTCAGGGTTCTGAAGTGAAAATCCACATTTTAATAAATGCTTATCAATCTAGATTAAAATGAGAGAGAGGAAGAACTGGAGTCGCATTTGATCAGATTACATTGCAAAATCCGGTTAGATACATCAGTGTCATGTTTTGGTTAGTTTTACAATATGGATTGAAATTTCTTAAAATATCCAATGACACAATTCCTGTCACTGAAAAAGTCCTGAGCCGGCAGTATAAGGGCGGCGCTCTGGCTTCTCCGACGCAGGGGTCACCTGTTCGATTCCGGGCGAGGCGATCATCTGGTGTCGTCCTTTCTAAGAGGTCTATTTACTACAGTGAGAAACCTTAAAACAATTTACAGAACCATTCAAAAGAGCTTACTGAATAGTTGAAAATCATTTTTTAAGAAAAAAAAAAGGGAGGGGGGAAGGGAAAAAGTGTTATGTTACGACGTCGATGGATGTGGACAAGCTGTAAACAGACGACGTCAAATGACGGTATTTGGGAGTGACTAGCCTGCAAACATTCCACTCACTGCTTGTAAAAAACATAATAACCCTAAATTTGTTAACTTAACGGCTGCGGAAGAGGGACAAGTACTGGCATTCCTGGACACGGTCCTCGACTCGGCAGCCGTTCTTCTGCCCCGAGAGGCCGTAACTTGCGTCATCTTATGTCGGCGCCGCGGCCGAAAAAGAAAGGACGGCTGTTGCAGCGGCCGGATTCCAGGGACGCGGTAGTTTCCTGGTCGCCACTGGCTGTGCGGCTGTCCGTCTCCAGGAAGCTGCAGACTTGAATTTTTGTTTCCATTGTTTAGTCGCAAGACACGTAGGAAAAATTATAAAAGTCTTAAATTAAACATACCATCACGTAAATTTCTATGTTATATTTGTAGTCTAACTAGACAAATTTGCCTATTTAAACTGCAAAACCTAAATGAATCGGTAATTAATGGGGTTTGGATCTTTAGTACAAGGCATATTTTTTTCCTGCCTTTTTTTTAGCTGAAATGCTGTATTTAAACGTATTTTATATAGCTTATAAATGCATATTCATACCATTTTCCTAGTTTTGGTAATATTTTGATAATATTTATGGTTATATGGTAATATTTTGAGAAAAAATCTGGTAGTTTTTTTTAATAATACCGGGATTTCACTAGACATAGATGAGAAGAAATTAAGATAATTACTCACAGAACTGTACTTCTGCTATACAGCGAAGGGGTGGGGGGGAACTAATTTTCATTTTTGTCAGAATTCACCAGTCAAGAATTAAAGTTATAAATTACTGTCACTCTCTAAACGTAATGTTCCGCCCGCCTTTTAATCTCAATAGTGCAGCAGAAGCATGCCTGTGTCGATCCGCGTTAATCATTATCTCAATGAAATATCATCAGTTACCGTTAATTCTGCAGTGGATCATTGAGTAGACCTACCGCCATGTCAAAAGTAAAATTTTCTAAAAGTGCGAAGCTACGTAAGGTAATTTAGAGAGGAGTATTTTAGTACAGACGAAATTATCTGAAATTAAAGTGACTCCAACAAAACTGTTTAAAATTTAATTTCCCAATGGTGCAGCGAGTGTACGGAAGCAAATTATGCTGTCTACATGAAAGAGACACTACTTAATAAAATAAATGATGTATAATTGAACATGTTTTGATGTATAACAAATTTAAATGATTAGTCATATTTTGTAATTTTTAGGTCATATTTACCCATTTTTAATGTCATATTTGACTGCATATTTCTCTATTTTTTTGGTCATAAAGATCCGAACCCTAGTAATGAAGTTATTCAGTGGTGAGATGAGGTTTTGGCATCTTTAACACCTCACTACTGAAACACTGTTTTAAGATTAATTTCTACATCAACTTACATTTATTAGTGTAAAACAGTGTTAGTATACAAAAAGATGGTGACGTGCCATTTTCAAGATCACGCGTGAGTTATTATTAATTAAACTAAGATTCAGATTTTTATCCGCCGGTTTGGCTCTGTCTGCTGATCGGGGAGGTACAACGGGACTGGGCACGAGGCTATGCCTTCGCCTACCGGCCATGTTGATTGCGGGTCTTGGGCAGTTCACGGCATCCGTTACCAATCTCTGCCTCATAAACTACACGTTTCGCTAACAGAAATATATTTATCATATTCAGAACGTAACAATACGTTTCGCAGTCAGATAACAACACATTGCTTCCTCCATTAGGAGGCGTCCATTAATTACATGAGGTGAAATAGGGAGAGTGGGAGGGGAATCCGGTGAAATCTCACGAAACCTCAGCAGGGGGGGGGGGAGGGGGTCAACGGAAATCTCACATGAGGATTTGTAAATTTTTTTGGACTGTCGATCTAAAAAAAAAAAGTCAACAAATGACGCGAAAGTCGATTTTAGGGGTATTTCGTCCAAAAGTGGAGGTGTAACCAGCTTTTGAAGGGTGATACCTAAAAAAAAGTCTCAAAAAGCGACTTGTAGGGGGGGGGGTAATCTCTCCCGGACCAGATCTCACCAGAGGGGGGGGGGAGGGACCAGACCTCATAAAGTCTCACCAGAGGGGGGGGGGGTCCGGAAATCCGAAAAAAAACACCTCACGTTATTTATGGATGCCCCCTTACTAAGTGGCAGTAGCTATAAATTGCTTGGCGTCAGCAAGGGCACGCAGCAGTAAAACCGAAGCCCCATATTTGACCATGAAAAAAACTCTTCAAAGGCAGGTGATCCCTAATGTTGGGAAAAGGTGGAATAGAAACAGAAGACCGAGCGTGGTGGTGTAACGGCTAGCGTTCTGGCCTCGCATTCGGGAGGACGGCAGTTCGAATCCCCGTCCGGGCATCCCGATTTGGGTTTTCCATAGTTTCCCCAAATCACTCCAGGTGAATTCCGGGATGCTTCCTTCAAAAAGGCCATGGCCGAATTCCTTCCCATTCCTTGCCCCCCATCCTTTCCCGTCTCTAAAGACCTAGTTGTTATAGGAGACGTTAAGCAGTTAAAAAAAAAAAAAAGAAACAGAAGAACATTCAGATCTTTCAGTCTATAGTGAAATTCATTACTGTAATATGCACTAGACTAGCTTAAGGACATTTTTTGTCTTGAATCCATTGAGTATCCTTTGCGAACTTTAATTTTAAATTCTGTCAGTGTTTCTGGTTAGCTTTAACAATTTAACCCTATATTATTCTTATTTCGAACAAACCTAACTGGCAAATTCAATGTCTCAAGGTTAATTGTATCACGAACAAATAATCAGCATAAGTAACTCAGAAAATACACTTATCCGTAGTGGGCGAAACAAGAATCACAAGATCGGAGCCTATAAATTGAGAACATCTGAAAGCTGACGGCTACCACACCTGTGATTTGTGTACTCGCAGATGGTATAGCTCTAAGGTTTTGTTTTCCGAAACCTTATCTGAGGAGTCGTAATGCGAAATGGGGCAGTAAAGGTGGTCGTAATGTAAGCGTTGGCAGCAAGCAGACCTTTAACAAGTGGCCGGGCAAGCGGCCTTCGGAGAAAGCGTTCTCCAAATACCAGGGGGCACACTGACGCCATGCCTCAGTTGGAAGCACTCAGCTGGTGCTAGTTAGAACATACTGCTATAAGTGACCGCGAACGTGATTCCAAAAAATCAACACGAATATTCTTTGCGAATTTGTTTGTTGCACTCAACAAAATCCTTTACTATACGTATTGACTTATCGATCGTTAAATTTATTTAAGGTAACATATCAATAGCCAAAGTCATGTAAGCTGAGGAGTGATTTAGGAAATCAATGGGATGCGCTAACGATGGATATTGTCACTGAAAATTGTTGCCTCCATAAATATCAGGAAAAATCGTTAAAATTCAGAGATGTAATAGAAACGGAGTGTGCCCCGTAAGGTGGTTTAAATTAAACGGTAGTGGGCATTGACCAAGTTTCTGTTGTGCTTAAATTATGTTTTTAATAATGACTTGTTATGGATGCGAAAAATATCCGAGGATAAGTCGTAATAGTTCCTTCGTTATAATCTATTTATCTTACTGGTATAAAGGTATTAGGAGTACATATTACATGCTTTGATTTTATTTTTGTTTAAATTTAATTGCAATGGGGCATACGCCGCTATGACAGCTTCCCTGCAGGCTTATTTTCTCATTTCACGATTTAGTTAATTTATTTGTTGTCTTAAATCCATTGAGAGCCCTTTACGAACTTTAATTTTAAATTCTTTCAATGTTTCTGGTTAGCGTTAGCATTTAAACCCTATATTATTCTATTTTCGAGCAAACCTAACTGGCAAATTCAAGGTTAATTGTATCTTTAAAACTTTAAAATATTACTCCTATTTTTTTTTATTAATATCCTGACAAACCCCATCACCAAAATGTGTTTTATACACTCCCAGCACTCTCTTTACCCGCCTCCGATCTTAAAGTGACCAACGCAGCTCCTTTATCGCATCAGTCATTACGTTCCTCAAACAAATCTAGCTGCGCTCATTTGTATCCCCTCCAACTCCTGTGTTAGACCGAGCGTGGTGGGTGAGTGTTTTACGCTCTGCCCTCGCATTCGGGAGGACGCCGGTTCGAATCTCCGTCCGGGCAACCAGATCTGGGTTTTCCATGGATTTACCCATATCACTCCAGGCGAATGCCGGGATGCTTCCTTCAAAAGGCCATCGCCAAATTCCTTCCCATTCCTTGTTCCAAGTCCCATCCTGCCTATAATGACTTCGACTCGACGAGGCGTTAAGCCATAAGTTAAAAAAAAGTTTGTTACATAAAATGTGGATCCCATACAATACTACTATATTCAAACAATGGGGTCACCACTGTTATTAGTACCAGTATTTCTGCCCAATTCCAGGAGAAATGTAGAACTAGTTGAATTATTTTCACTGTAATAATTATTAGTGACTATATTTTCACAAGCATTGCTGCTCACAGTAGACCCTACTATGCATATCAGAATATATATTATCATCATCTTTAACTTTTACTTAGGTTCGACAACTCAGATTACTTTCTACTTTATAATCGCTTAATTTTTTATCACTATTATCTCACTTATTACGCCCTTACCTGACCGACTTATATAAAAACACACAAACTTTAAAGATGAACCACTGCGTTTAGCGTCACATTCTTGCTTCTCCCTATGTTTACTCAATACATCATTAATACCAAGTTCAGTAGTTAACTATTCATTTGCATTAATAAACTCATTATCAACCGCAAATACATCGCTGTTATAGTAATTACTTACTACACCAAATTCAGCAATAACTTATAAATTATTATGTTACCATCATCTTCAGGTGCATTATTTTCACCATATAATATGAATGTATCATCGATTTCTATCATTTTGCTAACTGGTAATTTTACTAAAATTGTTTCTTGTCCGCAAGAATTGTAGACGGACACTGTCCCTTTACAACTGTTTTGTGCCACTCTACCATACAATTTCTCCCTTACCTACATTTTACCTTTACAGCATACTTATAAACCAAACTTTCTCGAGAATGAAAAAAATATTTATATGAGAAATTTTGGGTTGAATACTCTGTTATTTTTCTGAATAAGTCTTTTAACACTTATACAGACATTTTATTGATTATAATTTTCTCTCACAGCCTGATAACTGAAACTGTCACGCGAAACGTTTCCGCATAAACTATCACCGTATCTTTTCTTCGTGCCTTGAGGGGAATGATTCCGACATCATTTTCATTCTTGTAGAGGATGATCCTGCCTCTTATTCTTTCTTGTAAAGGTTGAAACAGCGTCTGTTACTTTCTCGTACCGATTAATTGGTTCACAAATTCTTCTTGCGTCTTCTAGCGAGCGTAACTTACTATTTTTTCTGCGCATTAGTTGTAGATTATTTACAGTGGCATTGATATCTAACTGCAAATACTGTAAAAGAGGTGTTCTTTCACGGTCGCCATGAAACACTATTCTCTTATTATGTTTGGTTCCGAACGGCTAATCGTTTAGATTAATTAGAGACCTGCATCAGAACATTACGTGAGAGTTACCCTTTGTTCCTATTGACGGTTTAATTTCCTCATATCCTTTAGTCTTGATCTCGATACCCGTAATTAAGCGCGGCAGGTAGCTAACTCAACTACAGTGACGAATCGATATTAATTAAAACTCTTTTTTATTATGATCATATTGTATTGAATCGTGCAAATCGGAACAGCATGTCACCAAAGATCTTCCAAATCACGGATTCTTTTGAACTGCGAACGCAGGCAGGTGCATAGTTAAGTGTCTTCATGATAATCAAATATTACTAAATAGTTGATAGGCCCGTTAGATTTTAACAACTGACAAACTTGACTAAGAACAAAGAACCATTATACAGACAATAATTATTTCTTACAACAACCGTTAGCTAAGTGTTTTTCAAGGAACTGTAGAAGATGGTTAGTAGGGAAGCAACGGTATGTGTTGAATGAAGTGAATTAATTAATTAAATTTTTCAAATGTTTGTGTCGTGTTCTCATTGTGTGTATCCTGCCAGAGTTTTTTTTTTTTTTTTTTTTTTTTTTTTTTTTTTTTTTTTTTTTTTTTTTTAAGGCGACAGTTCTCCCTTGCTGTAACCCCTGACCAGAACCGCCTTTTCTTCCGTATGGAATCTCCTTGCTTCAGAGCAAGACCGTGTTTTCTTTCAGAAACCACATATTTGTTCTGGGAAACTAATGGAAAACTCCAAGTTCTGACCATTAAATTTGGCATTGCAGCAGTTCTTGAGAGTTTATTTCTCTGAGTATGTGGTGTTATCTCATGGTTTCTTAGCAGAAAACCGCAGACGTTCAGATTTTGTAGATTTTCTGGTTATCATATGTTAGCCGTAGTCTAACTGATTTACATACTTATTTTGTTTAGAGACTAATCCCCAAATTGGATACCAGTGTACCTTGTTACATTCGAAAGTATATTCTGTAATTTCAAGAAAAATGTTGTGATTCTTTCAATTAAATTATTCTGAATAACCTGAACTTAGTGACTAATCCAAACATATTCATCTGATTTTACGGCAACACTGTGCAAGATGTGGATTATATTTAACTTAGCCCAAGTAAATCCCTGAGCAGTTGGGAATGTTATGTAGTACCAAGCATTCATTTATTTTAGCTTCATGTAAAGTTTTAATCTTATGTGTTTCCGAGGTTTCTTATCCACTTTCCTGTCAGTATCCTTGATACAAGCTTTACTCATGTCAGTTCATACCAATTATGAGAACGTTTATTTTAATGTTAGAACTTGTGCAGTATTCGTAAAGAAAATACGACTGAGTGTAGACAAGAGAATATCTCACTGCATGATTCCAACTTAACGAAGAAATAAATTATATATATATATTTTTAAGTTTGTAGTTGTGGAGATAAAGAAATTATTTCAGTAGAGACTGATAGCAAAATTTAATAGCGTTATATAAAAGATAAAATACTTCACTTACTGAGGGAACTTATTGGCAGTGGTAGAAATGGCAACAAGCATACTCCTGTCGCGACTTGCATCACACATGCCCCATGTGGAGGCGGTGACGTAACTGCTCCGACCCCGACAGTGTTAGGCATCATCAGTAGGCACGGCACAATGCGATCCAATCGCTCGGCAGTCTCTTGGCACCTCCACCTCCACCGCATATGCACGGCGGAGCTTGACTTTCCGCCGAATGAGTAACCATCGAATGTGATACGTAATGATACATTGTTTATTATCACTCTTTTATAAGTAGTCTGACTGTAACGGAGTAACAGATACGGTTTTAATGCATGTTACTTTCTGAATAAAGTCGAAATTTTTAAGGAATGACACCGCAAATCGAGTTAACCAAAGATTATATGCACAGTTTTAAGCAGTGCTCAATTCTTTGCTTAGTTACTGAAACTAAACATTCAACTCTATAATTTGATGACGTTATAACTGTTAAGTGAAATTGGGGAAGGGAACCTGGATAGTCATTAACCGGACTCACAAGAAAAAAAAAGGCGACTTCATTTCACGTTTATTCACAAGCCAATAAACATTGCTGTACATTTTCACATACTTATAAAGTACAAATTACTTCCCTTGCATTTTTAGCGACCACTGTATCAAAACATACATCTATACTTCATACTAGTTGCACTTCTCATTTAACCTCTCCTGGACAATGTAAGTACACATCTATACTGTTCCCCACCGTCTCCTTTCATTATAATTTTACTATGCACAGGTAGCTTACGATAACTTTCCCGCGCCCGCCATATTTTTTTTCACTCCATCTCCCCTTAGGGACCGTGCACAAACTACGTGACTCGGTCTAGGGAGGGGAGGGGTTGGCTAGAAGGCTACGCTGGGCTGCGTGGGGGGAGGGGGGGTTCCGAGCCAGACCACGTAGCTTTCCTTTCATAACATTTTTCACAGGTATAATGAGGAACACAACTCACAATAGCATGTGAATATTTATTTTCCTCAGTTAATTATCTTCGTATGTAATTTACAATAGTCTGATAAGAGAAAACAGTACAAAATGTCTTCTGGAATCAAAAGGGAAAAAAGCTACGGGGGGGGGGGGGGGGGAGAGGCAAAAGCCACGTAGGGCTACGTGGGGGGAGGGGAGGTAGAGGCAAAAGCCACGTAGGTCTACGTGGGGGGGGAGGGGGGATTCACAGGAGGCCAAAATGGAGCTACGTGGTTTGTGCACGCTCCCTTACTAACGCCTCTCCAAAGATACACTCTCTGGTACACTCATTCGGCGTACCAATTTAACAAAACTCGTCGAACATATATTCGCATAACATCTCATTACTAAAATGGGAGGTAACGTGTTTGCTTTACCCTCGAATTAAAAAAAATAACATCAAATCTTTATTGAAATTTTGTAAGATTTGTAAAACTATAGATAACAACTTTTTAATAGACTATCGTTGCCATTTTTCATCAATCTTGTAGTGTCATAGTTACTCGAAGCGATTAATAGTGCACACCCAAGTAACAGTCTGCCGAGTATGACGTTCTGCTTTAAAATCTACACTGATGTGTTCCGAACAGAAAAAATTTATGCCTTGAAGTGAACATAAATGAATAATAATAATAAGATAGCAATGTCGTTAGAACAGCTATATAACCGTATAAATAATTATTTTAAGATTCTTACCAACACCATAATCTAAACTATAGGTTCCCAAACTGGAGGGGCAGGGGGGTGCGAAGAAATGTACGGGGGGGGGGGCGGGCGGGGGGGAAGGGGGTGTTCGTCGCCGGAAGTACTTTGTCTCCTTCACTGCCTGTTATAATCGCACATCTTAATTCTAACATCACATACTTAGCAGGTTGAGATTATTTACCTTTTTTAATAATAAAATTTTGCCGGGGTAGGGGGACATGGGAAGGGGTGCGTGGTAAGAAAACTCTTAATCTAAACACATGAATCTGACCAACGCTAAGGTTTTTTATGTTATTGGCCCATGATTCCGCAGTATCTGATATTTCCGATTAACGCTACAAAACAACTTTAAACACTGGATACAAGGAAGAAAGCGGAGCTCTAGGGAGCTCATTGAATTCGTTTGATGATTGAGTAAAGTTAGGCCTATACGGTGAAATTGCTTTTAGGAATAAAATTAAATAAAAGTTTAAAAACCGAACCGATGTATCTTCTATGATTTAGAGTCCAAAATGCTAGTATACCTGATAGAATATCACCGATTCGTGAAACGAATATTATATTGGTAGCAGAACAATAAATACGATGTACCTAATAAATACAATTCAAAACTCTCAGACTTTAAACTGACTTTGCAATGTAGTGATAATACGTCATTTTATATATATTTTATTATTATTATTATTATTATTTTTAAAGTCAGAACAGTGCAACGATTATGTAAACTTCAGATTACAGGTTTTCAGTCCGAAACACTTTGAACCTATTCTGCGCACGAGGTCTCTGTTGTGTATCTAGATGCTTGCGACCTTTGAGGACGTTCAGTGGTTCGGAATCCACTTAAAGCTGTAGGTCACCTTTTACCGGGTTAGTTCTGAGACGCATGCACGGCAAATCGAAATTTTGTCACTCAGTGGCCAAACACTTCGGGGACATTCCGGATTTTACCACACCTCTAACACTAACCATAATAATGACTAGCAAGAGCAAAATCATCAAAACTACAAATCGCACTATGGAGCAGGCTCTGGTTGCTGGAGACGCTGTGGAAGTTGCGCGGAGCCGTGGCGCAGACGTCACTTTCGCCTGCTATCGGAGTCGAGGATCTCCATTGCCCAAGCGGTGTGTTCCGCGAGCAGGCGCACCTACTTGGAGAACGTGCCGCAGCCACTGTAAACATTGTAGTCACTTAATCCGTCCCACTGAGGCAGAGCTGTATTGCCCTGGATCTCTAGCCGAAAAGCGACAGTGGCCAATGCTATTAGTAGCGTTCACGAAGTGTTTTTGATGCGATGATGCCTTTAGACCACTGATTCCCAACGGCAGCGGTACAGCCCACCGGTGGTCCTTGAAGAAACCATAGGGGATTTTTCTTATCCAACCTAAATTTAGGACCAATTACTGCGCCCTGATTTCCAGTATTATATTCGGCTTTAAGGGATGCATCAAAGAAGTTTTCTATTGCATTCCTGTGATCATATGCAGCCAACTGAGGATTTAGCATAGTCAGTAGTTTATTAGCTAAGAAAAGAAACAGATTTTCAGTAGTGGAACACGGTGATTTATGATTGCTGATGACACAAATGGCACCAAATGTCGACAAATTAGTGTCATTACACCGAGCTCAGGCTGAAATTAATAATTTTTTCATTACATCTTTTTGTTAATCAAAATGTGAACAATGCTCAAATATTTTTAACATCTTTTAATAAAGTAAGTTTAGAAACATCTCCTGGTTTTTCTATATATGATATTGTTCACTTCACCTGAGAGAAGTGCATCGAATTTTCGTTTCAAAAAGTGGGTTACGGATCAAAAATAGTTGTAGCACGATATTTATTATAAGAACAAGAGTCGGTGTTGTTGTTGTGTTGTTTTTTTTCGAAGATATTAGTGATAGTCCAGAAAGGGTTGAGGACCTATGCTTTAGACCACATAACATTCAAAGCTTGCAATAACAAATTCGATTTAACTTCTAAGCATAGATTCCAATACTTTCAGTTACAGATGGTGATTATTATATTCTGTGATTCGAGATTAGAATATACGCCGTGTCGCTGGTCTACAAAATTATGAAGAGAGGAGAATCCACATATTGATTGCCAACAAACAGTACCAAAATACACTATTCAAATAAAGGAAAGAAAGAAACAGGGAATTACCAACTCAGACTTGGAAGATTCATAGTTCTATGATCATTGTCACCGCGTTAAGGGAGTTGCTAAGTATCTTACGAAATATATAACATGGTGGTTTCCCATTTCCTTCCTCCATGGTGGAATTGTAGGTAAGTGTTAGTGTTTGTGTGGATGACTATGATGTATTTGTATCGTCAATGAATGAAATGCAAAGAAAGATAGAGGATTAAACCCGATGTCCGTCCATCCAGGACAACTCTTCTGACAGACACGAACATTCTTAACGTCCCCATCAGATAGTCCAATCACCACTAGTATCACCATACGCATTGCGGAGGGGTGATTAGGAATTGTGTTCCACCGCCCAGTGCTGCCATTTCTACGGATTTATCCGTAGATCTACGGATTTTTATACAAAGTTAGGATTTTCGGATTTTGTTAAAATATATACGGGTTTTTGCTATTTTTTAGTATTTATTGATTTTTCCTTACACTGGTATTTTGTTAAACTTTGAGCGTATAGTGTTAATGCATTACAGAATTGCCAATAATTGTTAATCGTTTCCTTGCAACCGCTCGTGTGAACCAACGATTGAAATAAAGCTCATATTTTGTTTGATTATAGATTTTATAGGTCTTAATAGACCGTAATACAGAACTATAGGCGCACTCTTTATGCACGGTGACACGATCGTTGGCACGGCTTCCGAGAATCAAAGCGGTCTCAGTTTTAACATTTCCTGTTACGGAAGATATGCTAAATTTAATGCCAACAAAGAAAATAGATATATAGTCCCCCCCCCCCCCAAAAAAAAGAGGAGGCACAGCAGCAGCAGCGATGAAAGTGACGCTGTTTAAAACATGTTCAGAGATATTTCTTACTTTCAATGTTGAAAATTATTTTTGTATTTCGAATTTTAAAGACCTAGGAAAAAAGGTATTCTTAATTTTGACTCTCTCTTCAATAATTATTGTTTTATTCTTTTAGTTAGCTAGTCTCCGGGTTTTTTATCCAATCGACGGAAATTTTAGCGGCGATCTACGGATATTCAAAGCCAAGAGGCTGGCAGCACTGCCACCGCCTATGATGAAAATTTCCTCAACCACCACTACTCGAACCCGCTACGTTCGTGTCAGGCGACCGACCCGTTACGTTACCGCAACCGCGTGGGCTCAGGGTCCTCTAAAGACTCTAAACTTCAATCAGTAGGAGAATATTACTCTAATTAACTAGTCCTGCTGGAAGTCTACAAGCTAAACATAAAAAATAAATGCAACTATATGGTAACTTTCTCCAAATCACAACTTTATACCACCAGATATCATTTTTTTGATAAACAGCGACAGCAAATATATGAAAGTAAATGAATGGTCAGGACTGATACGCATCTACATAAAACATGAATGCGAGAAACAGTGTTCCACTGAAATTTCTCGACTCTATGTAGTATATTACCGCCAGTAAATTATGATTTCTTGTTCGCCGGCTACCAAAGAACTGATAACATTAACTCATCGTAAACAACTGAACTAGAAGCAGAATTAAGTAGCAAATCCAGTAAGATATACGACTAATGAACAAGTTCTTTTAAATGCGAATGCAGGCTTTCCCGGCGAATAAATGACAATAAATCTTGCCTTGATGGATACCAGGCGTTTACTGGTATCCATCAAGGCAATATCGCCGATACATAAACGACCTGAAGATGGCTACTGAGCTAGTAGCCGAAAGCTTGTCGCTTTATAATAAAATCCGGCTGCAAACCCTAGAAGATTTATTGTCAAGTTCTTTTAAGTCTCGGTTCTAGTATTCGGAGGGACGTGGGTTCACATTCCTACATTTCGCTTTCGTGAAAACGCTACAGATGAATGCCGCGATGGTTCCTTCAAAATACCTTGGCTGAATTCCTTCCTGTTCCTTGCCCCAATCCTCTCCCGCCTCTAATGACCTTGACGTAGATGGGGCGTTAAGACTGAAGAAAAACCATCATAGCCGCTTCTGAAAGATAAGGAAGTACTATTAATGACAAATGTGAAATCAGATTACCATCATTTCCGTAATATTCTATCTAATAACTTCATGTTGCCGATTGTGAAACTTACCTTCGTTACTTACATACGTAGCTCAAATGTCAATAAAATTGGTGAAGGACGAAAGAAAGCGGATGGTCATATTATACTTGAAGAATTTAAGATTTTTTTAAAATATAATAAAACAGAATAGTAGGTGTGTAGGGAAATTGCCGCCAGGGTATATACTCCATCGCAATTAAAGTATTAATATTTATTTAAATTTGTTGATTTTATCACTTACTTCTAAAAAAAGGTATACAACAAAAGACAGTAAATTAGGAATATTAGAAATGGAATTACCAAATCAGTTAGAGATCCCACATAACTCAATACCACATTTCAAATCCGTTTGATTATTACTATTCGGATGATATGTAGTAAATATCTAACTCAAACGGAAATCGTGTAGAAGCTAGTGAAAAGTTGTAAGTAAACGTTGAAATCTTGAAATCCAAATTTATCGTCGTTATTTTTCTGCACTAAAGTTTTAACAGTAACTTAAAATGAGAGAAAATTACTCGGATAGGAGGATTAGGCCCTGTTGTTTATTTTTTATAGTCACTTTCTTAATACGTTCACGTTTTGATTTTGTACAAACACTTTGATTACAACCGCAACGCTCCTATCTGCTTTCGAGGTTTAGTTTCTACGATCCAAAAAGATACGACAACTAAATTAGGTTGGCTTACATGATCCTTGAAGTCTCATTGACTGTCATGTTACTAGATGACACTATATATACTAACACATGCTGTGTCTGCAGGCAATTGTAGCTACTTTGTAGAAAAAATTATTTTTCTTTGCTTCCAGTGAGGTGAAAGGTACAAACTACTGAACGATAATAATATGTCCAGAACTCATCAACTACAACACACAGCTGCAATGTTGTAACAGCATAAAGTTGTTACTCACGGGGAAAGCTGTATAAATGTACTTATTATGCGTGTTTATGGTTTCTTTCGTAATGATCCTGCGGTTAATATTGCCTTTTGCGGATTCGTTTTAGATGAGCTAAATCGCTTTCCTTAAAACTGATCATATGGTGCTAGAAATTTCTGTAGGCCAGAGCATCAAAGTTACGTAACAACGAACATAGACACCAGGCGACGTTATTATCTTTGTGAGTGTTTTCCAGCACCTGCTTCCTCGTTGAAGCTTCCTAAAAGTCATTTCTGACAGTAGGTCTCGCTAGGCAGCAGCAAGATTTCCAACCGCCTTTCAGGCTATCCAAGGCTTTTGAAGAACAATTAAAAAGCCATCTCTCTAATCACCTTCGCCGTTATTTCACTGAGATCGATTTGGTAATGGTTAAAACTTTCGTCATAACTAAGAAGTTGAGTAACGAAGTTGGGATTGTCAGTTTCTGTATAAATCCCTTAGTACCACACAATATCTTCCTCAGTTGTTTACATCGATACAGAAACTCTATGAACATCAAATTGCAGTCTCGCTGCGACGGTGTCAGTGCAGCTGAAATGATATAAGACATCCTGCGTTTGTTTCTCAACGATAGTCATTGGTTGCTACGGCTTTATCGGTACAAAAAATTCGATGACAATTGATTTTTCAATTACCAAAAACATATCAAAATGCCTTTCACATCTTTAACTCTGTGTGTTGATATTTGCCACTTAAATATGACTGAAAATAATATGGTTTTTGTCTATACATGTTTCTATATTTTTTCTTTTGATATATAATTCAGCTAAGCGAAAAATTAAGTTTTTTTTGTTAAAACAATTTTCTAACGAGTAAGATGTGTACTCAGTCAACTTTTCCCTAAGCCGGTACACCCTATGCGTATGAAAGTATCAAATAGATAAAGCCCTCATTTTGCCAAATCAAATCTTTTGTCTGTCTCTCCTGTTCACCTTTGCTATCTAAATTAAACCACAACTTGCGTGTCAGTTTACCGTGTTTTGTACAGAAATCCCGACTTCGGGATGTGTTCGATCACTATGTAGGTATGATTATTAAAAATTATAATTTGTCCTATTTACAAAGCCTATGAATCAATTTCACTACCTTAAAACGAAAAGAGTATGACTAATAAGAAGCTCAATGCTTAAGTGCATATTTGAGATATTTCACGCGCGTTACTGTTTCGAATACTTTCGCAACATGCAAAATCTTGCTATCTCATCGTCAAAATTAGCACGGATATGCAAGCTGATTCACTTCGCGATTATCAACATCTTCTTTGCATTTTCTTAACACACCGTGTGTTTTAGTAATAACATTGTCTACAATGAAATTACACGGAAAAGAGGATGTGCATTTTCAATGACATTTTTCAAGAAACAATTTAATTAGTGAGATCAGTTTTCTAAATGTAGCTCACTAGTTGGGGAGCGTGCATTAACCACGTAGCTCCATTTTGGCCTCCTGTGAACCCCCCCCCCACCCCCACCCCCACCTAGCCCGACGTGGCTTTTGCCTCTACCCCCCCCCCCCTTCCACTTAGCACGTAGCATTTTTCCCCTTTTGATTCCAGAAGACATTTTGTACTGTTTTCTCTTGTCAGACATTGAAAATTACACACTGAGATAATCAAATGACAGAAATAAATATTCACATGCTGTTGTGAGCTCTGTTCCTGATTCTAACTGTGAACAATGTTATGAAAGGAAAGCTACGTGGCCTGGCTCGGAACCCCTCCCCCCTCTCCCCCCACGTAGCCAACGTAGCCTTCCAGCCAACCTATCCCCCCCCCCCCCCATGGACCGAGCCACGTAGTTTGTGCATGCTCCCTTGTCGCAACGCAGCAAATTCTTCCGCAACAGAACGGGCATTATCTCAGGAAAAATAAATCCTATTGACCGCCTAATCTGAGCCACATTATTCTAACACACTCTTAAGGAAAAACGCCCTTATAAAATACAAAAAAAGTAAATAATACCCAGCTGCCAATAAATTTCAACATCCCAGACGTAAATATTAGCAGACTCTGATCCTGTCAGTGTAAACAGAAAAATCTTTAAAACACGTATTTTCAACACGTTCAACAACTGGAGGAGAGAATTTTTGCAGAAGTTGTCCATAAAATCACAAAATGTCTTCCATCAACGTGTCACCGCAGGGCTTCGGCATTGTGGACAGACCTGAACAAACAGTAGAAGATGTGCTGATTCACTCTATCTTCCTAGTGCCAAGTCTCAATATCACATTACAGAAGAATTCAAGCTGAGGACATACACGGGATACAAAAACGACTGCCTGAAGGTAACCAGCCAATCTGACACCTTTGTTTAGAAGTGTTTCTGGAATGTTCCACAAACTTATTAGTCTCTTCCAGAGTTCTAAAAAAATACTGAGCGTTTTATTGCAGATGTCCATGGATTGTCTTCTTTGTAAAACGAAAAGTTTAATGATGAAATAGCACATTTTTTAACATCATTTTGACACTTATCACATAGAATAGATTATTTTTGCATAGATTGTTATGTGGAATAAGCAAAAAAAAAATAATAATAATAATAAAAAAAATCCAGTTGCAAACAGCCCCTTTTCATCATTACAGACAACTCTAAATTTACTATTGTATACCACTGTTATGCTTATCTGACACTTCAGCCCTCAATAAATGTGCGCATGTGTGTTTTTTTATCGTCATCGATAGTTTTAAACGGTATAAAAAAATCTTGATTATGTATCACTAATCGAATCTCTATATACGTTAAATACGTTTTGTGTTATTGGATCGAACGAAATTAACCCAGCGTTGAGGATAGTTTTGTGAATTGTCACTGGAGAATAAGCCTCTTTTCCAGAATAGTTCTTCTCATGATAATTTCGCCACTCCTTAACATGTGTGTAGCATCCATAATAGGTTTATCCACTATACCTTTCCTTAATGCATATTACGTTTTCTGTTTTAATAATTATATTTATTATAAATCCTTATGAGTATCCACTTACAGCTAAAATGTTCAAATTTTCATGTTTTATTCCATTTCATTATGTAATACTATATTTTCTTTCCTTGAGTGTAGCAGTAATCTGTCCATGTACCGTGTCACATTGGAATAAATTTGTTTTGATGTACTGAGTATGTAATGTGTAATTTTTGACACGGAGAGTTGATAAAACCTCAGCGCTCTCTGGGCTGACCACGGTAATCTCGCCAAAATCGTACTCAGGATAACCTAGGTTCGAACCTGGACACAACTTATCCGTCCAACATGCAGCGCTGTAAAACACGCTAGACAACTGCCCAGTGAAGCTGGAATTTGTGAAGGCATTGAAACAGATATATGGGTCTTTAGGCGTGTGTAACACTTGCTCAAATCGAATACTTACATTCAATTAAAAGTGGTTAGGGTTTAACAGATAAAAATGAGTATCAATTTGTCTGAACTTTCCGTGTTACACTCTAGAGATTTGTCCTTTCCGTACAATAATTTCAAGCAAATATAATTTAATGGTTGCTCCCTACCAAAGATTTAACATTAGAAAATTAGGAAAATGACGCAGGGAATGCTATCACTATTTGAACAGATAAAAATTATTCCAACGTCAGTAAAGCAACTAATGTTTCCTATGACTGACGTGTTTCTTCTGGATATTCCGGCACCGCGCGTATAGAAGCCTAATAACGGAGTTATAGTCGCGAAACTCTACGGGCCTGAACCTGTTTATTATATAAATTATTCTAGCGATTTTAAGATCAAAAGGACTCTACTTACTTTTTGTAGCATCCAAATTTTGCAGTAACAAATTATTGTAAAAAAGAAAGGTAACATTAACGGCTCTATCGTTCGAACCAGTATTGCAACAAGAAAAAAATAAACTAATCTGACTTGATAAAAATTTCTGCAATCCTTTTTCACTAAGAGTAAAAAATAAAAATAGTTGACCCCGACGTGATTTGAACACGCAACCTTCTGATCTGGAGTCAGACGCGCTACCGTTGCGCCACGGAGTCATATGACTAGGAGTGGTCATATAACATGTTAATATTAGTATGACTTAACAGTGTTTATTTTTAGTTTTCGATTGTTTGTTTTTAATTATATTATAGTAATAGAAACAAAGTAAACATAGTCTGCCTTTTGCATTGTACGAGTTTTGATTTAAACTCTTTTAATGCTTGCGGTAAATATTCAGAATATCACACGATAATTTATTTCAATCTCTGACTTTATTACCTATTATTATGAAAATTTTCGAACTGTCTGAAATTATGTTCTTTATCAACTCTTTCGCTCCTTCTTCATAACTTGCACTAAAACAAAATTAGTGCTTTCTTGGGTTAGTGATTATTACGTTCTTCTAAGAAAAAGTTACATAAAAATTTAATATTGTACTTAAAAAATAATAATAAGAAAGGGTTGTCTTGAAGCACATTTGTACCAACACAAATTTAATTATTTAATAAGGATGAAATAATATTATCCTTTCTTCAAAATTTTTACACGCGCTGAAAATGGTTAAACCACTAAAAGCAGATAATTTTACATCCGGATAAAAACTAGAGTAGTTGTCTTCTGGTTTAGTCTTTTTTTGTTTAAGCTCTCAGAACGGTGTTTAATTTATTCTTCATTATCACAGACAATGTTTTCATCTCAATTTTGGTTTCCAAATGATTGTTTTCTTCTGGGATTGATCTCTTGGCACCTTTACTCTTATGTTTTCTTGAACACATTCATTCCACAAACATCTCCTTTAAGTTGTCAGTTATATTTTCCCTTTTCTTATACTCATAGCTCTTAAAACGATGTTTTAAGAGAGTCAAACTGCATGTTTGGTGAATTATATTATTGTAATGCTGTGATAGTATGAAACACTCGACTGGAATGAACGCATTTAATTATTTATTTTTTCGATTATACGGGGTACGCGAGGTTTAGCTCGTTCTTGAAGTGCTATCAGGGCCGGATTAAGAAAGCATTGTAGAGCTAAAAAAGGGTCGCCAGCTAGCCCAGGTGCGGGGGCCCCCCTAAGCCCCTAGGAGGCGCGCGAGGCCCCCTAGAAGGCGCGAGGCCCGTAGTATTTGCTACCTCCTGCTACGTGGTTAATCCGGTACTGAGTGCTACTCGGGAAAAACTAATTGGGAACCACTGTTCTAGAAAGTGTGGGGTTGGGTAGAAAGCTAGGCTGGGCTACGTGGGAAAAGGGGAGGGTCCGAGTTAATCCACGTAATTTTTCATTCATATATTTGTCATAGTTAAAATAAAGTACAGAACACACAACAACAGGATGTCCATATTTACTTACGTCATTTAATTAGCTCCGTATTACCTATATACCATATATCTACAGTAATGCGCATGCCTGCGACTTGAAGTCATAGCGTTGGGTTCCTCGCGTTTGGCGCATTTGAACAGACATGCGACGGCGCATTATGATTCTTAAAACATTAAGATATGTCGTATCTTCAAATTCGCTTATAGATGTCAACCGGGATTTCCCGCGGTAGTGACAGTGGTTTTAAATATAGCTGTTTCGAATAGGATCGCCCGTGTGTGGCTAGAACGCACATTGATAAAAATTATTCTAATTTTGAGTAAATTTAATGATAGAAGTGTTATTTCAAGTTCAAAGTGGATGTGAATTGGCGCTGTACAATAAACTTCACGTAGGCTTATCGATATTTTTTTTTTCAACTAGTTTTCACGATCCAAAGAGTTATAGAAATCTTTTAACCAGACCAAGGAATCGTTCCCCTGTTATGTAAAAAGAAAGATGACAGAACTGCAGCAAAAGAAAACAAAAAATGTAGCTTTTCTCAGGGATTTTATTATTATTATTATTTATTTTTTTTACACGGCACGTATAGTTTGTTCTTTTTTATCAATTAATGAACTATAATGAATGGGAAAAGATAAATGTTTTTAGTAAGAAGAAAAGGACCCCTGACTGTACCTGAAAATGAGGTTTTTTCCCCCAATAATTGATCATTTGCAGAAGTGGCTAGTGTCAACATTTCATTCGTAATATTTATAATTACAGAAAAATACATAACGCAAATAACAGCTGTGTTCATTATATATGCATTAAATTTAACGATAGTCTGTTAGATAAAATCAGAACAAAATGTCTGCTGGAATTAATAGGAAAGAAAACTACGTGCCATAAGGGGGATTGACGCTCTCTTAGGACAGACTGAGTTCTTTAATATCTACTGGAAAGCATTGCCATGTTTTTTTACGGAAATGACATCAGGACTTGAATTCTAATTGGATGGTCTAAGACTTTAAATCACTTAGAGATGATAAACTGGTTGCTGTTCTATGTCACGACTGTTGCTTTACTGCTTTCAATCACTTCTAATCTTTGCTTGGCACTGGATAAATCTACGAAAACTCGTCAGCCATATCAGATGTAAGTACACCGCAGCCGTTAACCGCGGTGAAACGTATGCGCGAGTATATCGATAGACTAAACAAGCCGCGGCAGTGAAGGAGCCGGGCAGGAAGGCAGCCAACACAACTACGCGAAGCAGGGCATTGGTGGTTTTAATTAAGTGTTGTGTTCGTCCTGTGTTGTCCTATTACTTGACGCTAACAACAATACTTGAAGAATCTGACACAATTGATGAACATGAAACATAGATGATACTGGCTGAAAAACTAAACAGGCGAATGCCATTTTAAAAAAATAAAAAATCTTCATAGACGTCAAACCATTGTTTTCCTCATCATCTTTTCCCTCTAGGAGCAACCAAATACACAATGCCTCGATTTTATTTCTTCTTAGTATTGCTAAAATGCGAAATTCGATTCTGTATGTGAGAAGCATATCATCTTCGCTTTGCCCAACGATAATAATTTTATTCCCTAAATAACAGAAGATTGTTACTTCTACTGCTGCGTACCATCATATGTACTGTACGTCTATTGTTATCATTTCTGTCGCACCACATGACCTGTGCTTACTTTTATTTATATCTTGTTCAAATTCCAGCCCCACTTCTATATTAATGGGGTTCACTAATTTCTTCATCATCTTGCGTTTACCCGCGAAAAGGATAGTTACCATCAGCATCTCGTAAGTTATACCAATTTTTTTTCTTTCGCTTTTACATATAAAGTGAACATAGGTGGTGACGGGAAACAGTCTTTATAAACCCCACTTTAAATGATACTCGTCTCTCATGCTTCTCTACATCGCAGATGAAGAGAAATACAAGTAGAAGACTTATTAACTGAAGTCTTCTACTTGTATTTCTCTTCATCTGTATAATATATCAGTTGGTAATATTGAAAAAAAGTATTAATGTTTGGAAATCAAGCTGTAATGCGGTAGAATTCATATTTTTCATCTTAATCGAGAGCTTTAATATCAAACTTTTACGACATTTTCGTAATTTTTTGATATCAGTTTGAACAACATTTAAATCTTTTATGTACTCGATATTTCTGCGATTCTGAGAGAATTCATCAGCTACCACTTCATTATATGAATTTAGAGCCATGTTATAATTTGTTATTGAAACCTGGATACCATACACCACCTTTTTTCCTATGCATTACACTCCAGAATGTCCGCAGCAGTAGAGGATTCTTTAATATTAATACAGAAAAAAAAAATCACTTCCTTCCTTTAGAATATATCGTTGTGAATGATTTTAACCGTCGACATATCTTTCTACAGTAGCCAAAAAAGCGTAGTTGGCATGCATACCTGCGTCAACGTTGATGGTGCATTCTTTGTCTCTAATGTTACTAGTGTAATTCCCACTACTTGATTCCAATTACATTGATGTTGTAAAGTCAACTACAATATAGCTGTGTTAGGCTTTCCTAATGTATTGACAAACTTGGTCGAAAACAAGTTTCTTTACTTGGCAGATATATTATTCTACATATTGAGACAGTTAAAAAAAAAAAAAAAACAGTTATATATTATTATTATTTGTTTTGTGAACAATAGGTATGGACTGCTTTGAAATTACAGTTTTCAAACGGTATACAACCTGTAATAGCCATATCATAAAATTAAAATGTTCAGAAAAATGGTCGTTTTGAATTAAGTCTATTGTGAAAAAAAAGGTTAAGAATCTATTTAAAAAAAAATAAAGCAAATAATCTGAGTACATAAAACAAATTTACAAAAATTGGCAAGAAACCATGTTTTCAATACAAAAACAAAAATCTCGAATTTAAAATTATCTATGCAATGGTGTTGAAGGCCATGTTTCCACAGTTGCTTAATTAATTACCAACTGGTAGAAATTATTCCAGAAATATTGTTTTAAAATGGTCACAAACAGTTTGAGGATTAAGATAATGACCTCATATTTACAATAAACTGAATGTTATATAAAAAATAAGAAGCAATGATATGACCTTTCTTCCCGCACGATCTTTAAGGGCTTGTAGCTTAGTGAGGGGGTGCTAGAGCAACTTAATACCCATTCAGTTAGTTCTTGCGGCAGACGATGACACAAGTCATTCGCCATGCGCGCAGCCGGAGCTAAATTGAGAGCCATTGTGTAGCATTAATGAGAGTCTTGTAACAAGTTATTAGAGATGTAAGCTATTATGTACTGCTTGACTAATGTTACTGGCTGCAGACATTTGGTTTCCAACCAGTGATAATGTCATCGTTCATACCGACTTATTTGCCGATATATACCTAATAATACAGATAAGATGGCAATAAGAACAGATAACATGGGAAGAATGAAATAATCGGGAAAAAGGCTTTCTCACAGCTTAGACGGTCCGCGGACAGATGGCAGCAATATTTACATTTCATTACGTTAGCCGTTAGTCCAATCATAATGAATCTTATAGTGACCAAACGAAAGACCTGAACTGTTGTTTTTACTTTTTTTTTTACTTATTGCTTTACGCCTCGTCGACGGCTAAGGGGGCATCCATAAATTACGTGGGGTGTTTTTCCGGATTTCCGGACCCCCCCCCCCCTCTGGTGAGATTTCGTGAGATCTGGAAGGACCCCCCCACTCTCTGGTGAGATCTGGTCGGTGAGAACCCCCCTAGAAATCGCCCTCGAAACTTTTTGAGACTTATTTTTTTAGCTCTACAGTTCAAATTTTTTTTTACAAAACCTCAGTGAGATTTCCGTAGACCCCCCCCCCCCCCTTGGTGAGATTTGGTGAGATTTCGCCATACCCCCCAGACCCCTTATTTCACCTCACGTAATTTATGGATGCCCTCTAAGGTCATTAGTGGTGGGATGGGACTGGGGACAAGGAACGGGAAGGAATTCGGACATGGCCTATTTTTAAGGAAGCATCCCGGCATTCGCCTGGAGTAATTTGGGGAAACCATGGAAAACCCAAATCTGTATGCCCGGACGGGGATTCTAACCCGCGTCCTCCTGAATGCAAGGCCACCCTGAACTGTTAAACTGGGTACAAACAAAATATCCATACATAATAAACTAAATGTGAAATGTGAAAAAGTAATATTTTATTTTTCCCCCTGGTTTATTATTAAAAGGGCAAGTGTCCGGGTTACTTAAAAATCTATAGAAAGCACATAATGTGCACAACAAATTCCAAATGTACGTCAAAAGTGTATTATATGTTACTTCATCAGTTGCAGTAAAAATATTTTTTTAAATAAATTTTAATAGAATTATTGTGTTTTTTTGACTCCCGTAAACTTCATGAAAATTGACATGTGCCCCCTTAGATGACCTTGGCCAGCTCGATCTGGTTAGGGAGCGTGCATAAACCACGTAGCTCCATTTTGGCCTCCTGTGGAGCCCCCCCCCCCCACGCAGCCTACGTGGCTTTTGCCTATAACTCCCTCCCCCCCCCACGTAGCACGTAGCTTTTTTCCCTTTTGATTCCAGAAGACATTTTGTATTCTCCTGCGAGACTATTGTAAATTACATATGGAGATAATTAACTGAGGGAAATAAATATTCACATGCTCATTTTAACTGTGAAAAATGTTACGAAAAAAAGCTACGTGGCCTGTCTCTGAAACCCCCCATCCCCCCACGTAGCCCAGCGTAGCCTTCCAACCAACCCCCCCCCCCCCCTGGACCGAGCCACGTAGTTTGTGCACGGTCCCTTAGTACCTCAGTAGAGTCTCCGAACAGAGTTGCAGATCAGCAAAAAATTCAACTTTCAGTAACGATTGCGAAAATTTTTTAAGAAAGAACACTTAACTTGGGAAACAAGCTGATGTGCTTTTTAATTCCAAACATTTTCGTGTCTATTTTAACAAAAATAGAATCTAGTTTGGCTCTTTCGGCCGTGTAATGTAAAATGTTGTAGCTGACTAGTTTCCGTTCTATCTGTTCACGTAAAAACTTCCAGGCCACGATTTAGTAAGACCGGGTCGGGTCGTGTAATTTAAGGGGCCTTTAGTTTAGAGTGATTTAAGGACAGCTCGGCAGTGACACAAAGAGAACAGGTATTGGTCGCAGTTTTCACATATCCGCCCGCACCACCACACCACCGTGGGCGGAAGGGGTTTTGACTGATATTGAAAGACTTTTTTGATATTTAACTGATATTTAAAAAAAAAAAATCACAGCATTATTTAAAAAGCACTTTAATTAGGTTTTATAAAATTCCCCATGACAATTTAAATTTCTGAAAATATAGTGTTTGTACAGCTAACATATAAGTTTAGTTCACATTGCTTAAGTGAAATTAATGGCGCAATAGTGTGTAACAGAATGACCAAATATGGGTCATTCCGTACATTTTTATATATAATATTTTGTATATTTTTGTATATAAAAAGAATAAGAAAGGAATTATCGGAGAGGATTGTCAGTGTTTTTGGGACCTCCCAGCTAGACGCGCCAGATTGTCGCGACAGGCCGGCGGCTGCCGGGGGCAATGGACACCAGCTACCCTTTCTCACGCATTTGGTCAAGCGTATAATCCCTTGGCTCCGGGGAAACTGTACACTGAGGTGAATGATCGTATCCAAACCCCAGGTCTGGGTAGTTTGGAGGTCACAGGTGACGAATAAATCCGAGGCTATGCCGAGTTCGCACGAATCGAGAATGTTCGCCTATCGTCACAGCCGGTAAGAGGAGCTTGAAACTGGAGAGCCAATCGAGAGAGACTATCCTTTACATTTTGTAACGCCGGTGTATTTTTGCTGTATGTAAACCACGAGCGACGGAAGGAGGCTTTTTCCGGCGGACGCTGGAGGGGACTTGACTCCCAGCCTTCAGACTGGAAGGAGCGGATCTTCCGAAGCTGGAGATCGCTCCGTCTTGGCATCGAACCTGAGGGTCAATAAGCGTGTCTTGTACAGTGAGGTCGCTGTGCACGCATCCAGTACGCTTGCTGACGGACGTGGTGCATTGTCCGCTATAGCCAAGGGGCTATAGTAATTCCGCGGTCGCGGGAAATACATCGCCGTCACGGTAATAATTTTACAGTGCAGTGTGGTACTTTTATTCGGTCATTGAGTACAGCCCTGTAACGACCACTGAATGATTAGGAGTTCTCGCACCCCCAAATATTGAGATAGCGGGGGCAGACTTTCTTAAAGCCACACTTGGTGGATAATTTAAATTATCCTGGCGCCCGGCATTTGAGATCGGATACAGTTAATGTCAATACTGTATTTGATTTATGGTTCCCGATCATTGTGAAGGGAACTTTCATTTAAAAAAAATTAAGTGTGAAGCTTTCTTGCTTGCCAATTAACATTGGGAGTTTGCTTCAAGATTAATTTTAAATGTGGTGGTGTTTTAATGCTTTATTTGTTTATTAATATGTTGGCAATTGTAAGAAAAGGCTTTGCTTAGTTCCCTTTATTAATATTTCAATGTGTTAATGTTAAAGATAAATAAGCCTCGCCTGTACGCCATTATGACTATCCAATAAATTATAAAAAGAAGTAAAAGGTTTTCACCCTTACCTCCCTCCCGGCACATACCGCTACAAGTGCGACCGCTAACAGAAGAGCCTCGACCAAGAATGGCTCGTGCAACTCTCCCCACACGACCTAGCTGTGACAGACAAGCAGAGCGGAGAGCCTTGGGAATATTATAATCAATAATTTAATTTATCACACTCAACGCTTCTATGTATAAGATACTAGTGGATTTAACTACAGTAAGCTTTTTTTATATACAGATTTATTCTGCCAAACTTAGCGGAAGTCGAACATAAACTATTTCATTAATAATTATTATTATAAGGTTTAACTTGCTGTAACTCTCGTTTATAAACATAAAGTTATTTCTCTACTTTATAAATCACCATTACCGTTGAACCGGTGGGCGGTTAGAAAATTTTATTACCAACAGATACAAACGCGTGCAGTCGGTAAAAAAAAGTTTGACTACCCCTTGTATAGAGCATGTCAATTTTGCTTCATATATAATTGTCGGGGTAGTCACTAGTCACTACTTGAGAATAGACCAAAGGTTTAAGCCTTTGAACAGTACTATAGCTAAGAGGATTTTTCATTCGCTGACCCTTGACATTCAGTATTCGACCCCACCATAACAACATGATAATATGCCAACCCATTTATTAAAAGTAACTTGATGAATGAAGAAATCCATCACAAGAACATCGGAGCTTAGTGGTGAGCAGTTTTATTTTCATTTTGTATCATGGGTAAACAAATTTATGAAATACAACAAAGACCTTGGCACCGAAACGCTTACTATAGAACCCAGTACCGGAATAACCAGGTAGCAGGAGGTAGCAAATGCTACGGGCCTCGCGCCTTCTGGGGGGCCTCGCACCTTCTGAGGGGCCTCGCGCCTTCTGGGGGGCCTCGCGCCTTCTGGGGGGACACGCGCCTTCTGGGGGGCCTCGCGCCTCCTAGGGGGGCCCCGCACCTATAGATGGGCGACTTTTTTTTTTTAGCTCTACAATTTCCTCCGGAAGGCATAAATCTAGGACCTTTTCTTCACATTTGCTACGGACCCCGCGCTGTCTTAATCCGGCCCTGATAGCCCTGATACAACCGCTGACGCGATCATAAAAGCAACATCTAAATAAAAATTGTTTATAAGTAAGTAGATGGAGAAAATCGAGTCTGTAAACTAATGAAAGAATCCAGAAAGAAATAAAAAATAAAATGTCATTTTTTTCTTTCGGTTTTACAGATGATAGAAAGAAAAGGTTCTTCCCTTATAATGAGATGATTTATAACAAGAGAAGAAAATATTTCACAGGCTCTGTGTAGACAGCCGAGTGAACTGTCAGTCCCCGTTCAGAAGTGCCTGTCGCCTGTTTGTCGAGTAGCGCGGCGCCTTTCTCGGTTGTTACGCAGGAATTCGGCTCTCCTTGACATTTGCACCGGAAGATGGCCGCGCTATCCCGCTAACGCTAGGCGCCCGCTGCTAACTGTATCACGTGACCTTGGCGGCCGCTCGGCTCCCGGCCTTCCGGGACTCTGCAGGCCTGCCAACAGAACGCATACATGTAAAATACTTACTCTGATGTAGCTATTTCTTTCCATTGAATAATCTGCATTTTATACATTTTTTGTTACCTCCGTACTATTCGACCAAAAAAAAAAAATATCGTAGGTAATGTCAGCATTTAGTTCTCAAAAAAAAAATAGTTTCTCTATTTATAAAGCGAAATCAATGTATTTACAGACAAATCAAACAGCAGGGAAATGGTATTCAATGTTGTTTCTAAATTCACCAGTTGAATTGTTACCAAATATATCTTAGGTACCATTTTATATTTCTACTGCATTAACCCAAGAAATGACTACATTTTCTTATGCATTGATTAGCATGAATTATATTGTTAATTGATAAACATTTCTTCCGCTTTTCTACAAAGACGTATTTAATTAAGTCAGTATCTTTTTTTTTTTTTTTAAAAAAAAAAAAAAGGCTAAAAGTTAATTATTTTCACAGTCCACGATATTAAGTTTCTAATAGAAGAATCTGCCAGTCATTCGTTAATGCATTCATCACACTATTGTTACGCTCATGTAATAGAAACGCAAAACGAAGTATAGGTCTTTAGATTATTATTAATTTTTTTTGAATACGTAATTTTGGTTATTTATTTTTTCAGTTTTCTCAAGTATATTACATTACGAGATACAGAAAACTTCAATTAAACCTTATTTCAAAGATTAAAGTGTTACAAAATTGTGGAATTTAATTTACCGTAAAGGTTACAAAGATACTACCTTACAAACGCTTATGCTCTGCTACTAAAAGAAAAACAAAAAGCAAACGCAATACTACTGATACCAAGTCCGCGTGGGCGAAGCAACAGGAAAATGCTAGTGCCCACATAATAAAGTCGTCAGTGACGGAAATTAAAATGGTTGTCTTTAATTTTTATGATACAGTGACGGTGCGACAATATTGAGAAAGTTTTGTGCTGATACAAGAGCGGTAAGAGGGAACACGCGTGTATCAAGCGCAGACAATGGTTTCTGCCGCCGAGAAAGATACGCCAGACATGACGAATGATGCGATCTCGCTCATTACAGACATAATTGTAAGGAAAGTTCTGCCTACAAGAACTTTCTCGGGTGCACATGTGCAGATGCTGCTGATCTCGTATGATTGATGTTCTTTATTTTCTCTCTCACAGCAGTTACAGAGTTTTTAATGATATAATGTATTTTAAAGTAATATCACAGGGATTCTACGACAACCGTGGCGCCGCAGTTTGATAATTGATCCTTATTTAACTCAAATCGAAAGTAAAGGGTAACTTTTTTAGATACCTTGCTTCAATTATCGAGATATCATATGTCACTGTAGAGTTGGTTAGGATGAGAGATGCGGCCTGGACCAGAAAAAAAGTTTCCTCAACGCCATAAGAAATTACACACTGTACATAGTGTTTTTTAAATTCCGAGCGATTGTGTTTAGGTTTAAATACGACCTGGACCTCAAGAAAAACGTCATAAAAGCACAAGGACTATAGCTAAAGCTAATTTTTGGCATTAGTCATCTCGAAAAAAAGCAAGATATCAAAATATATATTCTTTACTTTCGATTTGTCTCGCGCAGTTAAGAATTCATCATAAAATTTCAACGCCACTGTTATGATAGAATTGCCAATATCACTCCTAATCAGTTATACCTTTGCTAATATCGGTGACAAAATTTCGATACTTTTTGAGCTTATACTCAGTAATGATTTGGTTTTATGAAGAGAAAAATACTTCAGTTGGAAACTGAACATTAATTTAATAAAATTAAAAATGGTGTTCGGCAGTACAAATGAACAGCATGTTCAATACAGTTTACATTTTTTTAGGTCGGAGTAGAAAGTAAAAAATAGTAAACACTTTCTGTGCCACGAAATTGACCCTATTATCCAAAACATAATCAAAATTCACATAATCTGCGGCCAATATGGCTCACTAAATTCAACTTATCCTCCCATGAAGAATGGTAATGCCTCGAAAAGGTTCCCGAAATTGTTTGTCAGTTGATCATCCGCTGTTGAAGTTATAACAACGGCGATGGGAAGATAAGTTTATAACTGGAGAATATGGCCGTCCAGTAAGGTGAAGCGGTGTTTACAGCGCTTATCTTCCTTGTGACTAAACAATTTTCATTTACGGTTTGAAACAGAGAAGCTTTCATCACGACGAAAAACAAATCACAAGGCACACAGTCGTTGATCACAGAACCAACCGATAACAATGTTTGCACTATTTTCTGTCTACTTTTCAAGAAAAGATTAATTAATTTCCGGTTTTTTAATACATTTCTGCGGTTTTGGCAAAATTTGGAAGAAACAGTCCTTACAGCCAAATCATTTGTTTACTACACCGTTTCAAATATTAATTATTCATCCGAATGCAGTCACTCACACATGTTAGTAATACGTGATAATAATAATGGGTACGGCATTATTTGCCGAGAGGCCCCGAAGGGTACTCCAGACGACGGTTTTGAGAGAGTTTCAATTTTCCGCAGATGCACTTCTGTAGTGGCTACCTTTCCATAACTGGGTAATCCCACCGGATAAAAGGAATCTACAGTTTAATGTGGAATCCAAGTCACGGAAACGTTCTGATGGACTTCACATTACACAGCAAACTGTGCCAGAGGCCTATCGAAATCCCCGCCAATAAAGGGATTCAAATCGGGGACCTTTCGATCTTCAGCCAGACGTCTTAGCCACTGAGTCGCCAGACCGCTCAATGCGAGATATTAAAACCTTATATTAGTGTGTGTATTGTTATAATGTTTGTGAATTGTGGGTGGAAAGCATGGCTGTGCCAGATTTGTTTAGATTGAACGGAAAATCATAAATTTGATTGGTCCGTAAGCCTATGACACGGTTCCAAAGCACGGATCATGTCTACTATGACGGTTACATAATATCATCACCGAACTGCTGGGCCTTAGAAATTTACAACGGTTGATTTTTTAAACAGTAGTTTTGCATGATCTCGCAGACTTCCGCGCTGGCTGTCAATATTCCGTTGGTTGTCCGGGTGGAGCTGCGTTACTTTACTAAGACGTAACGTTTCAGTGATCTTGTTATGGCTTTCATCAAACGTTCACCCACAGAACGAAAGAATAATCGTGTTTCATTCATCAGAGTGCATGCTGCTTCGTTCGCAGGCGTTGAAACCTCGCTATTCTGGGACACAGTGTGCAACAATACGAGCTGGTTCAAAACCTGAGCATGTTATACCGACTGTCCACATATATGTTGTAGGCTGTTACCAACTTCACCCTGAAAAATTAAGCAATGCTCGAGCAAATTAAGACTAAACATTGAGAACAGAATCTACAATGTTCGCGAATAGGTTGCATCACGTACGCTGGTCTTGAATATAACTCCCAATCCTGGGACAGAACCGTTAGTTTTCCATTATTGAAAGATAGGTGCGATTTCCCCACCGTTATGAGATCGGAGGATGTAGTTCGAAATGTTTTATAAACTTGATGCTTTCCTCCGAAGAGAGTCTTTTCCTTTTTCAGTGAGGTTTGAGTCATTCCCGGCGTATTGCTTCTACATAGTTTCCATGGATGTTAGGAAGAATAAATTACGCTATGCTCGTTTTATCAGCTTGCTTAGCTGTCTTCATCAGGCGAGTAATATAGTGAAGAGAATTTGTAGTAAATTACAATATTACCAGCTGTTGTCATAATTTACAGCATAAGTCTTTTTGATATATTTCTTCACCTGATAAAGACAGCGAAGATGCTGTTAAAACGTAGTGCAGAATAGAATTATTTGGTTAAGCACAGGTGATAACTATGTGGAAACATTTGAAGTATTTTCGATTATTCTTCTTCTTGTTTCTCGCTTTCCTGCTGGTGCTGTGATAGGTCTTTTTCTTAAATTTCAGTGTTGTTAAATTATTATCATTTGCCTTTCTTTTTGCCCACAGGTAGCTGACACACGCAAAGTATCCACAGACAGACCAGTTAGGTGAGTAAGACCTTTTTATACCGTACATTACAAAAAGGTTATGCGCTTCTCTAATATACAGCTTTTCATTTCTTCTTGTACCGTGGCAGCATATTGTGCATGTCGGGTATGAAATACGTGCTTAGTATACCGAGGAAGAGTTGCTAATATATTTTATGCATTCGCATGGTTACTTTCAGTTGTAATTTAAATATATTGTTTTGTGGATTAAGGTAGTTATTACAGTAACAATTAGAAAGTTCGACGAGGTGATGGAACGCTAGGCACGTATTTGCTAATTTAGAAGATTTGATTGACCGGACATTGATCTCGTGAGTTTGATTTAGCCAATGACAGGATAGTGGGAGCACGTTTGAGTTACTTGAGTGTGCAGTACAGACGATTGCATGAGAGGACCAACGCCTTCTCCCAAGAACAATAGAGAAGAATTTAATCAATTTAATCGTGGATATGAAGTGAAAATATTTAAGTGAGATTCAGAAGAGTTCGTCATTTGCTTCAGGTGTTGATTATGCATTGGAGAAGTCGCGAAACGTTTAGGTGAACAGTGTAGAAAGAACAGGTTATGTGAGAAACTTAATTTAAGGTAAGCATTTGACGTGGACGAACTTGACTTACACGACTATTTGCATGTTATTCCAATGAAGAGCGTACCTTGGTGGTGCAATCAAACAGAGGAATCTGAAATTTCAGGAAGCAAAGTAACAGTGTAATTGCGAATGACCGAGTTTTACTATGTTAGAAAGAACTATTAAAGTGTGTTATACGACAGTTAAGTGTTTTTGGTAAGTTATTTAACGAAACATAAGTTGTTTTCAGGTATATTCCCAGTGGACGACTGTGTAAAGAATTTGCAACCTTCAACAATGCATTTTACTGACCATTAATATTGGGAAGTACCCTTTCATGTGTGTAATTAGCCTCCATAAACTGTTTAAATAGCCCAAGGATTTACAGCATCTTACTTTCTCAACAGTTTCTTGCAGTACCATTAAGAATTTCTCTATTCGTTGTTGTCACATTAATTCTTGGCTTCATCACTTCGCATTTTAATGCCAGTGTTTCTACTTTTAAATTCCGCATTGAAATTTTCTATCCATCATCCGTATCCGGGAAACGAGGTGGCATCTTTGTAGTTTCCTGTTCTTCACAACTTTCATATTTGAGAGGAAACTTTCGGGACTGGTATACGAGAGAACACAGGATTTAACCTTGGATTTCTACTTCCACGGATTCTTGAATACGGTCTTTAGATGGCACCTGAGTTTTCCATACTCTTCCTTCATCATTTTATTTCAAGTCACAATTGTTAGAATTAGAATTTTTTTTTCTATTAAATTCTCCACGAAAAAATATTAAAATTTAGTCACTACTGTTACAATTATAGGCGTCAACTATATTTCAAAAAGAAGTATGAAACACCACAGCAGTGGCGGCTTTAGACGTAGTGACACTGAGACATGTCATCACCTACGAATCAAGAATAAATAAATTAAAAAATAAATGTAGTGAAAGAAAAATAAATATTTATATTCTCTAATATACTATTACTTATGAAAGCTAGGAAACTATTGAACACCATCTGTTGGCCAGACCAGTGCACTATTTCGATGTCGTGAAGACAGCTTCGAATCGTCACAAATCGCGCATGCGCTCTGGCGTTTTCGCGGTAATATTCAAGGGTGGCGGGCCTCTTTGCTAATGGCGGTTGGTGACAAAGTTACTTTTGTCTGAAGCTGCCCCGGGCAGTGGGTAGACACGTGGTTGCTGGAACATCATAGAGCTCGAAAAAGTTAGTAACACTGTCGGTAGAGCACAACAGCAGCTGCCCTTTTTTTTTTTTTTGTTAAATTCAGCTACATCTCCTAAAACAATGTTTCTCAACTTGTGGTAAGCGAGGACGGTTCAGGTAGTCCGCAGAATATTAGAAATTTTGTTACCGTATACCTAATTTATAAGGTAAAGCCCTTTTTTTAAGGCCTTGAATATTTCAATGGCCAGGCAAAATCTGGCATTTCCAGGATGAGGATAGAATAGCATTGTTTCAACAATAATCTTTTCATTTCCAGATGGCATCGGATAGAGTGCTTTTCGTCTAGGAATAAAGTTAATAACAGTTTTCTGAGTGTCTTGCAATAGGTGTGAGGGACTCCGGTAAGTTGTAGGGTTCGCAACATAGGAGTGGTGAAATAAATAAAAGTAAAAGGTGTATGGTCTAGCGTATTTTACTTTATTTTATTTATTAATTTTGTTCATGTAGGCGGGTGGTATAATGTAGCGTCCAGTCTGTAGTAACATTATAATTTATATCATTTGATAAGTATTAAGAATCTGGTCAACAAGTAATTAATTTTATTTGTTCACTTCCAGTTCCATAACTGCGTTTTATTAAGAATTCAAAACATGGCTTTAGATTTATTATGTTATATTGGGTACATAAAAAAATGTCTATATACATAAGATACAAATAGATTTAAAAAATTATGACGATATCAGTTAGTGGCCCGCAGCATCGTTTTCGACAATTACTGGTACTCGTATTGAAAAAGATTGAGAAACTCTAGTCTAGAAGCTTTATTAATGCCAGGAGACAATATTGTTTCATGCCTTAGTTCCTTTGAAGGGAATTACTCAAGTTTACCAATGCACGTAGCAGAAAACGACTTTCAAGCGAAATGTGTTCCACTGTCAGAAACGGTGTGCCACTGTCGTGGTCATCGAAGGCATGCCGAATTAAGAAAGTATGGACTATGGGGTCCTAGGCACTCAAATTTTTTGGGTCCCACTGTTTTTGAAAAAGTTATTTGAATTTTATAAGTACAAAGCAAAGGTTTCGTAGATGACTAACTGAATTGATTATTGACGGGTTGTAAGAATACTACTTCTTATTATTAATTTTTATTCTTACATTTATATATTTTCTTTATTCATCACCCAATTAATACAAATTCAGGCTAACACTTTTTCTTGTTACTACAACACGAAACAACCAATCAAAGATACTCTCTGCGATATATAACACAGTAATAAAATCTATGGTCCAAGGATATTATATCACCACTAATTTTTCATAACTCCTACGTACACACTTATATTTACTCTTCAGGGTAAGCAAATAATAATACTTCAACACAGTTACTTTTGCTGATGCTTTAATTTACGCTCTCCAAGACGCATTTCTGTAAGTCATATGTTTTTTATTTTATTTATACAATACATATTTTAGAGACAAGTCAACTACTATGCGTGGCATACAGAATGTTGTCAATATAATTAGTTGATACGTGTGCGTCCTTGGAGTTAAATGAGTCTAAGTAGGTAACATTAATCAGAAATTAGCGGCAAATGTTGACGTGATCTAAACCGCCCCTCCCTCAGTTTTCGTACATCTGCTTACGACGGCGATTCTGTAGGCAAAGAGGGAGTGAAACACATTCCAGTATTTTTTTAAGGGAGTTTTAACAGAATAATAGAAAGGAATTAATGAAAACTACGACTTCTCTTATTTTTGAGAAAGCAGTTATATAACAGTTAAATTATAAATATTCAAAGATTTTTTTTCTCTATTACCTGCCAAAGACAGTCTCTGCAACTGAGCAGAAATTAATATTCGTTAAACCACAAGCCGGGGCAGTAACAAACCAACCGCGGGACGGAAAGAATAACAAGCGATATCAACTGAAACAACAGACAAGGACGACAAGCATGGATGATTTTAACGTCCTTCACGCTTCGAAGCTATCATGTCTTGCAGATTCAATGCTTTTACTATATTTATACCGAATCGAATTGCAGTGAGGTATTAGATATCTAACAACATTTAATGAAATGGTAAAAGAGTAGATATCGTCACTGAAAAGCCGGTATTTAAGTGGAATACTCACTCCTCAACATGTACTTTCTGCCGACATCGAGGTTCTTTTTAACGAGTTAGAAGATTATCTGCAAAGAGCATTTACACGTTGCCCCTAACTGCGAGAATGCATGGTTTAAATATCTTAACAAAAAATGCAATTGTAGAAGCTCCACTAGAGCAAAACGTTTAACTGGTGATACCATTATCTAAAAGTTTGATTTCTTTGGCCTCATACTTCCCCACAAATCCATGGATGCAAATGCGTAACTAGCTGAATCCAGAGAAACGTGTCGGAAACAATCGAAAATACCACTCAAAGATGAGTCAGACCATATTACGAGCTCTACGAAAGCGTGGATATCTCATCAGCCATAAGGGTTCAGAATTCTTCTTTGTACTTACCCGCTACTGCGACATTTCTTTCAGGATACGACTTGTTTGGGATTTGGCGGGCTTTTCGCGGAGGCTGACGCCTCCCAGGGTGGAAAATTATTTATCTGCGTAACATGTAACTATGTATCTTACCTGCTAAGCGTATGTTTTTTTTGTGAAATTTGTTGTTTATGTGGCAGAGATTGTGTACCGTCCCGGCATTCACCTTGCTGATCGCGGATAACTACATAACAACCATAATCAGGTTGGCCGGTACGCGGGGTACCAGGACTCCATCTTGCCCCGATACAGAACGCAGCGCCTTTGCGCAATGTGCCTCACTGGCGGGTCTTTAGGGTTCATAATTATCGGTCCTATCACGACACCAGAATCATAGACTCGACGTTAATTACTTTTAGCGGCGATAATCTGTTAGGCCACCTACAGAAACGTTTTAGAAAATGTAGGAGTGGTTGGCACCATCATATATCAAGAATGGAGAGTCATTGAATCCCAGTTCAAAGCAATTTATACAATCAGTTGGCAGAAGAAATAAAGGAACACCAATAAAAAAATAGGAAGAGCAAATATTCGTTTACGCTAAACAGATTAAATGGTGACAATACTATTTAAGTTTTCGACCACTGATTCTGTCTTGAAGCCGCTGTATACAGTACTATGATACTTATGTTACAAAGATATATGAGTTTATTCAAAAGATGGAGCTGATTTTGCATTTTTATTCTCACAAACTATAAAAGATTCAAATTCATGCCATACAACTACGGATAGAAGAACGTTCAAAGTTTATAACCCCCGTCTATTAGTTCCAGTCACTTCAGCCAGCGGCGCTGTAGTCTATTTATGTGGATTATGGCGACGCCACCAGCGCTTTTCCCTTTCTATATGCACCCTTGGAGGAAAGAAATATAAGGAGAGGAAATACCGCTTATTCTGTGACGCCGCCTCTAAACTCTCGACTGATACTGCCCATGCGCAGTGGCGGCAGCGGCCATATTACCTATCCATACAATTGCTATTTGGAGACAGTATATCCCGAAAACTAAGCAATGTATCGAAAAAATTATCTTTATTTTCGATTTTCTCGTCGTGTTACATAAAAATCCATAATAAAATATGACTTTTTGCGAAAGTTTTCTTCTGCATTTCAACTCACTTTTGAGACAATATATCTCGAGAACTAGGAAAGAATAGAACATTTTTATTTTTATTTGTCTCTTCTTTTTAAATAAGAATCCATCATCAAATTTGACTTTGACCAATTGTTTCTTCTGAATTTCAACCAAAAACATCTCACATTTGAGACAGAATATCTCGAAAACTAAGCAGGATAGGATATATATATATATATATATATATATATATATATATTCTTAATTTTTTTATTTGTCTCATCGAGTTACATAATAATCCATCATCAGATTGCGGCGTCACGTTTATCCTAGGGCCCCTTTGAGGTTTTTGCTCATATTCCCGTGTGTGTGTATCATGGAGGAAGGAATAATATGGAGACGACGCAAGAGACCTTTACCACGCATGGGAGTGAAGCAGGCCGGCGGAGGAGTGGGGGGGCATGGCCGGAGTGGTGGGGGCTTGACCGCTTCCCAACAAACACGGGGAATATGTACAAACACCTCAAGGGGACTCTAGGATAAACGTGACGCCGCAATCTGGTGATGGATTATTATGTAACTCGATGAGACAAATAAAAAATGAAAAAAAATTTTTTGATATCCTGCTTAGTTTTCGAGATATTCTGTCTCAAATGTGAAATGGTTTTGGTTGAAATTCAGAAGAAAAAATTATTCAAAGTCAAATTTTATGATGAATTTTTATTTAAAAAGACGAGACAAATAAAAAATAAAGAGTAAAATTTTTCGATATTTCACCTAGTTCTCGAGATATACTGTCTCAAAAGTGAGGTGTCTTGAGTTGAAATGCAGAAGAAAAATTTCGCAAAAGTCAAATTTAATGATGGATTCTTATGTAACACGACGAAAAAACTCGATAATAAGGAATAAATGTTTTCGATATCTTGCTTAGTTTGGGGGATATACAACATCCAAATTGAGGGGTTTAGGTTTGGATGCAGGCTGGACCAAAAATTAATTCTGTCAAAGCCACAATGATTACATGGTTGACATGCAGAATGGATATTTCAGTTTTATTACTACCACTTGTGGTTAGTCTGAAATGTGTCCTAGACCAGAAAAAAAGTAAGAGGACCCACTCTAGGGATGAGCAACCCAGACATTTTGTAGGCTGGTACCAGAAATAAAATGTTTATTCAGTCACCTTAATGAACATTCTCTTGATCAAGATGTGTTGTCTAATTTCACAGCCCTACTTATTAGGACAATTGTAAAAAAATTATCTCTCAGTTAGATTTAGATACGGGGGGGGGGGGGGAGAATGTTGTACAAAAAAAAGAGACTAAATTAGAAACACATTCCCCAAATTGATTTTGTTCAAAGGCCAATAACTTCTTTATTTATGAAGCCCATTTTTATTTCTGCATGAACCTGTTTCGACATAAATAGATGAGAAAGATTTCAAAATCGGTAAAAATAGGTATAGACGTATTTACAAACAGAAACAAGTCTTATATGAAGCTTTAAAAATAACCTAAGTCAATGGCCTGAAATAGCTATTTAAAAAATTAATAAAACTCACAGCTTCTCACATAACAGTTAATTTCATCATCCATTGTCAGTATAATCAGCAACGTGACGAAAGAAATCGTAATAGTAAATTCACTGAATCGCGAAGTAAAACACGCCCCTTTAAATCTCATTTTAAACACTCGTTAAAAAATAATGCTAGTCTATTATGTGCAAAATAGCAAGTTTGCTGATTTTCTACACTACACCAAGAAAAATTTGAGAACAAAGTCATCCCATTGAGAGCTATGACTAAATATTTATAGACGTGCTGCAAAGTTTGCGGTGTCTACCGCTCACTTCAACAACGATAATTACAATTCAACTTACTTATGAAATGATATTCCAGGTTCTTTCCTGTCTGGCCTATTTGTGCAACCGTACGCAACACAAGCTGGCATTTTTAAACACTTATACACAATACTAAATGAAATAATCACTGCATCTACCACAATGTGAACACCTTAATTGTTGGGAAGCGCCATATGGTCGCTGCCGGTGCTGCCACCATGCGGGAGAGTTTAGTGCTTGCTTCACCGATTTAACGTCACTTCTCCTCATATAATTCCTTCCCATGGTGTGTATAGATAGGTAATATGGCGGCCACGCCTCCCCACTCCTCTCCCTCCGGCGCCAGTTCAATGCGTGGTGAACGTCCCTTGCGTCGTCTACATATATTCTTTCCTCCTTGTATGCACCCAACTTCCACGAAATTCTTAGACCAATCGTAAATCTGTTTATCACGAGGTGGCATTTTATTAAACTTATGAAGGAATGCATGCCGCACATCAGGGCCGGATTAAGAAAGTGCTAGGCCCGTAGCAAATGTGAAGAAGAGGCATTTGCTACCCCTGCTACGTGGTTAGTCCGGTACTACCGCACATCAACAATGAATTAAATTTTTGCATATTGTAAAACACAAAACGACTTCTCCTGCGGTATCGCCATTTCAACGTAAACAGTCAACATCGACGTTGGCGGCAGCGAATGGAACTAAGAGCGGGATTACAAATTTGAAGCTCCATGTATCCAGATATTTATTGCACGTATTTGTATCTTTTATAGTATTTAAGAAATAAAAATGCATCCCTGTACACTTAATCAGGTGATATTTTAAAAAATCTTCCATTTCTTCAAACAGAAGGAAACGTTCCATCAGGAGAGTAGCCCAAGAAGGCAGACACCATTATGGCGGTCTTGCGGTGAGCCGAAACTGATTACCCCTCTGGTGGCCTGCGCTGGAATTATCTGTGAGCGCCATCTGCGAACGCTGCCGCATTCCTCCACTCGCCACAGGCCCTGCCCCAGGCGAGAAAGTCAGACACTGCACCCGCCAAGGGTTACGTAACCAGTCCGACCAACTTTATGTAATAATGAGGGAGGGTTTAATAGCCATTCACAGTCTAATCAGATGCAGGAAGTTTTGAATACATCTGAATGAATCAGCAACAGATTGTGTGACATTTAAGTTTATAGTGTTTAACATGTAACATGACGTTACTTCTACCACGTCATCGAGCAGTCGGGTAGCTGAGTGCTTAAGGCATCAGACCAGTGATCGAAGGGTCACCTGTTCGAATCCCTGTTTGAGCTAGAATTTTCAAAGGCCTTTAACCAGATTTTCATCTCTGGCACTGATTGCTGCGTAATCTGACGTACGTCAGAACTCTTCCGTGGTTCGGATTCCACGTTAAACTATAGGTCCACCATGCTAGGTAGGGGATTAGGTTATGGCGGCTACGATAGCGGTGGAAGTTGCAGCCAGTAAATATCCTATCACCATGCCATTAGGACCACACGAGGCCATGTATATAAGATATTAAAAAATTTCGTCGAATGAAGGAGTGATTTTTGGGATAGAGTTGTTAACAGTTTTGGCAACAGCGATTATCAAAACCTAGGTCGAAGTTCGCTTTACAAGTATAGTATCCTTTTTCTCTCGCCTTAAACCGTCAAGGCTGAAAACAAAGATTTTTCTGTTTATATGGCAATACCGCTGTACCTGATAGTCTTTGCCCAAGAGAAGGTATAACGTCAAGTCTTACGAATCCATTCGGCAAATGGATGGGTTATATTGATGGCTTCATCAAGAAGTGTTTCATTTCCAGAAAAAAACTGATTAAATTCCCGTTATTTACCTGCAGATAAATTATCTCCGGTTCGCATCCCTGTCTCGGCGTGGATAGTCATAGGCCATTAACCCGACCGTCACCTCTTGCGCGGCTTGTTGTGTAACGCGAAGTACGCCAGAAAGCTTCATGGTTCGGATTCCACGTTAAACTGTAGGTCCCATTTACCAGGAAGGAGGAAAGGAACTGGCCACCCTACCTCCAATACCAGCCTTAGTATATGTCCTTCGGGAAGGTCCAACCAACCTTTTGGTTGAATATCAGCTTATCTAGATCAATGTTACGTACTGACATCCGTCTGTACTTTCAGTATTCGTACATTAATGCTGTTTAGTATATGTCCTTCGGGAAGATCCAAACCAACCTTTTGGTTGAATATCAGCTTACCTAGATCAATGTTACGTACTGACATCCGTCTGTACTTTCAGTATTCGTACATTAATGCTGTTCACTAGGACTTTAATGTTTACTGAATGTGATTGATTTATAAATCTCAGAACTACAGAACCATTTCTCCAAAGAAAATACATACTTTGCTCTATTATTTCCCTCACGAAGTTGGCCTTTCAGGTTGGTTTTCTCCGAGTCAGTTTACTTGATATTATTGTCGTCACCAAAAACACGACATATCTCAATTATACTGTATACCGCGAATCACATTGTCATTTCCATTGCTATCAACGTCTTTAAACGCTACCTGGGTGTCCTGACAAACTGTATTCAACATTTTTCTTTCTTACTTTATCCGTTACGGTCGCTCTGAAAAGGAGTAATCATAGTGTAGAATTCCTTTTAAGTAATTTCAATAACACAATCCATTGATATACTTCCTGTAAAATTTATGAATGAAGAATACTTTCGTGATGCTTTTTTTTTTTTTTTAACTGCTTAACGTCTCTTAACAGCGAGGTCTTTAGAGACGGGAAAGGATGGGGGGCAAGGAATGAGAAGGAATTCGGCCATGGCTTTTTGAAGGAAGCATCCGGCATTTGCCTGGAATGATTTGGGAAACCATGGAAAACCCAAATCTGGATGCCCGGACGACGATTCGAACCTCCGTCCTCCCGAATGCGAGGCCAGAACGTGATGCTTTACGTTCGCCAAACTAAATTTCACAATTTCTCAGACTTCCACGGCCATCTTTGTTCATGATTAATAGACTTTCGGGTTTTGCCGCGTTGTTTATAAACCCGAAAGTCTATTAATCATAAATTTCACAAGGTACCCGTACAACACACACTGATGTGATGCTTGCATTTGAACATTTATTACCTTGCTGTAACATAAATTACGTTAAATTAGACAAAGGTTTTTCTCATACGATTATTTCACATGTTTTACACTGGAAAAACTAACACTTCAGAGCAAAAACATAACTTCATCGTTATCTAACTCCGAGCTTCCAATACACCTTCTGTGATGCGCCTGATGCTCTGCAACCACGCGAACACAGCGTTCCAGCGTGACTGCCGAATTAGCGGCTCACCTTGCCTCAGTCGCACAGTAAACAGGCCCAATATTAATCTGAACAGTGTGTTACAAACAAAAAGATTACTGATGACGACACTGGTTTTTCTCCATTACCGAATACCATGTTTATTAGATCTTGTCTTGTAAACTAATCTAAATATTCAACTTGTTCAATATTTAGCTAACAGGTGTAAGCTCTGTTTCACTGCTGTAATGCTTATAGTTCAGTGTCAAATTTTTTATCTGTTCAGGTTGTGTATCTGCGATGGGAGCGAAGTTCTAACGTATTTAAAAAAGGGATAATTTCAAGTTGTAACGTTGCTAATATTCTGTCCTTCGTATTGAAAATTCACTGAATTGTAGGATAAGACAATTATGATCTTACATGCAGCTTGGATGATTCCTCAAATCATGGTCTGTATGGATAAAGGGGAACGAGTTAAAATTCTGCTTCTGAAGTACCATCCATACTTATCACGGTTTGCAGACATTTTTCTGTAATCCTCAACGCAGATTCCAGATTTGTCCTATTTTGCGCCTCACAAATACTATACGTACATTTAATTCACAGTTATGCAAAACGCATAACAACAAGTTTATAGACGGTGAGTACAAGTTTCCTCCATTAGTTTTCAAGGATCTCGAATCCGTTGATAAGATACAAAACACAAGAAAAAATTTATTATTTGTTTTTGTCCAACTTCTGTATTTTCATGAAGAATTTTTCATTGTAATTAGTAGTTGACATTAAATAAGTAGGTAATTACTTCCACCAGCTAATGGATTCATTGAAAGTAGCGTTTGTGCCGTTTCCCATACCACTGTGAATATTTAAACTACGGTAATTTCCGCCTTTGCTAGCTCAGTAATTGGTGAAGATAAAATATTCGCTGGTGAGTGGTAGAAAGTACCGGTACTCACCTTAAATTAATACCACCTGGACAATTACAATAACGGGATGTGAGTGTTATGTTAGAAAGTATAGTTTCCTGGTGCTTTGTAGGAATTCAGAAGTTATGTCTCTCATCTGAACACGGCAACAAGATTTTTTTAAACGTCGCTCCTGACACCAAAGTATGTAGTATTTTTTTTTATAGCCAAAGAAGAGACGTTTTAATAGTTTTAGAAGTAATCGCTGTCAACCAAACAGGTAGTTGCTATTATAATTGAGCAAAAGTGTGCCCTGCTGCTTACTTTTCGGCTTTTCCTACTGATTTCAGTTATGTTATGTCACATTTTCTCCGAAATAAGAAATCGGATACTAAGGAGAAACCTTCTTTTTAGTATTTCGTCTTGTGCTAATTTAACCTTCCCATCATTGTATTACTGTTAAGATACGTGACGTTCCGTTCAGTTTGTGGGTTAGCTTTCGGTTGATAAAAATATTTTTTGCTGCTATCGTCGTCACAGATACGCCATTATTCCACAATCGGTTTGTCTTCAATTCTTATTTGAAAGCGTCAACGGCCTGGTGGCTCGGTATTTAAGGCGTCTGACTGGAAATAGAAACGTCCCCGGTTCGAATCTCTGTACTGTTACGAATTTTCAGAGGCCATTAACCCAATCTTCAGCTCTGGCACAGCCTGCTTTCCTATATGAAATACGCCAGAACGCTTCTGTGGTTAGAATTCCTCGTTAAGCTGTAGGTCCTCTTTACCTGGTGTGATTGCCGGGTTAGATTACGGTAGCCACGGCAGAGCTGCATGCGTGGCAAATCGAAACTTTGTCAATCGGTGACCGAAACCTTCGGGGATATCTCCGCCAAAAATACAATACGAATTATTATAATAGTTTGAACATCTCGTCGCTTCTCTCTTCCGCCGTTATTCCTCTTTAATTCCCAAGATGTCATGAATACAGCGTCTACGTAGCGTTTCTTTCTTCTGTACCCATATTTGTAGTACGCGGGGTTAGCAAAATAATAATAAGACCTATGTTGGTGGTAATGCCCGGGGGAGAACTGAGCTAAATTTAGGAGTAGAATGCAGAATTGAAGAAATGATCATAACCATAAATTACAACTTAGTTATGGTATAAGGAAGTGGGAAACTATTCGTCTGTAGGTACAGGAGGCAGAGATTATATAAGTTATGTTTTACCATTTGAACAGCACTTCAATAAAAGAATTTGAAGTTTTCATCTCCACCTCCACGGTATGCCCTGTGCAATTAAGATTATTATTAAATTATATGACAATATATTACTATATATTTTCTGTAATTTTGAGTGGTTTGTGATAATAGTCGATGGCTGAAATAATTTCAACAGACTATGCTGATTTATATGAGACGTCTTACGTTATTACGTAAGAGAATATTAACTGGTAAGTATTTTTTTAAAAAAGTAATTAACCAACTCAACAAAATTAAATATTTCAATACAATATTTTTCTTTCTTAACAGCGACTTCATTCTGTACGGGTGTTATATTGGATCTATCGTTAATCAAATGCATTTCTGAGT
>JARYHS010011408.1:120546450-120636086 GCA_031002005.1 Vandiemenella viatica
ACTCAGAAATGCATTTGATTAACGATAGATCCAATGTAACATCCCTACAGAATGAAGTCGCTGTTAAGAAAGAAAAAATATTGTATTGAAATATTTAATTTTGTTGAGTTGGTTAATTACTTTTAAAAAAAAATACTTACCAGTTAATATTCTCTTACGTAATAACGTAAGACATCTCATATAAATCAGCATAGTCCTGTGAAACTCTTTCAGCCAACGACTATTATCACAAATCGCTTAAAATTACAGAAAATATATAGTAATATATTGTCATATAATTTAATAATAATCTTAATTGCACAGGGCATACCGTGGAGATCTTCAAATTCTTTTATTGAAGTGTGCTGTTCAAATGGTAAAACATAACTTATACTCCAATCTCTGCCTCCTGTACCTACAGACGAATAGTTTCCCACTTCCTTATGCGATAACTAAGTTGTAATTTATGGTTATGATCATTTCTTCAATTCTGCATTCTACTCCTAAATTTTCGCTCAGTTCTCCCCCGGGCATCACCACCAACATGGGTCTTATTATTATTTTACTAACCCCGCGTACTTTCGTCTAGTTGTGCAACACAAATATGGGCACAGAAGAGAGAAACGCTGGGGAGACGATGTATTCATGACATCGTGGAATTAAAGAGGAATAACGGCGGAAGAGAGAAGCGACGAGGTGTTCAAACTATTATAATAATGCGTATTGTATTTTTGGCGGAGATATCCCCGAAGGTTTTGGTCACTGATTGGCAAAGATTCGATTTGACACGCATGATCCTCTCCCGTGGCTACCGTAATCTAACCCGGCAATCACACCAGGTAAAGGGGACCTACAGCTTAACGAGGAATTCTAACCACAGAAGCGTTCTGGCGTATTTCATATAGGAAAGCAGGCTGTGCCAGAGCTGAAGGTTGGGTTAATGGCCTCTGAAAATTCGTAACAGTACAGAGATTCGAACCGGGGACGTTTGTATTTCCAATCAGACGCCTTAAATACCGAGCCACCAGGCCGCTGACGCTTTCAGATAAGAATTGAAGACAAACCGATTGGTGGAATAATGGCGTATCTGTGACGACGATAGCAGCAAAAAATATTTTTATCAACCGAAAGCTAACCCACAAACTGAACGGAACGTCACGTATCTTAACAGTAATACAATGATGGGAAGGTTAAATTAGCACAAGACGAAATACTAAAAAGAAGGTTTCTCCTTAGTATCCGATTTCTTATTTCGGAGAAAATGTGACATAACATAACTGAAATCAGTAGGAAAAGCCGAAAAGTAAGCAGCAGGGCACACTTTTTGCTCAATTATAATAGCAACTACCTGTTTGGTTGACAGCGATTACTTCTAGAACTATTAAAACGTCTCTTCTTTGTCAAAAAATACTACATTCTTTGGTGTCAGGAGCGACGTAAAAAAAAAAAAATCTTGTTGTCGTGTTCAGATGAGAGACATAACTTCTGAGTTCCTACAAAGTACAAGGAAACTATACTTTCTAACATAACACTCACATCCCGTTATTGTAATTGTCCAGGTGGTATTAATTTATGGTGAGTACCGGTACTTTATACCACTCATCAGCGAATATTTTATCTTCACCAATTACTGAGCTAGCAAAGGCGGAAATTACCGTAGTTTAAATATTCACAGTGGTGTGGGAAAAGGCATAAACGCTACTTTCAATGAATCCATTAGCTGGTCGAAGTAATTACCTACTGATTTAATGGCAACTACTAAATTACAATGAAAAATTCTTCATGAAAATACATAAGTTGGACAAAAATAAATAACAAATTTTTTCTTGCGCTTTGTATCTTGATCAACGGATTCGAGATCCTTGAAAACTAATGGAGGAAACTTATAATCACCATATATAAACTTGTTGTTATGCGTTTTGCATAACTGTGACTTAAATGTATATTTGTGAGGCGCAAAATAGGACAAATCCGGAATCTACGTTGAGGATTACAGAAAAATGTCTGCAAACCGTGATAAGTATGGATGGTACTTCAGAAGCAGAATTTTAACTCGTGCCCTGTATCCATACAGACCATGATTTGAAGGAATCATCCAAGCTGCATGTAAGATCATAATTTTCTTATCCTACAATTCAGTGAATTTTCAATACGAAGGACAGAATATTAGCAACGTTACAACTTGAAATTATCCCTTTTTAAATACGTTATAACTTCGCTCCCATCGCAGATACATAACCTGAACAGATAAAAAATCTGACACTGAACTATAAGCATTACAGGCAGTGAAACAGAGCTTACACCTGTTAGCTAAATATCGAACAAGTTGAATATTTGGATTAGTTTATTGTCAAGACAAGATCTAATAAAAATGGTATTCAGTAATGGAGATAAACCAGTGTCGTGATCAGTAATCTTTTTGTTTGTAACACACTGTTCAGATTAATATTGGGCCTGTTTACTGTGCGGCTGAGGCAAGGCGAGCCGCTAATTCGGCAGTCACGCTGGAACGCTGTGTTCGCGTGGTTGCAGAGCATCAGGCGCATCACAGCAGGTGTATTGAAAGCTCGGAGTTAGATAACGAAGTTATGTTTTTGCTCTGAAGTGTTAGTTTTCCCAGTGTAAAACATGTGAAATAATCGTATGAGAAAAACACTTTGTCTAATTTAACGTAATTTATGTTACAGCAAGGTAATAAATGTTCAAATGCAAGCATCACATCAGTGTGTGTTGTACCTTGTGAAATTTAGTTTGGCGAACGTAAAGCATCACGTTCTGGCCTCGCATTCGGGAGGACGTCGGTTCGAATCGTCGTCCGGGCATCCAGATTTGGGTTTTCCATGGTTTCACAAATCATTCCAGGCAAATGCCGGGATGCTTCCTTCAAAAACCCATGGCCGAATTCCTTCTTATTCCTTGCCCAACATCCTTTCCCGTCTCTAAAGACCTCGCTGTTAAGAGACGTTAAGCAGTTTAAAAAAAAAAAAAAAAAGCATCACGAAAGTATTCTTCATTCATAAATTTTACAGGAAGTATATCAATGGATTGTGTTCTTGAAATTACTTAAAAGGAATTCTACACTATGATTACTCCTTTTCAGAGCGACCGTAACGGATAAAGTAAGAAAGAAAAATGTTGAATACAGTTTGTCAGGACACCCAGGTAGCGTTTAAAAGACGTTGATAGCAATGGAAATGACAATGTGATTCGCGGTATACAGTATAATTGAGAAGTATGTCGTGTTTTTGGTGACGACAATAGTATCAAGTAAACTGACTCGGAGAAAACCAACCTGAAAGGCCAACTTCGTGAGAAAACTAATAGAGCAAAGTATAGACTATATTTTCTTAGGAGAAATGGTTCTGTAGTTCTGAGATTTATAAATCAATCACATTCAGTAAACATTAAAGTCCTAGTGAACAGCATTAATGTACGAATACTGAAAGTACAGACGGATGTCAGTACGTAACATTGATCTAGGTAAACTGATATTCAACCAAAAGTTTGGTTGGACCTTCCCGAAGGACATATACCAAACAGCATTAATGTACGAATACTGAAAGTACAAACGGATGTCAGTACGTAACATTGATCTAGGTAAGCTGATATTCAACCAAAAGGTTGGTTGGACCTTCCCGAAGGACATATACTAAGGCTGGTATTGGAGGTAGGGTGGCTAGTTCCTTTCCTCCTTCCTGGTAAATGGAACCTACAGTTTAAAGTGAAATCCAAACCACGGAAGCTTTCTGGCGTACTTCGCGTTACACAACAAGCCGTGCAACAGGTGAAGGTCGGGTTAATGGCCTATGACTATCCACGCCGAGACAGGGATTCGAACCGGAGATAATTTATCTACAGCTATAAATAACGGAAATTTAATCATTTTTTTCTGGAAATGAAACGCATCTTGATGAAGCCATCAATATAACCCATCCATTTGCCGAATGGTTTTCGTAAGACTTGACGTTATACCTACTCTTGGCAAAGACTATCAGGTACAGCGGTATTGCCATATAAACAGAAAAATCTTTATTTTCTGCCCTGACGCTTTAAGGCGATAGAAAAAGGATACTATACTTGTAAAGCGAACTTCGACCTAGGTTTTGATAATCGCTGTCGCCAAACTGTTAACAACTCTATCCCACAAATGACTCCTTCATTCGACGAAATTTTTTAATATCTTATATACATGGCCTCGTGTGGTCCTAATGGCATGGTGATAGGATATTTACTGGCTGCAACTTCCACCGCTATCGTAGCCGCCATAACCTAATCCCCTACCTAGCATGGTGGACCTATAGTTTAACGTGGAATCCGAACCACGGAAGAGTTCTGACGTACGTCAGATTACGCAGCAATCAGTGCCAGAGATGAAAATCTGGTTAAAGGCCTTTGAAAATTCTAGCTCAAACAGGGATTCGAACAGGTGACCCTTCGATCACTGGTCTGATGCCTTAAGCACTCAGCTACCCGACTGCTCGATGACGTGGTAGAAGTAACGTCATGTTACATGTTAAACACTATAAACTTAAATGTCACACAATCTGTTGCTGATTCATTCAGATGTATTCAAAACTTCCTGCATCTGATTAGACTGTGAATGGCTATTAAACCCTCCCTCATTATTACATAAAGTTGGTCGGACTGGTTACGTAACCCTTGGCGGGTGCAGTGTCTGACTTTCTCGCCTGGGGGCAGGGCCTGTGGCGAGTGGAGGAATGCGGCAGCGTTCGCAGATGGCGCTCACAGATAATTCCAGCGCAGGCCACCAGAGGGGTAATCATTTTCGGCTCACCGCAAGACCGCCATAATGGTGTCTGCCTTCTTGGGCTACTCTCCTGATGGAACGTTTCCTTCTGTTTGAAGAAATGGAAGATTTTTAAAATATCACCTGATTAAGTGTACAGGGATGCATTTTTATTTCTTAAATACTATAAAAGATACAAATACGTGCAATAAATCTCTGGATACAGGGAGCTTCAAAGATTGTAATCCCGCTCTTAGTTCCATTCGCTGCCGCCAACGTCGATGTTGACTGTTTACGTTGAAATGGCGATACCGCAGGAGAAGTCGTTTTGTGTTTTACAATATGCAAAAATTTAATTCATTGTTGATGTGCGGTAGTACCGGATTAACCACGTAGCAGGAGGTAGCAAATGCCTCTTCTTCTCATTTGCTACGGGCCTAGCACTTTCTTAATCCGGCCCTGATGTGCGGCATGCATTCCTTCGTAAGTTTAATAAAATGCCACCTCGTGATAAACAGATTTACGATTGGTCTAAGAATTTCGTGGAAGTTGGATGCATACAATGGAGGAAAGAAATATATGTAGACGATGCAAGGGACGTTCACCACGCATTGAACTGGCGCCGGAGGGAGAGGAGTGGGGAGGCGTGGCCGCCATATTACCTATCTATACACACCATGGAGGAAGGAATTATATGGAGGAGAAGTGACGTTAAATCGGTGAAGCAAGCACTAAACTCTCCCGCATGGTGGCAGCACCGGCAGCGACCATATGGCGCTTCCCAACAATTAAGGTGTTCACATTGTGGTAGATGCAGTGATTATTTCATTTAGTATTGTGTATAAGTGTTTAAAAATGCCAGCTTGTGTTGCGTACGGTTGCACAAATAGGCCCAGACAGGAAATAACCTGGAATATCATTTCATAAGTAAGTTGAATTGTAATTATCGTTGTTGAAGTGAGCGGTAGACACAGCAAACTTTGCAGTACGTCTATAAATATTTAGTCATAGCTCTCAATGGGATGACTTTGTTCTCAAATTTTTCTTGGTGTAGTGTAGAAAATCAGCAAACCTTGCTATTTTGCACATAATAGACTAGCATTATTTTTAACGAGTGTTTAAAATGAGATTTAAAGGGGCGTGTTTTACTTCGCGATTCAGTGAATTTACTATTACGATTTCTTTCGTCACGTTGCTGATTATACTGACAATGGATGATGAAATTAACTGTTATGTGAGAAGCTGTGAGTTTTATTAATTTTTTAAATAGCTATTTCAGGCCATTGACTTAGGTTATTTTTAAAGCTTCATATAAGACTTGTTTCTGTTTGTAAATACGTCTATACCTATTTTTACCGATTTTGAAATCTTTCTCATCTATTTATGTCGAAACAGGTTCATGCAGAAAATAAAATGGGCTTCATAAATAAAGAAGTTATTGGCCTTTGAACAAAATCAATTTGGGGAATGTGTTTCTAATTTAGTCTCTTTTTTTTGTACAACATTCTTCCCCCCCCCCCTCCCGTATCTAAATCTAACTGAGAGATAATATTTTTACAATTGTCCTAATAAGTAGGGGTGTGAAATTAGACAACACATCTTGATCAAGAGAATGTTCATTAAAGGTGACTGAATAAACATTTTATTTCTGGTACCAGCCTACAAAATGTCTGGGTTGCTCATCCCTAGAGTGGGTCCTCTTACTTTTTTTCTGATCTAGGACACATTTCAGACTAACCACAAGTGGTAGTAATAAAACTGAAATATCCATTCTGCATGTCAACCATGTAATCATTGTGGCTTTGACAGAATTAATTTTTGGTCCAGCCTGCATCCAAACCTAAACCCCTCAATTTGGATGTTGTATATCCCCCAAACTCAGCAAGATATCAAAACATTTATTCTTATTATCAAGTTTTTTTCGTCGTGTTACATAAGAATCCATCATTAAATTTGACTTTTGCGAAATTTTTCTTCTGCATTTCAACTCAAGACACCTCACTTTTGAGACAGTATATCTCGAGAACTAGGTGAAATATCGAAAAATTTTACTCTTTATTTTTTATTTGTCTCGTCTTTTTAAATAAAATTCATCATAAAATTTGACTTTGAATAATTTTTTCTTCTGAATTTCAACCAAAACCATTTCACATTTGAGACAGAATATCTCGAAAACTAAGCAGGATATCAAAAAATTTTATTCATTTTTTATTTGTCTCATCGAGTTACATAATAATCCATCACTAGATTGCGGCGTCACGTTTATCCTAGAGTCCCCTTGAGGTGTTTGTACATATTCCCCGTGTTTGTTGGGAAGCGGTCGAGCCCCCACCACTCCGGCCATGCCCCCCCACTCCTCGGCCAGCCTGCTTCACTCCCATGCGTGGTAAAGGTCTCTTGCGTCGTCTCCATATTATTCCTTCCTCCATGTTCCATACACACACGGGGAATATGAGCAAAAACCTCAAAGGGGCCCTAGGATAAACGTGACGCCGCAATCTGATGATGGATTATTATGTAACTCGATGAGACAAATAAAAAATTAAGAATATATATATATATATATATATATATATATATCCTGCTTAGTTTTCGAGATATTCTGTCTCAAATGTGAGATGTTTTTGGTTGAAATTCAGAAGAAACAATTGGTCAAAGTCAAATTTGATGATGGATTCTTATTTAAAAAGAAGAGACAAATAAAAAATAAAAATGTTCTATTCTTTCCTAGTTCTCGAGATATATTGTCTCAAAAGTGAGTTGAAATGCAGAAGAAAACTTTCGCAAAAAGTCATATTTTATTATGGATTTTTATGTAACACGACGAAGAAAATCGAAAATAAAGAATAAATTTTTTCGATACATTGCTTAGTTTTCGGGATATACTGTCTCCAAATAGCAATTGTATGGATAGGTAATATGGCCGCTGCCGCCACTGCGCATGGGCAGTATCAGTCGAGAGTTTAGAGGCGGCGTCACAGAATAAGCGGTATTTCCTCTCCTTATATTTCTTTCCTCCAAGGGTGCATATAGAAAGGGAAAAGCGCTGGTGGCGTCGCCATAATCCACATAAATAGACTACAGCGCCGCTGGCTGAAGTGACTGGAACTAATAGACGGGGGTTATAAACTTTGAACGTTCTTCTATCCGTAGTTGTATGGCATGAATTTGAATCTTTTATAGTTTGTGAGAAATAAAAATGCAAAATCAGCTCCATCTTTTGAATAAACTCATATATCTTTGTAACATAAGTATCATAGTACTGTATACAGCGGCTTCAAGACAGAATCAGTGGTCGAAAACTTAAAATAGTATTGTCACCATTTAAATCTGTTTAGCGTAAACGAATATTTGCTCTTCCTATTTTTTTTTATTGGTGTTCCTTTATTTCTTCTGCCAACTGAATTGTATAAATTGCTTTGAACTGGGATTCAATGACTCTCCATTCTTGATATATGATGGTGCCAACCACTCCTACATTTTCTAAAACGTTTCTGTAGGTGGCCTAACAGATTATCGCCGGCTAAAAGTAATTAACGTCGAGTCTATGATTCTGGTGTCGTGATAGGACCGATAATTATGAACCCTAAAGACCCGCCAGTGAGGCACATTGCGCAAAGGCGCTGCGTTCTGTATCGGGGCAAGATGGAGTCCTGGTACCCGCGTACCGGCCAACCTGATTATGGTTGTTATGTAGTTATCCGCGATCAGCAAGGTGAATGCCGGGACGGTACACAATCTCTGCCACATAAACAACAAATTTCACAAAAAAAACATACGCTTAGCAGGTAAGATACATAGTTACATGTTACGCAGATAAATAATTTTCCACCCTGGGAGGCGTCAGCCTCCGCGAAAAGCCCGCCAAATCCCAAACAAGTCGTATCCTGAAAGAAATGTCGCAGTAGCGGGGTAAGTACAAAGAAGAATTCTGAACCCTTATGGCTGATGAGATATCCACGCTTTCGTAGAGCTCGTAATATGGTCTGACTCATCTTTGAGTGGTATTTTCGATTGTTTCCGACACGTTTCTGGATTCAGCTAGTTACGCATTTGCATCCATGGATTTGTGGGGAAGAAGTATGAGGCCAAAGAAATCAAACTTTTAGATAATGGTATCACCAGTTAAACGTTTTGCTCTAGTGGAGCTTCTACAATTGCATTTTTTGTTAAGATATTTAAACCATGCATTCTCGCAGTTAGGGGCAACGTGTAAATAGCTCTTTGCAGATAATCTTCTAACTCGTTAAAAAGACACCTCGATGTCGGCAGAAAGTACATGTTGAGGAGTTTTCCACTTAAATACCGGCTTTTCAGTGACGATATCTACTCTTTTACCATTTCATTAAAATGTTGTTAGATATCTAATACCTCACTGCAATTCGATTCGGTATAAATATAAGTAAAAGCATTGAATCTGCAAGACATGATAGCTTCGAAGCGTGAAAGGACGTTAAAATCATCCATGCTTGTCGTCCTTGTCTGTTGGTTTCAGTTGATATCGCTTGTTATTCTTTCCGTCCGCGGTTGGTTTGTTACTGCCCCGGCTTGTGGTTTAACGAATATTAATTTTCTGCTCAGTTGCAGAGACTGTCTTTGGCAGGTAATAGAGAAAAAAATCTTTGAATATTTATAATTTAACTGTTAATATAACTGCTTTCTCAAAAAATAAGAGAAGTCGTAGTTTCATTAATTCCTTTCTAATTATTCTGTTAAAACTCCCTTAAAAAAAAAAATACTGGAATGTGTTTCACTCCCTCTTTGCCTACAGAATCGCCGTCGTAAGCAGATGTACGAAAACTGAGGGAGGGGCGGTTTAGATCACGTCAACATTTGCCGCTAATTTCTGATTAATGTTACCTACTTAGACTCATTTAACTCCAAGGACGCACACGTATCAACTAATTATATTGACAACATTCTGTATGCCACGCATAGTAGTTGACTTGTCTCTAAAATATGTATTGTATAAATAAAATAAAAAAACATATGACTTAACAGAAATGCGTCTTGGAGAGCGTAAATTAAAGCATCAGCAAAAGTAACTGTGTTGAAGTATTATTATTTGCTTACCCTGAAGAGTAAAATATAAGTGTGTACGTAGGAGTTATGAAAAATTAGTGGTGATATAATATCCTTGGACCATAGATTTTATTACTGTGTTATAATATCGCAGAGAGTATCTTTGATTGGGTTGTTTCGTGTTGTAGTAACAAGAAAAAGTGTTAGCCTGAATTTGTATTAATTGGGTGATGAATAAAGAAAATATATAAATGTAAGAATAAAAATTAATAATAAGAAGTAGTATTCTTACAACCCGTCAATAATCAATTCAGTTAGTCATCTACGAAACCTTTGCTTTGTACTTATAAAATTCAAATAACTTTTTCAAAAACAGTGGGACCCAAAAAATTTGAGTGCCTAGGACCCCATAGTCCATACTTTCTTAATTCGGCATTGCCTTCGATGACCACGACAGTGGCACACCGTTTCTGACAGTGGAACACATTTCGCTTGAAAGTCGTTTTCTGCTACGTGCATTGGTAAACTTGAGTAATTCCCTTCAAAGGAACTAAGGCATTGAAACAATATTGTCTCCTGGCATTAATAAAGCTTCTAGACTAGAGTTTCTCAATCTTTTTCAATACGAGTACCAGTAAATTGTCGAAAACGATGCTGCGGGCCACTAACTGATATCGTCATAATTTTTTAAATCTATTTGTATCTTATGTATATAGACATTTTTTATGGTACCAATATAACATAATAAATCTAAAGCCATGTTTTGAATTCTTAATAAAACGCAGTTATGGAACTGGAAGTGAACAAATAAAATTAATTACTTGTTGACCAGATTCTTAATACTTATCAAATGATATAAATTATAATGTTACTACAGACTGGACGCTACATTATACCACCCGCCTACATGAACAAAAATTAATAAATAAAATAAAGTAAAATACGCTAGACCATACACCTTTTACTTTTATTTATTTCACCACTCCTATGTTGCGAACCCTACAACGTACCGGAGTCCCTCAAACCTATTGCAAGACACTCAGAAAACTGTTATTAACTTTATTCCTAGACGAAAAGCACTCTATCCGATGCCATCTGGAAATGAAAAGATTATTGTTGAAACAATGCTATTCTATCCTCATCCTGGAAATGCCAGATTTTGCCTGGCCATTGAAATATTCAAGGCCTTAAAAAAAGGGCTTTACCTTATAAATTAGGTATACGGTAACAAAATTTATAATATTCTGCGGACTACCTGAACCGTCCTCGCTTACCACAAGTTGAGAAACATTGTTTTAGGAGATGTAGCTGAATTTAACAAAAAAAAAAAAAAAGGGCAGCTGCTGTTGTGCTCTACCGACAGTGTTACTAACTTTTTCGAGCTCTATGATGTTCCAGCAACCACGTGTCTGCCCACTGCCCGGGGCAGCTTCAGACAAAAGTAACTTTGTCACCAACCGCCATTAGCAAAGAGGCCCGCCACCCTTGAATATTACCGCGAAAACGCCAGAGCGCATGCGCGATTTGTGACGATTCGAAGCTGTCTTCACGACATCGAAATAGTGCACTGGTCTGGCCAACAGATGGTGTTCAATAGTTTCCTAGCTTTCATAAGTAATAGTATATTAGAGAATATAAATATTTATTTTTCTTTCACTACATTTATTTTTTAATTTATTTATTCTTGATTCGTAGGTGATGACATGTCTCAGTGTCACTACGTCTAAAGCCGCCACTGCTGTGGTGTTTCATACTTCTTTTTGAAATATAGTTGACGCCTATAATTGTAACAGTAGTGACTAAATTTTAATATTTTTTCGTGGAGAATTTAATAGAAAAAAAAATTCTAATTCTAACAATTGTGACTTGAAATAAAATGATGAAGGAAGAGTATGTAAAACTCAGGTGCCATCTAAAGACCGTATTCAAGAATCCGTGGAAGTAGAAATCCAAGGTTAAATCCTGTGTTCTCTCGTATACCAGTCCCGAAAGTTTCCTCTCAAATATGAAAGTTGTGAAGAACAGGATACGGATACGGATGATGGATAGAAAATTTCAATGCGGAATTTAAAAGTAGAAACACTGGCATTAAAATGTGAAGTGATGAAGCCAAGAATTAATGTGACAACAACGAATAGAGAAATTCTTAATGGTACTGCAAGAAACTGTTGAGAAAGTAAGATGCTGTAAATCCTTGGGCTATTTAAACAGTTTATGGAGGCTAATTACACACATGAAAGGGTACTTCCCAATATTAATGGTCAGTAAAATGCATTGTTGAAGGTTGCAAATTCTTTACACAGTCGTCCACTGGGAATATACCTGAAAACAACTTATGTTTCGTTAAATAACTTACCAAAAACACTTAACTGTCGTATAACACACTTTAATAGTTCTTTCTAACATAGTAAAACTCGGTCATTCGCAATTACACTGTTACTTTGCTTCCTGAAATTTCAGATTCCTCTGTTTGATTGCACCACCAAGGTACGCTCTTCATTGGAATAACATGCAAATAGTCGTGTAAGTCAAGTTCGTCCACGTCAAATTCTTACCTTAAATTAAGTTTCTCACATAACCTGTTCACCTAAACGTTTCGCGACTTCTCCAATGCATAATCAACACCTGAAGCAAATGACGAACTCTTCTGAATCTCACTTAAATATTTTCACTTCATATCCACGATTAAATTGATTAAATTATTCTCTATTGTTCTTGGGAGAAGGCGTTGGTCCTCTCATGCAATCGTCTGTACTGCACACTCAAGTAACTCAAACGTGCTCCCACTATCCTGTCATTGGCTAAATCAAACTCACGAGATCAATGTCCGGTCAATCAAATCTTCTAAATTAGCAAATACGTGCCTAGCGTTCCATCACCTCGTCGAACTTTCTAATTGTTACTGTAATAACTACCTTAATCCACAAAACAATATATTTAAATTACAACTGAAAGTAACCATGCGAATGCATAAAATATATTAGCAACTCTTCCTCGGTATACTAAGCACGTATTTCATACCCGACATGCACAATATGCTGCCACGGTACAAGAAGAAATGAAAAGCTGTATATTAGAGAAGCGCATAACCTTTTTGTAATGTACGGTATAAAAAGGTCTTACTCACCTAACTGGTCTGTCTGTGGATACTTTGCGTGTGTCAGCTACCTGTGGGCAAAAAGAAAGGCAAATGATAATAATTTAACAACACTGAAATTTAAGAAAAAGACCTATCACAGCACCAGCAGGAAAGCGAGAAACAAGAAGAAGAATAATCGAAAATACTTCAAATGTTTCCACATAGTTATCACCTGTGCTTAACCAAATAATTCTATTCTGCACTACGTTTTAACAGCTTCTTCGCTGTCTTTATCAGGTGAAGAAATATATCAAAAAGACTTATGCTGTAAATTATGACAACAGCTGGTAATATTGTAATTTACTACAAATTCTCTTCACTATATTACTCGCCTGATGAAGACAGCTAAGCAAGCTGATAAAACGAGCATAGCGTAATTTATTCTTCCTAACATCCATGGAAACTATGTAGAAGCAATACGCCGGGAATGACTCAAACCTCACTGAAAAAGGAAAAGACTCTCTTCGGAGGAAAGCATCAAGTTTATGAAACATTTCGAACTACATCCTCCGATCTCATAACGGTGGGGAAATCGCACCTATCTTTCAATAATGGAAAACTAACGGTTCTGTCCCAGGATTGGGAGTTATATTCAAGACCAGCGTACGTGATGCAACCTATTCGCGAACATTGTAGATTCTGTTCTCAATGTTTAGTCTTAATTTGCTCGAGCATTGCTTAATTTTTCAGGGTGAAGTTGGTAACAGCCTACAACATATATGTGGACAGTCGGTATAACATGCTCAGGTTTTGAACCAGCTCGTATTGTTGCACACTGTGTCCAGAATAGCGAGGTTTCAACGCCTGCGAACGAAGCAGCATGCACTCTGATGAATGAAACACGATTATTCTTTCGTTCTGTGGGTGAACGTTTGATGAAAGCCATAACAAGATCACTGAAACGTTACGTCTTAGTAAAGTAACGCAGCTCCACCCGGACAACCAACGGAATATTGACAGCCAGCGCGGAAGTCTGCGAGATCATGCAAAACTACTGTTTAAAAAATCAACCGTTGTAAATTTCTAAGGCCCAGCAGTTCGGTGATGATATTATGTAACCGCCATAGTAGACATGATCCGTGCTTTGGAACCGTGTCATAGGCTTACGGACCAATCAAATTAATGATTTTCCGTTCAATCTAAACAAATCTGGCACAGCCATGCTTTCCACCCACAGTTCAAAAACATTATAACAATACACACACTAATATAAGGTTTTAATATCTCGCATTGAGCGGTCTGGCGACTCAGTGGCTAAGACGTCTGGCTGAAGATCGAAAGGTCCCCGATTTGAATCCCTTTATTGGCGGGGATTTCGATAGGCCTCTGGCACAGTTTGCTGTGTAATGTGAAGTCCATCAGAACGTTTCCGTGACTTGGATTCCATCTTAAACTGTAGATTCGCCGGCCTCGGTAGCGTAGGGGCTAGAGTGCTAGCTCCGCGTGCCGAAGGCCGCCGGTTCGAATCCGGCCGCGGGCATGGATGTTAAGTGTTGTGTGTCTGTGTGAATGTCCTGTCCGTCCTGTGGCGTCCATACATTGGAAAAAATACACATTGAGCTGGCTGTATGGCCTCCGTTGCCGAATGCCATAAAAAAAAAAAAAAAAAAAAAAAAAAAAAAAAAAAAAAAACTGTAGATTCCTTTTATCCGGTGGGATTACCCAGTTATGGAAAGGTAGCCACTACAGAAGTGCATCTGCGGAAAAACTCTCATAACCGTCGTCTGGAGTACCCTTCGTGGCCTCTCGGCCAATAATGCCGTACCCATTATTATTATCACGTATTACTAACTTGTGTGAGTGACTGCATTCGGGTGAATAATTAATATTTGAAACGATGTAGTAAACAAATGATTTTTCTGTAAGGACTGTTTCTTCCAAATTTTGCCAAAACCACAGAAATATATTAAAAAACCGGAAATTAATTAATCTTTTCTTGAAAAGTAGACAGAAAAAAGTGCAAACACTGTTATCGGTTGGTTCTATGATCAACGACTGTGTGCCTTGTAATTTGTTTGTCGTCGTGATGAAAGCTTCACTGTTTCAAACCTTAAATGAAAATTGTTTAGTCAGAAGGAGGATACGCGCTTTAAACACCGCTTCACCATAGGGAGCGTGCATAAACCACGTAGCTCCATTTTGGCCTCCTGTGAACCCCCCTCCCCCCCTCCCGAAGTAGCCCTACGTGGCTTTTGCCTCTACCCCCCCCCCCTCCCCACGTAGATTTTTTTCCCTTTGATTCCAGAAGACATTTTGTACTGTTTTCTCTTGTCAGACTATTGTAAATTACATACGGAGATAATTAAATAAGGGAAATAAATATTCACTTCCTGTTGTGAGTTCTGTTCCTCATTTTAATTGTGAAAAATGTTATGAAAGGAAAGCTACGTGGCCTGGCTCGGAAACCCCCCTCCTCCCACGTAGCCCAGCGTAGCCTTCCAGCCAACCCCTCCCCCCCTGGACCGAACCACGTAGTTTGTGCACGGTCCCTTACTGGACGGCCATATTCTCCAGTTATAAACTTATCCTCCCATCGCCGTTGTTATAACTTCAACAGCGGCTGATCAACCGAAAAACAATTTCGGGAACCTTTTCGAGGCATTACCATTCTTCATGGGAGGATAAGTTGAATTAAGTGAACTATATTGGCAGCAGATTATGTGAATTTTGATGATGTTTTGGATAATAGGGTCAATTTCGTGGCACAGAAAGTGTTTACTATTTTTTACTTTCTACTCTGACCTAAAAAAATGTAAACTGTATTGAACATACTGTTCATTTGTACTGCCGAACACCATTTTTAATTTTATTAAATTAATATTCAGTTTCCAACCGAAGTATTTTTCTCTTCATAAGACCAAATCATTACTGAGTATAAGCTCAAAAAGTATCGAAATTTTGTCACCGATATTAGCAAAGGTATAACTGATTAGGAGTGATATTGGCAATTCTATCATAACAGTGGCGTTGCAATTTTATGATGAATTCTTAACTGCGCGAGAAAAATCGAAATTAAAGAATATATGCAATGTTGTTGAAGGCCATTTTTCCGCAGTTGCTGAGTAAATTAATTCATAAAATAACGCCAATACAACTGTATAATGTAGGTTTATTGCCGTACGCGTTTCGCCTCTCCTCGAGGCATCATCAGCGACGAATCTATTTTAACATTTACATTTTATTTACAAACTTATTTGACATAACACTAAATTGATATATTTTCTTATTATTTACACTTACTATTTACATTAGTGGATTTCAGGATAGTAACCACCCATCTTTGCTTTCTCTCCAAAGCATGTTTCCGTGACAGCCATTTGTCTTTGCTGTTCTGTACACGATATAAACATTGCGCTTCTACAATTCGCTTGTTTTTGGTGGCCATCTTATTTTCTTACTGTCAAAGGCGGTGATGCGCTGACGGCGCCAGATTTGAAATTGCTTGGGAAATTTTATATCTAATTTTATGTAAGTGTGTGATTGTATGTATTTGTTAGGTTTATTTCTTTACTGTAGGGTTATTGTATGTTTACCAGTTTGAACAGTGTTTGGTTTGTTAAGTTTATGTGGTCATTCAGTACCTGTTTGTCATTTTTTATTGCCTTTTGTATGTGGTAGTTTTCTTGTAGAGTGAGGGTATTGTGTCTGTAATTGTTTATTGTGAGTATTTGCATGTCTTTGTTAATGTCTGTTGGTAGGTGATCGTTTTCTATTAGATGTTCGGCGAATGTGGAGTGGTTGCTGTATTTTAGTGCCCTCATGTGTTCTTTGTATCTGGTTTTAAACTGTCTTCTTGTCTGTCCTATGTATATTGCATCACAATTGTGACATGTCAGTTGGTATATGCCTGAGTTTTGATAGTTGTCTGTGTCTAAGTGGGTATTTAACTGTTTTTGAATCGAGTTGTCTGTTCGTAGAGCAATGTTTATGCCTTGTTTTTTAAAAATGTTTGTGATTCTGTGGGTGTATTTGTTTGAATATGTCATTGAATACCATTTACTTTTATTTTCAGTGTTTATTGTGGTTTGTGAGTTGTTTTGCATTGTCAGCCACCCAGTACCCAACAGACAAGGACACCCACAACACAGACAATGCAAAACAACTCACAAACCACAATAAACACTGAAAATAAAAGTAAATGGTATTCAATGACATATTCAAACAAATACACCCACAGAATCACAAACATTTTTAAAAAACAAGGCATAAACATTGCTCTACGAACAGACAACTCGATTCAAAAACAGTTAAATACCCACTTAGACACAGACAACTATCAAAACTCAGGCATATACCAACTGACATGTCACAATTGTGATGCAATATACATAGGACAGACAAGAAGACAGTTTAAAACCAGATACAAAGAACACATGAGGGCACTAAAATACAGCAACCACTCCACATTCGCCGAACATCTAATAGAAAACGATCACCTACCAACAGACATTAACAAAGACATGCAAATACTCACAATAAACAATTACAGACACAATACCCTCACTCTACAAGAAAACTACCACATACAAAAGGCAATAAAAAATGACAAACAGGTACTGAATGACCACATAAACTTAACAAACCAAACACTGTTCAAACTGGTAAACATACAATAACCCTACAGTAAAGAAATAAACCTAACAAATACATACAATCACACACTTACATAAAATTAGATATAAAATTCCCAAGCAATTTCAAATCTGGCGCCGTCAGCGCATCACCGCCTTTGACAGTAAGAAAATAAGATGGCCACCAAAAACAAGCGAATTGTAGAAGCGCAATGTTTATATCGTGTACAGAACAGCAAAGACAAATGGCTGTCACGGAAACATGCTTTGGAGAGAAAGCAAAGATGGGTGGTTACTATCCTGAAATCCACTAATGTAAATAGTAAGTGTAAATAATAAGAAAATATATCAATTTAGTGTTATGTCAAATAAGTTTGTAAATAAAATGTAAATGTTAAAATAGATTCGTCGCTGATGATGCCTCGAGGAGAGGCGAAACGCGTACGGCAATAAACCTACATTATACAGTTGTATTGGCGTTATTTTATGAATTAATAAAGAATATATATTTTGATATCTTGCTTTTTTTCGAGATGACTAATGCCAAAAATTAGCTTTAGCTATAGTCCTTGTGCTTTTGTGACGTTTTTCTTGAGGTCCAGGTCGTATTTAAACCTAAACACAATCGCTCGGAATTTAAAAAAAAAAAAAAAAAAAAAAAAAAAAAAAAAAAAAAAAAAAAAAAAAAAAAACACTATGTACAGTGTGTAATTTCTTATGGCGTTGAGGAAACTTTTTTTTCTGGTCCAGGCCGCATCTCTCATCCTAACCAACTCTACAGTGACATATGATATCTCGATAATTAAGCAAGGTATCTAAAAAAGTTACCCTTTACTTTCGATTTGAGTTAAATAAGGATCAATTATCAAACTGCGGCGCCACGGTTGTCGTAGAATCCCTGTGATATTACTTTAAAATACATTATATCATTAAAAACTCTGTAACTGCTGTGAGAGAGAAAATAAAGAACATCAATCATACGAGATCAGCAGCATCTGCACAAGTGCACCCGAGAAAGTTCTTGTAGGCAGAACTTTCCTTACAATTATGTCTGTAATGAGCGAGATCGCATCATTCGTCATGTCTGGCGTATCTTTCTCGGCGGCAGAAACCATTGTCTGCGCTTGATACATGCGTGTTCCCTCTTACCGCTCTTGTATCTTTAGAAGAAGAAAAAATCAGCACAAAACTTTCTCAATATTGTCGCACCGTCACTGTATCATAAAAATTAAAGACAACCATTTTAATTTCCCACTGACGACTTTATTATGTGGGCACTAGCATTTTCCTGTTGCTTCGCCCACGCGGACTTGGTATCAGTAGTATTGCGTTTGCTTTTTGTTTTTCTTTTAGTAGCAGAGCATAAGCGTTTGTAAGGTAGTATATTTGTAACCTTTACGGTAAATTAAATTCCACAATTTTGTAACACTTTAATCTTTGAAATAAGGTTTAATTGAAGTTTTCTGTATCTCGTAATGTAATATACTTGAGAAAACTGAAAACATAAATAACCAAAATTACGTATTCAAAAAAAAATTAATAATAATCTAAAGACCTATACTTCGTTTTGCGTTTCTATTACATGAGCGTAACAATAGTGTGATGAATGCATTAACGAATGACTGGCAGATTCTTCTATTAGAAACTTAATATCGTGGACTGTGAAAATAATTAACTTTTAGCCTTTTTTTTTTACAAAAAAAAAAAAAAAAAAAAAAAAAAAGATACTGACTTAATTAAATACGTCTTTGTAGAAAAGGGAAGAAATGTTTATCAATTAACAATCTAATTCATGCTAATCAATGCATAAGAAAATGTAATAATTTCTTGGGTTAATGCAGTAGAAATATAAAATGGTACCTAAGATATATTTGGTAACAATTCAACTGGTGAATTTAGAAACAACATTGAATACCATTTCCCTACTGTTTGATTTGTCTGTAAATACATTGATTTCGCTTTATAAATAGAGAAACTATTTTTTTTTTGAGAACTAAATGCTGACATTACCTACGATATTTTTTTTTTTTGGCCGAATAGTACGGAGGTAACAAAAAATGTATAAAATGCAGATTATTCAATGGAAAGAAATAGCTACATCAGAGTAAGTATTTTACATGTATGCGTTCTGTTGGCAGGCCTGCAGAGTCCCGGAAGGCCGGGAGCCGAGCGGCCGCCAAGGTCACGTGATACAGTTAGCAGCGGGCGCCTAGCTTTAGCAGGATAGCGCGGCCATCTTCCGGTGCAAATGTCAAGGAGAGCCGAATTCCTGCGTAACAACCGAGAAAGGCGCCGCGCTACTCGACAAACAGGCGACACGCACTTCTGAACGGGGACCGACAGTTCACTCGGCTGTCTACACAACGCCTGTGAAATATTTTCTTCTCTTGTTATAAATCATCTCATTATAAGGGAAGAACCTTTTCTTTCTATCATCTGTAAAACCGAAAGAAAAAAATGACATTTTATTTTTTATTTCTTTCTGGATTCTTTCATTAGTTTACAGACTCGATTTTCTCCATCTACTTACTTACAAACAATTTTAATTTAGATGTTCCTTTTATGATCGCGTCAGCGGTTCTATCAGGGCCGGATTAAGACAGCGCGGGGCCCGTAGCAAATGTGAAGAAGAGGCCATAGATTTATGCCGTCCGGAGGAAATTGTAGAGCTAAAAAAAAGTCGCCCATCTAGAGGCGCGGGGCCCCCTAGGAGGCCCCCCATAAGTCGCATGGCCCCCCAGAAGGCGCGATGCCCCCCAGAAGGCGCGTGGCTTCCCAGAAGGTGCGAGGCCCTCCAGAAGGCGCGAGGCCCGTAGCATTTGCTACCTCCTGCTACGTGGTTATTCCGGTACTGGGTTCTATAGTAAGCGTTTCGGTCCCAATTTCATAAATTTGTTTACCCATGATACAAAATGAAAATAAAACTGCTCACTACTAAGCTCCGATGTTCTTGTGATGGATTTCTTCATTCATCGAGTTACTTTTTCATAAATGGGTTGGCATATTATCATGTTGTTATGGTGGGGTCGAATACTGAATGTCAAGGGTCAGCGAATGAAAAATCCTCTTAGCTATTGTACTGTTCAAAGGCTTAAGCCTTTGGTCTATTCTCAAGTAGTGACTAGTTACTACCCCGACAATTATATATGAAGCATAATTGACATGCTCTATACAAAGGGTAGTCAAACTTTTTTTACCGACTGCCCACTTTTGTATCTGTTGGTAATAAAATTTTTTAACCGCCCACCGGTTCCATAGTAATGATGATTTATAAAATAAAGAAATAGCTTTCTATTTATAAACGAAAGTTACAGCAAGTTAAACCTTATAATAATAATTATTAATGAAATACTTTATGTTCGACTTACGCTAAGTTTAGCAGAATAAATCTTTATATAAAAAAAGCTTACTGTAGTTAAATCCACTAGTATCTTATACACAGAACTGTTGAGTCTGATGAAATTAAATGATTGATTATAATATTCCCAAGGCTCTCCGTTCTGCTTGTCTGTCACAGCTGGGTGGTGTGGGGAGAGTTGCACGAGCCATTCTTGGTCGAGGCTCTTCTGTTTGCGGTAACACAATAGCGCCATTAATTTCACTTAAGCAATGTGAACTAAACTTACATGTTAATTGTACAAACAGTATATTTTCAGAAATTTAAATTGTCTGGGGGAATTTTATAAAAACGTAATTTTTAAATAATGCTATGAGTTTTTTAAAAAAAAAAATCAGTTAAATTTAAAAAAAAAGGCCTTAAATATCAGTCGAAACCCCTTCCGCCCACGGTGGTGTGGTGGGGCGGGCCCCCCTTTGTGGTACGGGCCCCACTTTGTGGTGCGGGCCCCACTTTGTGGTGCGGGCCCACACTTTGTGGTGCGGGCCCCACTTTGTGGTGCGGGCCCCACTTTGTGGTGCGGGCCCATCACTTTATGGTGCGGGCCCCCCTTTGTGATGAGGCTCCACTTTGTGATGAGGGCCCCACTTTGTGGTGTGGGCCCCACCTTGTGATGAGGGCCCCACTTTGTGGTAAGGGCCCCTATGCAACTGCCTAGGTAGCCTATGCTTAAATGCGGCCTTGGGGTGGTAGGGAGTTAGGGACCAGGCTGACTACCACTGCTCTATACGTTAATCCTACTTATATAGATGTTTTATGCTGGGCCAATAAGAAAATAACGAAATTAAAATCAGATTATCCGTTCTGAGATTGAAGTAAAATTATAATTGTTTTAAAAATAGCTGTTTGCTTTATAAGTTCGCTGGTTATACTTTTTGGTATTTATATTTCTTTTAGAAATTTGTTAATAGAAGACTGACCATGCTACTATATTCTCCCTGTATATTTTATGATATATATGTTATCATTGTATGTATTTATATTCGGCTTTTAGATATTTTAGAAGACATCATCACAAGTCAGATTTTATTTTCCATCAGTATTAATTATAGGTCTATTAGTCCAGTATTAAGTAAGCATTGTAAAAAATAATCTATTGGATTCGTAAAGAAATTAAATAATCAATTGGAAATTATTAATATTTCAAACACACAAATTTTTTAACTCTCTTTGTAACGAATAAAAGATTTCAATGCAATCGAAAAGATATATATGATGGGCTGATGTTGAAAGGTACATGTTACGCTCGTGTTAGGACCGTTATACTGAATATTATTTTAACGTTTTTGAAACTACATCTTATAGTCTATGTATTTACTCAGTATATGCTTAAATTTGATCATGGAAAAAATTTACCAACCAAGTTATTAAATATACATATACATTAATCTGTGTTATTAATGTTAGGATCCTCCATTCTTGTATTCTACATTATTTGTACGCAGTTTAACAGTTCAGAAATCTTTCGTTTCATGACTATAAGGTTCATAACATGTTAAAGTTAGTTAAAGGTCACGGGGTTCCTGCGGCTCCTGCCGCTTCCCGTAGGATTCACGGAGGTAGAGCTCTGCATTCCCATTACAACCGTTGGCAGTAGAATGGATGTGACGGGGTCAGCGCCACACTCCGGCCGTTCTTTACCTTCCCGCGGAGTTTCCTCGAAGGTACTCATTGGATAGCAGGCTGAGTGGGCCTGGGGAGTCGTAATGGAATGTAAATATTGCTGCCATCTGTTCGCGGGCCGTCTAATCTGTGAGAAAACGTGTCTTGTGATTGTGTAACGCTTTGTTACCGATAATTTGATTCTTCCCATGTTATCTGTTCTTATTGCGATCTTATCTGTATTATTAGGTATATATCGGCAAATAAGTCGGTATGAACGACGACATTATCACTGGTTGGAAACCAAATGACTGCAGCCAGTCACATTAGTCAAGCAGTACACAATAGCTTACAGCTCTAATAACTTGTTACAAGACTCTCATTAATGCTACACAATGGCTCTCAATTTAGCTCCGGCTGCGCGCGTGGCGAATGACTTGTGTCATCGTCTGCCGCAAGAACTAACTGAATGGTTCTTAAGTAGCACTAAGCTACAAGCCCTTACAGATCGGGTGGGAAAAAGGTCATATCATTGCTACTTATTTTTTACATAACATTCAGTTTATTGTAAATATGAGGTCATAATCTTAATCCTCAAACTGCTTGTGACCATTTTAAAACAATATTTCTCGAATAATTTTGAGGTGTTGTTTTAACACGTATACATATAATAGGACTCACTTTAACCTCAAACAAACAAAGAATTTAACGTAATTGAAAAATAGGTCACAATTGCACAAACTGCAAAAAAAAAATTAATAATATGGAAGGAGATAATTTTAAATTCGAGATTTTTGTTTTTGTTTTGAAAACATGGTTTCTTGTCAGTTTTTGTAAATTTGTTTTATGTACCCAGATTATTTGCTTTATTTTTTTTTAAATAGATTCTTAACCATTTTTTTCACAATAGACCTAATTCAAAACGATCATTTTTCTGAACATTTTAATTTTATGATGTGGCTATTATAGGTTGTAAACCGTTTGAAAACTGTAATTTGAAAGCAGTCCATATCTATTGTTCACAAAACAAATAATAGGGAAATATAACTGTTTTTTTTTTTTTTTTTAACTATCTCAATATGTATAATCATGTATCTGCCAAGTAATGAAACTTGTTTTCGACCAAGTTTGTCAATACATTAGGAAAGCCTAAAAATTAATCTACATTTTGTGCTCCTAACACAGCTATGTTGTAGTTGACTTTACAACATCAAAGTAATTGGAATCAAGTAGTAAGGGTTTATAATTTATAATCAATTAGAAAATAAGACACATGGTTAGTTACAATGCAGAGCTTTATTTTGGAATTATACTAGTAAAATTAGAGACAAAGAATGCACCATCAACGTTGACGCAGGTATGCATACCAACTACGCTTTTTTGACTACGGTAGAAAGATATATCGACGGTTAAAATCATTCACAACGATATATTCTAAAGGAAGGAAGTGATTTTTTTTTCTGTATTAATATTAAAGATTCCTCTACTGCTGCGAACATTCTGGAGTGTAATGCATAGGAAAAAAGGTGATGTATGGTATCCAGGTTTCAATAAAAAATTATAACATGACTCTAAATTCATATAATGAAGTGGTAGCTGATAAAATCTCTCAGAATCGCAGAAATATCGAGTACATAAAAGATTTAAATGTTGTTCAAACTGATATCAAAAAATTAAGAAAATGTCGTAAAAGTATGATATTAAAGCTCTCGATTAAGATGAAAAATATGAATTCCACCGCATTACAGCTTGATTTCCAAAAATTAATACTTTTTTTCAAAATTACCAACTGAAATATTATACAGATGAAGAGAAATACAAGTAGAAGACTTATTAACTGAAGTCTTCTACTTGTATTTCTCTTCATCTGCGATGTAGAGAAGCATGAGAGACGAGTATCATTTAAAATGGGGTTTATAAAAGACTGTTGCCCGTCACCACCTATGTTCACTTTATAGGTAAAAGCGAGAAAAAAAAATTGGTATAACTTACGAGATGCTGATGGTAACTATCCTTTTCGCGGGTAAACGCAAGATGATGAAGAAATTAGTGAACCCCATTAATATAGAAGTGGGGCTGGAATTTGAACAAGATATAAATAAAAGTAAGCACAGGTCATGTGGTGCGACAGAAATGATAACAATAGACGTACATTACATATGATGGTACGCAGCAGTAGAAGTAACAATCTTCTGTTATTTAGGGAATAAAATTATTATCGTTGGGCAAAGCGAAGATGATATGCTTCTCACATACAGAATCGAATTTCGCATTTCAGCAATACTAAGAAGAAATAAAATCGAGGCATTGTGTATTTGGTTGCTCCTAGAGGGAAAAGATGATGAGGAAAACAATGGTTGACGTCTATGAAGATTTTTTTTTTTAAATGGCATTCGCCTGTTTAGCTTTTCAGCCAGCATCATCTATGTTTCATGTTCATCAATTGTGTCAGATTCTTCAAGTATTGTTGTTAGCGTCAAGTAATAGGACAACACAGGACGAACACAACACTTAATTAAAACCACCAATGCCTTGCTTCGCGTAGTTGTGTTGGCTGCCTTCCTGCCCGGCTCCTTCACTATCGCGGCTTGTTAGTCTATCGATATACTCGCGCATACGTTTCACCGCGGTTAACGGCTGCGGTGTACTTACATCTGATATGGCTGACGAGTTTTCGTAGATTTATCCAGTGCCAAGCAAAGATTAGAAGTGATTGAAAGCAGTAAAGCAACAGTCGTGACATAGAACAGCAACCAGTTTATCATCTCTAAGTGATTTAAAGTCTTAGACCATCCAATTAGAATTCAAGTCCTGATGTCATTTCCGTAAAAAAACATGGCAATGCTTTCCAGTAGATATTAAAGAACTCAGTCTGTCCTAAGAGAGCGTCAATCCCCCTTATGGCACGTAGTTTTCTTTCCTATTAATTCCAGCAGACATTTTGTTCTGATTTTATCTAACAGACTATCGTTAAATTTAATGCATATATAATGAACACAGCGTTATGTATTTTTCTGTAATTATAAATATTACGAATGAAATGTTGACACTAGCCACTTCTGCAAATGATCAATTATTGGGGGAAAAAACCTCATTTTCAGGTACAGTCAGGGGTCCTTTTCTTCTTACTAAAAACATTTATCTTTTCCCATTCATTATAGTTCATTAATTGATAAAAAGAACAAACTATACGTGCCGTGTAAAAAAAAAAAAAAACCTGAGAAAAGCTATATTTTTTGTTTTCTTTTGCTGCAGTTCTGTCATCTTTCTTTTTACATAACAGGGGAACGATTCCTTGGTCTGGTTAAAAGATTTCTATAACTCTTTGGATCGTGAAAACTAGTTGAAAAAAAAAATATCGATAAGCCTACGTGAAGTTTATTGTACAGCGCCAATTCCATTCCACTTTGAACTTGAAATAACACTTCTATCATTAAATTTACTCAAAATTAGAATAATTTTTATCAATGAGCGTTCTGGCCACACACGGGCGATCCTATTCGAAACAGCTATATTTAAAACCACTGTCACTACCGCGGGAAATCCCGGTTGACATCTATAAGCGAATTTGAAGATACGACATATCTTAATGTTTTAAGAATCATAATGCGCCGTCGCATGTCTGTTCAAATGCGCCAAACGCGAGGAACCCAACGCTATGACTTCAAGTCGCAGGCATGCGCATTACTGTAGATATTGTAATGAATTAAAAGGTACAGTGCCATTAGGCACTAAGTGATCCCACGGTGTGTGTGAATATTGCCGATGCGTCGTGTCAACGAACAGAAACGTGACGGAACTAAAGCGTCCAGATTTACACGCACCTTGGGGGGTGCTGACAACGTCCTTCTCAACGTGGACATAAAGCGGATTTATAACCCCCATAAATAACTGAGACCCGCTTTCTATTTTCGCACGTTTCGGAAAGTTCCCGCCGAAAAACTGGCGCGGACTAGCAAAAATAAACCTTAGTGACGTTTCCTAGTAAATGAGTGCTTTATGAGAGTAGGGGAAGACGATCCAGCCAATAGAGAAGCCGCCTCAATTTATTGCCGTGTTGGTGTTTTTTCTTGTCTGTTCTGGGGCCAATGTGACGCTGTTCCTTTGGCGCGGATTGCGGTGATTCGCCAAGAGCCGGACCCGACATCGCATTACGAGAAGTACAGAGTCTTGCTCGGAGGAGAAGGACGGACGACGAGACATTCGGGTGGAGATCTTCAACTAGTACGGCCGAAGTGACTTTCGCGGAGTACGAGTCGGCAGCTGGGGACGCTGCCATCACGCGGTGCGTTCGAGGAAGCTGGAAGACCTCATGTGGCGCTGGTCTTACCTGGTCGCTGACCTGGGCTGTGAACAATGGTAAAAGCTACGGCCCGGACGGAAGCTCATGCAATCGTTCCACCCAGTAATGACCCTGAGATTTTGCAATGACCCTGAGATTTTGCTCTAACTGTTTGACATTCAATGATATGTAATTGTTAACCTCAGAATAAAAACAAACTTCGTGTTTGCCTAATTTCACAATAATAAATTGTACACCCAATTTTCAATTTTCCTATTCATTACAATAATATTTCATGTGATTAGCTGAAGATTAAGTATGATTTTTGATATTCCAAATTGATAATTTTGCTAATGATAAAACAGTATGACCCAAAAGTAAACGTCCCCAAGGTAGACGTTACAATATATATAGGTAATACGGACCTAATTAAATGACGTAAGTAAATATGGACATCCTGTTGTTGTGTGTTCTGTACTTTATTTTAACTATGACAAATATATGAATGAAAAATTACGTGGATTAACTCGGACCCTCCCCTTTTCCCACGTAGCCCAGCCTAGCTTTCTACCCAACCCCACACTTTCTAGAACAGTGGTTCCCAATTAGTTTTTCCCGAGTAGCACTCAGTACCGGATTAACCACGTAGCAGGAGGTAGCAAATACTACGGGCCTCGCGCCTTCTAGGGGGCCTCGCGCGCCTCCTAGGGGCTTAGGGGGGCCCCCGCACCTGGGCTAGCTGGCGACCTTTTTTAGCTCTACAATGCTTTCTTAATCCGGCCCTGATAGCACTTCAAGAACGAGCTAAACCTCGCGTACCCCGTATAATCGAAAAAATAAATAATTAAATGCGTTCATTCCAGTCGAGTGTTTCATACTATCACAGCATTACAATAATATAATTCACCAAACATGCAGTTTGACTCTCTTAAAACATCGTTTTAAGAGCTATGAGTATAAGAAAAGGGAAAATATAACTGACAACTTAAAGGAGATGTATGTGTTCAAGAAAACATAAGAGTAAAGGTGCCAAGAGATCAATCCCAGAAGAAAACAATCATTTGGAAACCAAAATTGAGATGAAAACATTGTCTGTGATAATGAAGAATAAATTAAACACCGTTCTGAGAGCTTAAACAAAAAAAGACTAAACCAGAAGACAACTACTCTAGTTTTTATCCGGATGTAAAATTATCTGCATTTAGTGGTTTAACCATTTTCAGCGCGTGTAAAAATTTTGCAGAAAGGATAATATTATTTCATCCTTATTAAATAATTAAATTTGTGTTGGTACAAATGTGCTTCAAGACAACCCTTTCTTATTATTATTTTTTTTTAAGTACAATATTAAATTTTTATGTAACTTTTTCTTAGAAGAACGTAATAATCACTAATTTTGTTTTAGTGCAAGTTATGAAGAAGGAGCGAAAGAGTTGATAAAGAACATAATTTCAGACAGTTCGAAAATTTTCATTGTAGGTAATAAAGTCAGAGATTGAAATAAATTATCGTGTGATATTCTGAATATTTACCGCAAGCATTAAAAGAGTTTAAATCAAAACTCGTACAATGCAAAAGGCAGACTATCGAAAACAAAATAAACACTGTTAAGTCATACTAATATTAACATGTTATATGACAACTTGTAGTCATATGACTCCGTGGCGCAACGGTAGCGCGTCTGACTCCAGATCAGAAGGTTGCGTGTTCAAATCACGTCGGGGTCAACTATTTTTATTTTTTACTCTTAGTGAAAAAGGATTGCAGAAATTTTTATCAAGTCAGATTAGTTTATTTTTTTCTTGTTGCAATACTGGTTCGAACGATAGAGCCGTTAATGTTACCTTTCTTTTTTACTACAAAATTTGGATGCTACAAAAAGTAAATAGAGTCCTTTTGATCTTAAAATCGCTAGAATAATTTATATAATAAACAGGTTCAGGCCCGTAGAGTTTCGCGACTATAACTCCGTTATTAGGCTTCTATACGCGCGGTGCCGGAATATCCAGAAGAAACACGTCAGTCATAGGAAACATTAGTTGCTTTACTGACGTTGGAATAATTTTTATCTGTTCAAATAGTGATAGTATTCCCTGCATTCCCTGCGTCATTTTCCTAATTTTCTAATGTTAAATCTTTGGTAGGGAGCAACCATTATATTTGCTTGAAATTATTGTACGGAAAGGACAAATCTCTAGAGTGTAACACGGAAAGTTCAGACAAATTGATACTCATTTTTATCTGTTAAACCCTAACCATTTTTAATTGAATGTAAGTATTCGATTTGAGCAAGTGTTACACACGCCTAAGACCCATATATCTGTTTCAATGCCTTCACAAATTCCAGCTTCACTGGGCAGTTGTTTTACAGCGCTGCATGTTGGACGGATAAGTTGTGTCCAGGTTCGAACCTAGGTTATCCTGAGTACGATTTTGGCGAGTTTACCGTGGTCAGCCCAGAGAGCGCTGAGGTTTTATCAACTCTCCGTGTCAAAAATTACACATTACATACTCAGTACATCAAAACAAATTTATTCCAATGTGACACGGTACATGGACAGATTACTGCTACACTCAAGGAAAGAAAATATAGTATTACATAATGAAATGGAATAAAACATGAAAATGTGAACATTTTAGCTGTAAGTGGATACTCATAAGGATTTATAATAAATATAATTATTAAAACAGAAAACGTAATATGCATTAAGGAAAGGTATAGTGGATAAACCTATTATGGATGCTACACACATGTTAAGGAGTGGCGAAATTATCATGAGAAGAACTATTCTGGAAAAGAGGCTTATTCTCCAGTGACAATTCACAAAACTATCCTCAACGCTGGGTTAATTTCGTTCGATCCAATAACACAAAACGTATTTAACGTATATAGAGATTCGATTAGTGATACATAATCAAGATTTTTTTATACCGTTTAAAACTATCGATGACGATAAAAAAACACACATGCGCACATTTATTGAGAGCTGAAGTGTCAGATAAGCATAACAGTGGTATACAATAGTAAATTTAGAGTTGTCTGTAATGATGAAAAGGGGCTGTTTGCAACTGGATTTTTTTATTATTATTATTATTATTTTTTTTTTTTGCTTATTCCACATTAACAATCTATGCAAAAATAATAATTTAATCTATTCTATGTGATAAGTGTCATGATGTTAAAAAAATGTGCTATTTCATTATTAAACTTTTCGTTTTACAAAGAAGACAATCCATGGACATCTGCAATAAAACGCTCAGTATTTTTTTAGAACTCTGGAAGAGACTAATAAGTTTGTGGAACATTCCAGAAACACTTCTAAACAAAGGTGTCAGATTGGCTGGTTACCTTCAGGCAGTCGTTTTTGTATCCCGTGTATGTCCTCAGCTTGAATTCTTCTGTAATGTGATATTGAGACTTGGCACTAGGAAGATAGAGTGAATCAGCACATCTTCTACTGTTTGTTCAGGTCTGTCCACAATGCCGAAGCCCTGCGGTGACACGTTGATGTAAGACATTTTGTGATTTTATGGACATAACTTCTGCAAAAATTCTCTCCTCCAGTTGTTGAACGTGTTGAAAATACGTGTTTTAAAGATTTTTCTGTTTACACTGACAGGATCAGAGTCTGCTAATATTTACGTCTGGGATGTTGAAATTTATTGGCAGCTGGATATTATTTACTTTTTTTGTATTTTATAAGGGCGTTTTTCCTTAAGAGTGTGTTAGAATAATGTGGCTCAGATTAGGCGGTCAATAGGATTTATTTTTCCTGAGATAATGCCCGTTCTGTTGCGGAAGAATTTGCTGCGTTGCGACAAGGGAGCATGCACAAACTACTTGGCTCGGTCCATGGGGGGGGGGGGGAGGGGATAGGTTGGCTGGAAGGCTACGTTGGACTACGTGGGGGGAGGGGAGGAGTTCCGAGCCAGGCCACGTAGCTTTCCTTTCATAACATTGTTGACAGTTAGAATCAGGAACAGAGCTCACAACAGCATGTGAATATTTATTTCTGTCATTTGATTATCTCAGTGTGTAATTTTCAATAGTCTGACAAGAGAAAACAGTACAAAATGTCTTCTGGAATCAAAAGGGAAAAATGCTACGTGCTAAGTGGAAGGGGGGGGGGTAGAGGCAAAAGCCACGTCGGGCTAGGTGGGGGGGGGGGAGGGGGAGGGGGTTCACAGGAGGCCAAAATGGAGCTACGTGGTTTATGCACGCTCCCCAACTGGTGAGCTACATTTAGAAAACTGATCTCACTAATTAAATTGTTTCTTGAAAAATGTCATTGAAAATTCACATCCTCTTTTCCGTGTATTTTCATTGTTAGACAATGTTATCACTAAAACACACGGTGTGTTAAGAAAATGCAAAGAAGATGTTGATAATCGCGAAGTGAATCAGCTTCCATATCCGTGCTAATTTTGACGATGAGATATCAAGATTTTGCATGTTGCGAAAGTATTCCAAACAGTAATGCGCGTGAAATGTCTCAAATATACACTTAAGCATTGAGCTTCTTATTAGTCTTAGTCTTTTCGTTTTAAGGTAGTGAAATTGATTGATAGGCTTTGTAAATAGGACAAATTATAATTTTTAATAATCATACCTACATAGTGATCGAACACATCCCGAAGTCGGGATTTCTGTACCAAACACGGTAAACTGCCACGCAAGTTGTGATTTAATTTAGATAGCAAAGGTGAACAGGAGAGACAGACAAAAGATTTGATTTCGCAAAATGAGGGCTTATCTATTTGATACTTTCATACGCATAGGGTGTACCGGCTTAGGGAAAAGTTGACTGAGTACACATCTTACTCGTTAGAAAATTGTTTTAACAAAAATATATCAAAAGAAAAAATATAGAAACATGTATAGACAAAAACCATATTATTTTCGGTCATATTTAAGTGGCAAATATCAACACACAGAGTTAAAGATGTGAAAGGCATTTTGATATGTTTTTGGTAATTGAAAAATCAATTGTCATCGAATTTTTTGTACAGATAAAGCCGTAGCAACCAATGACTATCGTTGAGAAACAAACGCAGGATGTCTTATATCATTTCAGCTGCACTGAAACCGTCGCAGCGAGACTGCAATTTGATGTTCATAGAGTTTCTGTATCGATGTAAACAACTGAGGAAGATATTGTGTGGTACTAAGGGATTTATACAGAAGCTGACCATCCCAACTTCGTTACTCAACTTCTTAGTTATGACGAAAGTTTTAACCATTACCAAATCGATCTCAGTGAAATAACGGCGAAGGTGATTAGAGTGATGGCTTTTTAATTGTTCTTCAAAAGCCTTGGATAGCCTGAAAGGTGGTTGGAAATCTAGCTGCTGCCTAGCGAGACCTACTGTTAGAAATGACTTTTAGGAAGCTTCAACGAGGAAGCAGGTGCTGGAAAACACTCACAAAGATAATAACGTCGCTTGGTGTCTATGTTCGTTGTTACGTAACTTTGATGCTCTGGCCTACAGAAATTTCTACCACCATATGATCAGTTTTAAGGAAAGCGATTTAGCTCATCTAAAACGAGTCCACAAAAGGCAATATTAACCGCAGGATCATTACGAAAGAAACCATAAACACGCATAATAAGTACATTTATACAGCTTTCCCCGTGAGTAACAACTTTATGCTGTTACAACATTGCAGCTGTGTGTTGCAGTTGATGAGTTCTGGACATATTATTATCGTTCAGTAGTTTGTACCTTTCACCGCACTGGAAACAAACAAAAATAATTTTTTCTACAAAGCAGCTACAATTGCCTGCAGACACAGCATGTGTTAGTATATATAGTGTCATCTAGTAACATGACAGTCAATGAGACTTCAAGGATCATGTAAGCCAACCTAATTTAGTTGTCGTATCTTTTTGGATCTTAGAAACTAAACCTCGAAAGCAGATAGGAGCGTTGCGGTTGTAATCAAAGTGTTTGTACAAAATAAAAACGTGAACGCATTAAGAAAGTGACTATAAAAAATAAACAACAGGGCCTAATCCTCCTATCCGAGTAATTTTCTCTCATTTTAAGTTACTGTTAAAACTTTAGTGCAGAAAAATAACGACGATAAATTTGGATTTCAACATTTCAACGTTTACTTACAACTTTTCACTAGCTTCTGCACGATTTCCGTTTGAGTTAGATATTTACTATATATCATCCGAATAGTAATAATCAAACGGATTTGAAATATGGTATTGAGTTATGTGGGATCTCTAACTGATTTGGTAATTCCATTTCTAATATTCCTAATTTACTGTCTTTTGTTGTATACCTTTTTTTTAGAAGTAAGTGAAAAATCAACCAATTTAAATAAATATTAATACTTTAATTGCGATGGAGTATATAGCCTGGCGGCAATTTCCCTACACACCTACTATTCTGTTTTATATTTTATTATTTATTCGTTGAGGCCAACTAGGACCACGTTAAGCCTTTGTGCATTTGGCAGCGAGTTTCTTCTTCTTTTGGTCCCAGAACTCCTTCATTCGTTTTGAATGCGCCTGTTTGCGCTCCTCTGTCCAGAGTGTACCGCGTCTTCCATTGGATTGTTCGTCTCGGCTTGTCCCACTTGTCATTAACTTCTTCCGAAACATATCTCTGTTTAAAGCATCTTCTGGTTCTAGCCCCATCAAATGGAGATCTTCTTTAATATTTACGAACCAGGGCATTACAGTTTTGGGTCTGGAATCAAATAAGTTAAAGATTTTTTTTGTTAGTCTGTTCTCCTCCATCCGTTTGAGGTGGCCATAGAATCGAGCCCGTCTTTTGCGGATTGTTTCAGTGATTTTCTCAATTTTGCTGTAGACTTCTTTGTTGGATTTCTTTTGAAGGACGCCATTCTTAAAGTTGGAACCCAGAATTCCTCTAATAATTTTTCTCTCTTTTTTCTCCAGTTCTCCCAGAAGTCCTTTATCGGCATTCAGGAACTATTCTGTTTTATTATATTAAAAAAAAATCTTAAAATTCTTCAAGTATAATATGACCATCCACTTTCTTTCGTCCTTCACCAATTTTATTGACATTTGAGCTACGTATGTAAGTAACGATGGTAAGTTTCACAATCGGCAACATGAAGTTATTAGATAGAATATTACTGAAATGATGGTAATCTGATTTCGCATTTGTCATTAATAGTACTTCCTTATCTTTCAGAAGCGGCTATGATGGTTTTTCTTCAGTCTTAACGCCCCATCTACGTCAAGGTCATTAGAGGCGGGAGAGGATTGGGGCAAGGAACAGGAAGGAATTCAGCCAAGGTATTTTGAAGGAACCATCGCGGCATTCACCTGTTGCGTTTTCACGAAAGCGAAATGTAGGAATGTGAACCCACGTCCCTCCGAATACTAGGACCGAGACTTAAAAGAACTTGACAATAAATCTTCTAGGGTTTGCAGCCGGATTTTATTATAAAGCGACAAGCTTTCGGCTACTAGCTCAGTAGCCATCTACAGGTCGATTATGTATCGGCGATCTTGCCTTGATGGATACCAGGCGTTTACTTGTATCCATCAAGGCAATATCGCCGATACATAATCGACCTGTAGATGGCTACTGAGCTAGTAGCCGAAAGCTTGTCGCTTTATAATAAAATCCGGCTGCAAACCCTGGAAGATTTATTGTCATTTATTCGTCGGGAAAGCCTGCATTCGCATTTAAAAGAACTTGTTCATTCGTGGTATGTCTTACTGGATTTGCTACTTAATTCTGCTTCTAGTTCAGTTGTTTACGATGAGTTAATGTTATCAGTTCTTTGGTAGCCGGCGAACAAGAAATCATAATTTACTGGCGGTAATATATTAGATAGAGTCGAGAAATTTCAGTGGAACACTGTTTCTCGCATTCATGTTTTATGTAGATGCGTATCAGTCCTGACCATTCATTTACTTTAATATATTTGCTGTCGCTGTTTATCAAAAAAATGATATCTGGTGGTATAAAGTTATGATTTGGAGAAAGTTACCATATAGTTGCATTTATTTTTTAATTAGAGTAATATTCTCCTACTGATTGAAGTTAAGAGTCTTTAGAGAACCCTGAGCCCACGCGGTTGCGGTAACGTAACGGGTCGGTCGCCTGACACGAACGTAGCGGGTTCGAGTCGTGGTGGTTGAGGAAATGTTCATCATAGGCGGTGGCAGTGCTGCCAGCCTCTGGGCTTTGAATATCCGTAGATCGCCGCTAAAGTTTCCGTAGATTGGGTAAAAAACCCGGAGACTCGCTAACTAAAAGACTAAAACAATAATTATTGAAGAGAGAGTCAAAATTAAGAATACCTTTTATCCCAGGTCTTTAAAATTCGAAATACAAAATAATTTTCTACATTGAAAGTAAGAAATATCTCTGAACATGTTTTAAACAGCGTCACTTTCATCGCTGCTGCTGCTGTGCCTCCTCTTCTTTTTTTTTGGGGGGGGGGGAGAGTGAGTCCTTACTATTTTCTTTGTTGGCATTAAATTTAGCATATATTCCGTAACAGGAAATGTTAAAACTGAGACCGCTTTGATTCTAGAAAGGCACTGCTTTGTAAGCCGTGCCAACGATCGTGTCACCGTGCATAAAGAGTGCGCCTATATGGTAGTTCTGTATTACGGTCTATTAAGACCTATAAAATCATCAAACAAAATATGAGCTTTATTTCAATCGTTGGTTCACACGAGCGGTTTCAAGGAAACGATTAACAATTATTGGCAATTCTGTAATGCATTAACACAATACGCTCAAAGTTTAACAAAATACCAGTGTAAGGAAAAATCAACAAATACTAAAAAATAGCAAAAATGGGTAGATGTTTTAACAAAATCCGAAAATCCTAACTTTTTATAGAAATCCGTAGATCTACGGATAAATCCGTAGAAATGGCAGCACTGGGCGGTGGAACACAATTCCTAATCACCCCTCCGCAATGCGTATGTAGTGAGGGCATACGGTAATACTAGTGGTGATTGGACTATCTGATGGGAACGTTAAGAATGTTCGTGTCTGTCAGAAGAGTTGTCCTGGATGGACGGACATCGGGTTTAATCCTCTATCTTTCTTTGTATTTCATTCATTGACGATACAAATACATCATAGTCATCCACACAAACACTAACACTTACCTACAATTCCACCATTGAGGAAGGAAATGGGAAGCCACGATGTTATATATTTCGTAAGACACTTAGCAACTCCCTTAACGCGGTGACAATGATCATAGAACTATGAATCTTCCAAGTCTGAGTTGGTAATTCCCTGTTTCTCTCTTTACTTTTTTTGAATAGTGTATTTTGGTACTGTTTGTTGGCAATCAATATGTGGATTTTCCTCTCTTCATAATTTTGTAGACCAGCGACGCAGCGTATATTCTAATCTCGAATCACAGAGTATAATAATCGCCATCTGTAACTGAAAGTATTGGAATCTATGCTTAGAAGTTAAATCGAATTTGTTATTGCAAGCTTTGAATGTTATGTGGTCTAAAGCATAGGTCATCAACCCTTTCTGGGCTATCACCAATATCTTCGGAAAAAAACAACAACAACAACAACACCGACTCTTGTTCTTACAATAAATATCGTGCTACAACTATTTTTGATCCGTAGGCCACTTTTTGAAACGAAAATTCGATGCACTTCTCTCAGGTGAAGTGAACAATATCATATATAGAAAAACCAGGAGATGTTTCTAAACTTACTTTATTAAAAGATTCTAAAAATATTTGAGCATTGTTCACATTTTGATTAACAAATAGATGTAATGAAAAAATTATTAATTTCAGCCTGAGCTCGGTGTAATGACACTAATTTGTCGACATTTGGTGCCATTTGTGTCATCAGCAATCATAAATCACCGTGTTCCACTACTGAAAATCTGTTTCTTTTTTAGCTAATAAATTATTGACTATGCTAAAACCTCAATTGGTTACATATGATCATAGGAATGCTACTGAAAACTTCTTTGATGCATTCCTCAAAGCCGGATATAATACTCGAAATCAGGGCGCAGTAATTGGTCCTAAATTTGGGTTGGATAGGAAAAATCCCCTATGATTTCTTCTAGGTCCACCGGTGGGCTGTACCGTCCCCGTTGAGAATCAATGGTCTAAAGGCATCATTGCATCAAAAATACTCAGTAAACGCTACTAATAGCATTGGCCACTATCGCTTTTCGGCTAGAGATCCAGGGCAATACAGCTCTGCCTCAGTGGGACGGATTAGGTGACTACAATGTTTACAGTGGCTGCGGCACGTTCTCCAAGTAGGTGCGCCTGCTCGCGGAACACAGCGCTTGGGCAATGGAGATCCTCGACTCCGATAGCAGGCGAAAGTGACGTCTGCGCCACGGCTCCGCGCAACTTCCACAGCGTCTCCTGAGGTACTCCAGCAACCAGAGCCTGCTGAGATAGTGCGATTTGTAGTTTTGATGATTTTGCTCTTGCTAGTCATTATTCTGGTTAGTGTTAGAGGTGTGGTAAAATCCGGAATGTCTCCGAAGTGTTTGGCCACTGAGTGACAGAATTTCGATTTGCCGTGCATGCGTCTCAGAACTAACCCGGTAGAAGGTGACCTACAGCTTTAAGTGGAATCCGAACCACTGAAAGTCCTCAAAGGTCGCAAGCAACTAGATACACAGAAGAGACCTCGTGCGCAGAATAGGTTCAAAGTGTTTCGGACTGAAAACCTGTAATCTGAAGTTTACATAATCGTTGCACTGTTCTGACTTAAATAATAATAATAATAAAATATATATAAAATGACGTATTATCACTACATTGAAAGTTAGTTTAAAGTCTGAGAGTTTTGAATTGTATTTATTACTTACATCGTATTTATTGTTGTGCTACCAATATAATATTCGTTTCACGAATCGGTGATATTCTATCAGATATACTAGCATTATGGACTCTAAATCACAGAAAATACATCGGTTCGGTTTTTAAACTTTTATTTAATTTTATTCCTAAAAGCAGTTTCACGTATAGGCCTAACTTTACTCAATCATCAAACGAATTCAATGAGCTCCCTGGAGCTCCGCTTTCTTCCTTGTATCCAGTGTTTAAAGTTGTTTTGTAGCGTTAATCGGAAATATCAGATACTGCGGAATCATGGGCCAATAACATAAAAACCTTAGCGTTGGTCAGATTCATGTGTTTAGAGTAAGACTTTTCTTACCACGCGCCCCTTCCCATGTCCACACACCCCGCCAAAATTTTATTATTAAAAAGGTAAATAACATCGGTACTAACAATGACATCTCAGAGGAAACCTGCTAAGTATGTGATGTTAGAATTAAGATGTGCGATTATAACAGGCAGTGAAGGAGACAAAGTACTTCCGGGGGCGAAGAGTATCGTCCACACGGGCGGCGAACACCCCCTTCCCCCCCCCCCGTACCCAATATTTCTTTGCACCCCCATGCCCCTCCAGTTTGGGGCCCTATAGTTTAGATTATGGTGTTGGTAAGAATCTTAAAATAATTATTTATACGGTTATATAGCTGTTATAACGACATTGCTATCTTTTTTTATTATTATTAATTTATGTTCACTTCAAGGCGTCAATTTTTTCTGTTCGGAACACATCAATGTAGATTTTAAAGCAGAACGGCATACTCGGCAGACTGTTACTTGGATGTGCACTATTAATCGCTTCGAGTAACTATGATACTACAAGATTGATGAAAAATGGCAACGATAGTCTATTAAAAAGTTGTTATCCATAGTTTTACAAATCTTACAAAATTTCAATAAAGATTTGATGTTAATTTTTTCTAATTCGAGGTTAAAGCAAACACGTTACCTCCCATTTTAGTAATGAGATGTTATGCGGATATATGTTCGACGAGTTTTGTTAAATTGGTACGCCGAGTGAGTGTACCAGAGAGTGTATCTTTGGAGAGGCGTTAGTAAGGGAGCGTGCACAAACCACGTAGCTCCATTTTGGCCTCCTGTGAATCCCCCATCCCCCCCACGTAGCCCTACGTGGCTTTTGCCTCTACCCCCCTCCCCCTCCCCCGTAGCCCTACGTGGCTTTTGCCTCTACACCCCCCCCCCCCCCCACGTAGCTTTTATCCCTTTTGATTCCAGAAGACATTTTGTACTGTTTTCTCTTATCAGACTTTTAAATTACATACGGAGATAATTAACTGAGGAAAATAAATATTCACATGCTATTGTGAGTTGTGTTCCTCATTTTAACTGTGAAAAATGTTATGAAAGGAAAGCTACGTGGCCCGGCTCGGAACCCCCCCTCCCCCCCACGTAGCCCATCGTAGCCTTCTAGCCAACCCCTCCCCTCCCTAGACCGAGTCACGTAGTTTGTGCACGGTCCCTAAGGGGAGACGGCGTAAAAAAAAATGGCGGGCGCGGGAAAGTTATCGTAAGCTACCTGTGCATAGTAAAATTATAATGAAAGGAGACGGTGAGGAACAGTATAGATGTGTACTTACATTGTCCAGGAGAGGTTAAATGAGAAGTGCAACTAGTATGAAGTATAGATGTATGTTTTGATACAGTGGTCGCTAAAAATGGAAGGGAAGTAATTTGTACTTTATAAGTATATGAAAATGTACAGCAATGTTTATTGGCTTGTGAATAAACGCGAAATGAAGTCGCCTTTTTTTTTTTAGTCCGGTTAATGACTTATCCAGGTTCCCTTCCGCAATTTCACTTAACAGTTATAACGTCATCAAATTATAGAGTTGAATGTTTAGTTTCAGTAACTAAGCAAAGAATTGAGCACTGCTTAAAACTGCATATAAACTTTGGTTAACTCGATTTGCGGTGTCATTCTCTTAAAATTTCGACTTTATTCATAAAGTAACATGCATTAAAACCGTATCTGTTACTCTGTTACAGTCAGACTACTTATAAAAGAGTGATAATAAGCAATGTATCATTACGTATCACATTCGATGGTTACTCATTCGGCGGATAGTCAAGCTCCGCCGTGCATATGCGGTGGAGGTGCCAAGAGACTGCCGAGCGATTGGATCGCATTGTGCCGTGCCTACTGATGATGCCTAACACTGTCGGGGTCGGAGCAGTTACGTCACCGCCTCCACATGGGGCGTGTGTGGTGGGCTTTAAGGCACGTCCACACCAGAGGAACAAAGAGGAATTTCTTGTTGCTAAACTGTTGCGGTCTGTTTCTAGAAACAGAAACAGATGGCAACTTTCAGAAACATTCCGTCCACAACAGAAAACCTAATTTAGGAACAGTTTGCTTGTGTTCTGTTTACGGTTGCTACCCATCTACACCAAGAACAACGATCTTTATTTTTCTGTTCGAAATAAAAATAAAAAAAATCACAATTATAATTCAGTTAGTATACGATGATGTGGTGCGACAGTGATGTTTTGTCAGCAGCTGCTGCAATTTATATTATTTTGAGTCAAAAGAAAAAAAGAAATCGCAAATGCTGGATGAGACCAAGTCTTTTGGAGAGAAATCAACACGGAGTTGAACGCCTCATGGATTCTTTTAAAAAAAAAAAAAAGACGATCTGTTATCAGGACATATTGAGGATGGACACCTTTATTCGAATGAGTAGCACTGATTTAGAATGGCTACTTTCTAAAACTGAACAGTTTATTCGAAAACAAAATACAAACTACAGGGCCGCAATATCTCCAAAGGAACGTTTGCTGCTGACTTTAAGATTTCTAGCAACTGGAGATTCATATACATCTTTGATGTACTTATTTAGAATTTCGAAACAGTCAATATCCAAAATTGTGCCAGAAGTTTGTGATGCTATTATTTCAGTTCTCCAAGATCTAATACAGGTACATTCATTGTAACTTAATAACTGATTCAAATTAATGAATTATTTTGTAATTTTATTGCATTTTCTTTCTAAAAAATACCAATGGTACATGAAAGTTGAAAAAATTTTGAAATACATTTCGTTATAACATTACAAAAAAAATCATTTGTTATATCTTCATAATTAATATTATGTGGACTGGCAGATGAATGTTGAGCGTTTTGTGGCATTCCTTCACTTATGGTACAAATGTCAATTGAAGGAGGGAATGAAGCAGGAGAAGGTTTACATGACAATGAAGACGAGGGTGGTCTATAGTGTGCATACACTGGTGAAAATTCCTGTGCACTAGGTGGATTGGTGTATGGATATGGATGATCATATTTGTCATTTGAATTCTCCCACAAAATGTTTGAAATTAAAAGCTCTGCTGTGTTTTGAGCATGACAGTTGTTTAAACTTCAGAAGTTTGCAAGCTACATGTTCTCCAAAAACACTGGAACTATCTCTTAAATTTTGCTTCTTCTTCAAGTCCTTCAAAAACAAGTAAGCTTATTCCTGTCATTGATCCTGTGAATTATATATATTTGAATTGTTTCTGTTTCGGTGTTTTGAAGGCTACGGATCTTTTTTGAAGGCTTCGTGGCGATTCTTCACTATTTGTTTCCAGCGTCTGGTTCGTTAAATTTTTATTATCTACTTGGTTTGGAGTTCCAAAGTGAGATTCTGGAATGTCTTGTGTTGTAGGTTGTATATCTGTTTCAGAATGCATGATTACTTGTGTTTCATTTCTTATTGTTTCATCTGTACCATCATCGGAAATACTGTCTGAAGTGTCCAGGTCGTAGAATAATAAGAACCTATTTTTATGCATATGCCTTACGTTATTATATATTATTTCTATTGATTTTATTCATGGAAATAAATAAGTCAGGTGCCTTCGAAAGCTGACCAAGTCGCGGCCGAATGGAGCACTTGATAGGTGGGTCACAGGAAGCCCATTGTTCAAATTATTTTTTCTGTTGTTGGGCGCAGATTCGCGTAAAATAAACCTTTGTTCCTAATAATATAGTTTGGCTACTTTAAATATAAATAACTATTTTTCCTGTGTAGACTAGAGTCAAAATTGACTTTTGTCCCTCTAGATTCAGAAAATAACACACTGTGCACCGCCCTGTACCTTCGATGCTGAAGACAAAGAGAATGGCGAATTAATACCAGGTAGTTGGAGAAAAAAGTAAACGCAGGAACAGTAATGTCGCCATTACAGAAACGAGCACGTAATTCTTCCACTGAAGCAAAAATTATTCGACAGGAATTTGCTAACTATTTTGTGTCATCAGAAAGAATGGTTCCTTGGCAAACTGATATTTAAATAATGTTAAAATTGTGGTAAAAACTAAATAGAGATACACCTATTACTATAGAAATAATAAAACTTTGTTTGAACTTACTTGTACATCACTAAATCATTTTTCTGAACAATGACGCACTTTATTTCTATCCGCAAGAAATTCCAAATATTTGTAAGCAAACCATTTACTCACAAAAGTTGCTGCAGCACCAGATTTTTTTAGTTCCCTATTTTTTTTTTCTTTCTCTGAAAAACTGTGCCACTAAGTTTTTTACTTTTCGTTTTACTTCATTTCCGTCTGCACCAGTTTGCTTTACTTAACATCACCCACGAATCGTGTTTCTTAAGCCGATCTTTATAGCTTGAATAACATGGATTTCTATATAATTCAATTAAATATATTAAATTTTCACTCGAACATTTTTGTGACATATCAACTGATGTAACAGCAACACGGAACAATCTGTCCACACCAAACTAACAACAGTTTTAAACACCAATGTTCCTTTGTTTCCTTTCATCTTTACCGCTACTTCTGGAAACAGTCAACTTCAAGGAACTTTTGTTTCTGTTGCCATAAACATTGAAAAATATTGAGAAACATTGGGTAACATGAGGGAACAAGTTGCATCAACATGATGTTCCTCTGTGTTCCTTTTGGTGTGGACGTAGGCGTAGCTTAACAGTGCAATTCGCGACAGGAGTATGCTTTTTGCCATTTCTACCACTGTCAATAAGTTTCCTCAGTACGTGAAGTATTTTATCTTTTATATGACGCTATTAAATTTTGCCATCAGTCTCTACTGAAAAAATTTCTTTATCTCGACAACTACAAACTAAAATATATATATATATATATATATATATATATATATATATATATATAAAATTTATTTCTTCGTTAAATTGGAATCATGCAGTGAGATATTCTCTTGTCTACACTCAGTCGTATTTTCTTTACGAATACTGCACAAGTTCTAACATTAAAATAAACTTTCTCATAATTGGTATGAACTGACATGAGTAAAGCTTGTACCAAGGATACTGACAGGAAAGTGGATAAGAAACCTCGGAAACACATAAGATTAAAACTTTACATGAAGCTAAAATAAATGAATGCTTGGTACTACATAACATTCGCAACTGCTCAGGGATTTACTTGGGCTAAGTTAAATATAATCCACATCTTGCACAGTGTTGCCGTAAAATCAGATGAATATGTTTGGATTAGTCACTAAGTTCAGGTTATTCAGAATAATTTAATTGAAAGAATCACAACATTTTTCTTGAAATTACAGAATATACTTTCGAATGTAACAAGGTACACTGGTATCCAATTTGGGGATTAGTTTCCAAACAAAATAAGTACGTAAATCAGTTAGACTACGGCTAACATATGATAACCAGACAATCTACAAAATCTGAACGTCTGCTGTTTTCTGCTAAGAAACCATGAGATAACACCACATACTCAGAGAAATAAACTCTCAAGAACTGCTGCAATGCCAAATTTAATGGTCAGAACTTGGAGTTTTCCATTAGTTTCCCAGAACAAATATGTTGTTTCTGAAAGAAAACACGGTCTTGCTCTGAAGCAAGGAGATTCCATACGGAAGAAAAGGCGGCTGCCTCTGGTCAGGGGTTACAGCAAGGGAGAACTGTCGCCTTAAAAAAAAAACTCTGGCAGGATACACACAATGAGAACACGACACAAACATTTGAAATCAGTAAGACTTGTAAAGTAATACAAGATATTTATAAATTAACAGAATACACGAAGCTTGAAAAAAGAATATTTAAATTTAATTAATTAATTCACTTCATTCAACACATACAGTTGCTTCCCTATTAACCATCTTCTACAGTTCCTTGCTAAACACTTAGCTAACGGTTGTTGTAAGAAATAATTATTGTCTGTATAATGGTTCTTTGTTCTTAGTCAAGTTTGTCATTTGTTAAAATCTAACGGGCCTATCGACTATTTGGTAATATTTGATTATCATGATGACACTTAACTATGCACTTGCCTGCGTTTGCAGTTCAAAAGAATCCGTGATTTGGAAGATCTTTGGTGACATGCTGTTCCGATGTGCACGATTAAATACAATATGATCATAATAAAAAAGAGTTTTAATTAATATCGATTCGTCACTGTAGTTGAGTTAGCTACCTGCCGCGCTTAATTACGGGTATCGAGATCAAGACTAAAGGATATGAGGAAATTAAACCGTCAATAGGAACAAACGGTAACACTCACGTAATGTTCTGATGCAGGTCTCTAATTAATCTAAACGATTAGCCGTTCGGAACCAAACATAATAAGAGAATAGTGTTTCATGGCGACCGTGAAAGAACACCTCTTTTACAGTATTTGCAGTTAGATATCAGTGCCACTGTAAATAATCTACAACTAATGCGTAGAAAAAATAGTAACTTACGCTCGCTACAAGACGCAAGAAGAATTTGTGAATCAATTAATCGGTACGAGAAAGCAACAGACGCCGTTTCAACCTTTACAAGAAAGAATAAGAGGCAGTATCATCCTCTACAAGAATGAAGATGATGTCGGAATCATTCCCCTCAAGGCACGAAGAAAATATACAGTGATAGTTTATGCGGAAACGTTTCGGTGACAGTTTCAGTTATCAGGCTGCGAGAGAAAATTATAATCAATAAAATGTCTGTATAAGTGTTAAAAGAATTATTCAGAAAAATAACAGAGTATTCAACCTAAAATTTCTCATATAAATATTTTTTGTTTCATTCTCGAGAAAGTTTGGTTTATAAGTATGCTGTAAAGGTAAAATGTAGGTAAGGGAGAAATTGTATGGTAGAGTGGCACAAAACAGTTGTAAAGGGACAGTGACCGTCTAAAATTCTTGCGGACAAGAGACAATTTTAGTAAAATACCAGTTAGCAAAATGATAGAAATCGATGTTACATTCATATTATACTGGTGAAAATAATGCACCTGAAGATGATGGTAACATAATAATTTATAAGTTATTGCTGAATTTGGTGTAGTAAGTAATTACTAGAACAGCGATGTATTTGCGGTTGATAATGAGTTTATTAATGCAAATGAATTGTTAACTACTGAACTTGGTATTAATGATATATTGAGTAAACATAGGGAGAAGCAAGAATGTGACGCTAAACGCAGTGGTTCATCATTTTTTAAAAAGTTTTTGTGTTTATATATAAGTCGGTCAGGTAAGGACGTAATAAGTGAGATAATAGTGATAAAAAATTAAGCGATTATAAAGTAGAAAGTAATCTGAGTTGTCGAACCTAAGTAAAAGTTAAAGATGATGATAATATATATTATATATTCTGATGTGCATAGTACTGTGAGCAGCAATGCTTGTGAAAACATAGTCACTAATAATTATTGCAGTGAAAATAATTCAACTAGTTCTACATTTCTCCTGGAATTTGGCAGAAATACTGGTACTAATAACAGTGGTGACACCATTGTTTGAATATAGTAGTATTGTATGGGATCCACATTTTATGTATCAAACTTTTCTTTTAACTTATGGCTTAACGCCTCGTGAGTCGAAGTCATTATAGGCAGGATGGGAGTTGGAACAAGGAATGGGAAGGATTTTGCCCATGGTCTTTTGAAGGAAGCATCCCGGCATTCGCCTGGAGTGATATGGGTAAATCCATGGAAAACCCAGATCTGGTTGCCCGGACGGAGATTCGAACCGGCGTCCTCCCGAATGCGAGGGCAGAGCGTTAAACACTCACCCACCACGCTCGGTCTAACACAGGAGTTGGAGGGGATACAAATGAGGGCAGCTAGATTTGTTTGAGGAACGTAATGACTGATGCGATAAAGGAGCTGCGTTGGTCACTTTAAGATAGGAGGCGGGTAAAGAGAGTGCTGGGAGTGTATAAAACACATTTTGGTGATGGGGTTTGTCAGGATATTAATAAAAAAAATTAGGAGTAATATTTGAAAGTTTTAAAGATACAATTAACCTTGAATTTGCCAGTTAGGTTTGCTTGAAATAAGAATAATATAGGGTTTAAATGCTAACGCTAACCAGAAACATTGAAAGAATTTAAAATTAAAGTTGGTAAAGGGCTCTCAATGGATTTAAGACAACAAATAAATTAACTAAATCGTGAAATGAGAAAATAAGCCTGCAGGGAAGCTGTCATAGCGGTGTATGCCCCATTGCAATTAAATTTAAACAAAAATAAAATCAAAGCATGTAATATGTACTCCTAATACCTTTATACCAGTAAGATAAATAGATTATAACGAAGGAACTATTACGACTTAGGCTCGGATATTTTTCGCATCCATAACAAGTCATTATTAAAAACATAATTTAAGCACAACAGAAACTTGGTCAATGCCCACTACCGTTTAATTTAAACCACCTTACGGGGCACACTCCGTTTCTATTATATCTCTGAATTTTAACGATTTTTCCTGACATTTATGGAAGGCAACAATTTTCAGTGACAATATGCATCGTTAGCGCATCCCATTGACTTCCTAAATCACTTCTCAGCTTACATGACTTTGGCTGTTGATGTTACCTTAAATCAATTTAACGATCGATAAGTCAATAAGTATAGTAAAGGATTTTGTTGAGTGCAACATACAAATTCGCAAAGAATATTCGTGATGATTTTTTGGAATCACGTTCGCGGTCACTTATAGCAGTATGTTCTAACTGGCACCAGCTGAGTGCTTCCAACTGAGGCATGGCGTCAGTGTGCCCCCTGGTATTTGGAGAACGCTTTCTCCGAAGGCCGCTTGCCCGGCCACTTGTTAAAGGTCTGCTTGCTGCCAACGCTTACATTACGACCACCTTTACTGCCCCATTTCGCATTACGACTCCTCAGATAAGGTTTCGGAAAACAAAACCTTAGAGCTATACCATCTGCGAGTACACAAATCACAGGTGTGGTCGCCGACAGCTTTCAGATGTTCTCTTGTGATTCTTGTTTCGCCCACTACGGATAAGTGTATTTTCTGAGTTACTTATGCTGATAATTTGTTCGTGATAAAATTAACCTTGAGGCATTGAATTTGCCAGTTAGGTTTGTTCGAAATAAGAAAAATATAGGGTTTAATTGTTAAAGCTAACCAGAAACACTGACAGAATTTAAAATTAAAGTTCGTAAAGGACACTCAATGGATTCAAGACAAAAAATGTCCTTAAGCTAGTCTAGTGCATATTACAGTAATGAATAGACTGAAATATCTGAATGTTCTTCTGTTTTTATTCCCCCTTTTCCCAACATTAGGGATCACCTGCCTTTGATGAGTTTTTTTTCATGGTCAAATATGGGGCTTCGGTTTTACTGCTGCGTGCCCTTGCTGACGCCAAGCAATTTATAGCTACTGCCACTTAGTATGGGGGCACCCATAAATAACGTGAGGTGTTTTTTTCGGATTTCGGGAACCCCCCTCCCCACCTCTGGTGAGACTTTATGAGGTCATTTAAATACAATCAAAAAGGTTGAATCAGTGTTTAGTTGAGCATTTCAGCTAAAAAAAAAGGCAGGAAAATAATATGACTTGTCCTAAAGATCCGAACCCTATTCGTTACCGATTCATTTAGGTTTTGCAGTTTTGACAGTTTAAATAGACAAATTTGTCTAGTTAGACTACAAATATAACATAGAAATTTACGTGATGGTATGTTTAATTTAAGACTTTTATAATTTTTCCTACGTGTCTTGCGACTAAACACTGGAAACAAAAATTCAAGCCTGCAGCTTCCTGGAGACGGACACCCGCACAGCCAGTGGCGACCAGGAAACTACCGCGTCCCTGGAATCCGGCCGCTGCGGCAGCCGTCCTTTCTTTTTCGGCCGCCGCGCCGACATAAGATGACGCAAGTTACGGCCTCTCGGGGCAGAAGAACGGCTGCCGAGTCGAGGACCGTGTCCAGGAATGCCAGTACTTGTCCCTCTTCCGCAGCCGTTAAGTTAACAAATTTAGGGTTATTATGTTTTTTACAAGCAGTGAGTGGAATGTTTGCGGGCTAGTCACTCCCAAACACCGTCATTTGACGTCGTCTGTTTACAGCTTGTCCACATCCATCGACGTCGTAACATACAACTTTTTCCTTTTCCCCCCATTTTCTTAAAAAATGATTTTCATCTATTCAGTAAGCTCTTTTGAATGATTCTGTAAATTGTTTTAAGGATTCTCATTGTAGTAAATAGACTTCTTAGAAAGGACGACACCGGAAGAACGGAACACTTAATTAAAACTACTCAGGGCCGGCGTTAGGGGGGGGGGGGTAAGTGGGTCAAAAGTACCCGGGTCCGCCGGCTGATGGGGGGCCCCGATCACCGACCACCGACTGTAGGGGCCCTCAGGTCATGAATCCAAGGATCCGCCTATTGTCCCCCACCCAGTTTGTAGAGCTAAAAAAAAAAAGGTCGCCAATTTTACCTCTGGCCCGAAATTCCTAGCGCCGGCCCTGAAACTACTCATTGCCTCGGCCGGAATCGAACAGGTGACCCCTGCGTCGGCGAAGCCAGAGCGCTGCCCTTATACTGCCAGCTCAGGACTTTTTCAGTGACAGGAATTCTGTCATTGGATATTTTAAGCAATTTCAATCCATTTTGTAAAACTAAGCAAAACATAACACTGATGTATCGAATCGGATTTTGCAATGTAATCTGATCAAATGCGACTCCAGTTCTTCCTCTCTCTTATTTTAATCTAGATTAATAAGCATTTATTAAAATGTGGATTTTCACTTCAGAATCCTGAAACTTCTATTACAAAGACACAAATTAGGATTTTCTCGCCCTTTTTTTATCTGTAGCATAAACGGATTTCATTTCTACATTGAATATGCCTGAAAATTGTAGTTCAAGCTACCATTTTTTTTTTAATTGCATTTATAAATAAATACTAAAAGAATGAAGCTTAAGTAACAAAATTGCAGTTTTAGGAGTACAATAAAACATTTAAACTATTTTAACTACTTACGGCAACTTACGTGTAAACACAGCAGTATGGATAAGAAATACAGTGTGTTACAAAAAGGTACGGCCAAACTTTTAGGAAACATTCCTCACACACAAACAAAGAAAATATGTTATGTGGACATGTGTCCGGAAACGCTTACTTTCCATGTTAGAGCTCATTTTAGTTTCGTTAGTATGTACTGTAATGTACGGACCAATTCCATGGCCCCCACGCTCTCCTGACCTCAACCCTCTTGACTTCCATTTATGGGGGCATTTGAAAGCCCTTGTCTACGCAACCCCGGTACCAAATGTAGAGACTCTTCGTGCTCGTATTGTGGACGGCTGTGATACAATACGCCATTCTCCAGGGCTGCATCAGCGCATCAGGGATTCCATGCGACGGAGGGTGGATGCATGTATCCTCGCTAACGGAGGACATTTTGAACATTTCCTGTAATAAAGTGTTTGAAGTCACGCTGGTACGTTCTGTTGCTGTGTGTTTCCATTCCATGTTTAATGTGATTTGAAAAGAAGTAATAAAATGAGCTCTAACATGGAAAGTAAGCGTTTCCGGACACATGTCCACATAACATATTTTCTTTGTTTGTGTGTGAGGTATGTTTCCTAAAAGTTTGGCCGTACCTTTTTGTAACACCCTGTATAACTAGAGAAACAAGATATTAACATGAAATTGGGTTTTTAGCTAAAATTTTAAATAGATGGACTTAAAATAAAATTAGAATTTTGGGTAGTGGTATATGCTTTCGTTTTTGTGATTCTTGTAAGTCTCCAAACCGTTTTCTGGTTAACATGAAATTTTATGATTCTATGTGCCCGGCAGCTGTATTGGAAAAATTACGTTAAGTCTGTATAATGGAAGTTTAAGATAAACAGTGTATTCGTCGAGTTTAATGTGTTGTGATCTTATATCTTGCCACACTGGAGTAATAAACATTATTTTCTATGTTTTTAATATGCGAGAAGTTTATGTTGATTTACGAAATATGTGGCGCTATCAAAATGTTCGTGCCCTTGCCTCAGTCGTGTATTTCGAATATTGATCCTTCTAACGTAAGCATTTATTATATTTGGATGTTTTTCTTTATTTTCATATTATGTTGATGTATAAGGAAGACATGTTGACGAAAATGTGACATAGATCGTTATCAACTGCTTGCATCTCCACGAAAATCAGAGAATTAAATTGACCATGACTTTACAGCAAGTAGAACGCATCCTGTAAATATAAAAATGGAAGAGACAAATTCCACATTAGTCACCAGATTCCCATTGGAATGGAGAACTTTCGTCAAAAAAACTAAACCATTCTCACGAAGAAAGTGGAGAAGCTAATACTGCCAAGATATGAGGATAACTAGTGAAAGCGCCAAGGCTTCAATGAGTGTTGATTATGAGGCATAACTACACAAAAGAATTGGAGGGGAAGCAGAACCAGAGATGCTAACGGGGCAGTGAGGTGGATGAAGAGGATTTTTGCAGCCGACTGATCACAATAGATGAAAGCTGGGCCGGTCTTTATGACCCAGAAACAAAAAAGATAAGAAAACAGAGGAGAAACATCTCTGTATTCCGAAGAAACGAAGAGTGTAAAGTTTCAAAGGTGAGACGCAAGGTTTATTTCGGACAGCCTGCCACAGTGCCAATAAACAGTGCCTCTTATCGTGATCTAACTCGATTACTTCGTAAACTGAAGATTAATTGCAGGGAATAATCAAATACGTACCCATTCTGCAAGTTATCCATTTCAATAGCAGAACATTTAGTATTCGGAAGCCTGACCCATTTTTCTCAGACTTGGCATCAAGTGATTTATTCCTCTTTCCGGAGATCAACATAGTTTCTGAGAAGGCACAGTAGTTGCAATACCAAAGCACAGTGTTCCATGGAAATGGCAGAAGTATTATTGGCAGAAATGTCATTCTCTTCAGGCGACTGCCCCATCATTTACATATATCCTATTAGTTTATACGTGATAAATATATGTTATATTTACATGGTATATTATTAATGTCATATATAGGTTGGTAAGTACGAAGAATAGCATTGCAGGAGATGGCGTATCAAGCTTAATGTCTTCTGGAAGAGTCGCGCTATAAGGAGACGCACCAAACTGAAGATCTTGAAGCGTTTTGTATTGTCATTGTGTCGTTATGGTGCTGACACATAGGTCATCAAGGCAGAGAACTAAACGAAAAAAAATATTTTATAGATACCGGTATCTTGGAGGATTCTGCCAGTATGATGTATGAAAAGAAAAACACTAATCACCTCTACTCTACAAGAACTGAAAATAAAAAAAGTTTCTTCCATATGCTGCCAGTGAATCCTACAGTTCTTTGAGCATATTTTCGGTGAAAGGGAAATAATCTGAAAAAAAAATCATGTAGAAACAATGGAACCACAGCGATTGCATGGCATATGTCCGACATGATGGCTATATCAGACTGAGCAGAAAACTAATCGGGCAGTGGCTTAAATATCTCGGAAATCAGAGGAGACAGACTGTTTAACGTGTCACTTGATGAGCCACCAATTTTAAACTCTGGAACGCGGGCTTCAGATGATGATGATGATGGACAGCTTAAAGACAGATGATGTAAGACTTCAGAACCTCAATATTTGCCGCGGCTTTAGCAGCGTAGGGATTAGCGTGGCCCCAAGCTGCAAGTACTTAAGAAATAATAAATATATTATTATATTCACTTTTTTATCGAGGCATACTTGGCAAATCTAACAAACCTTGTAGCACTGTTTAAATGTTTTTACAAGCCGAAATACCTATTTTTTTTTTCTGTAAAACAAACTTAATACGTTATTATCATACAAAAAATATTTACAACGCATGTATCGTAACAACAAAATACCAACAACAAAAAAAAAAGTGTTTTGTTTTAATCATTTGATTTCCATGTTTCACTAACGGTAAAAGCTGCATACAGTTCTCAAGCAGAAGAAAAGCGGTACCGACATTAGTTATTATACACAATCTGTCTATATAAAAGGTTAGTATGGTCGTGTCCGTAACGCTCCCGGCCTTCGTTAGCTGAGGAAAAAAGGACTCAAAAAGTTATGAGGTCCATTCGCAGGGAGGGGGGGGGGGTCTCGGGTCCGACCAAATCTCACCAAAGGGGGAGGGGGGGGTCCGGAATTCCGGAAAAAACACCTCACGTAATTAATGGACGCCCCCTGACTAACTGCTGCCAGAGATGTTACTGCAAAGTTGAGGTTATGGGCATTATTTAATAACAACCACGAAAAAATTAATCGCCATAACACTGAAAAAAGTATGCGTTGCGTTTAAATTGATTTATTAATTATCAGTTGATTTTGGTTTATTTATATACGGACGATGTGGATATTTTCTTATACTCTCTCTCTCTCTCTCTCTCTCTTTCAAGAGATATCGTTCTTACAGTAAACCAAGAAATATGTACCACGTTACATAATTTTTAAGGTTATTAGCGTTAATTAATAACCATTGGATTCAGTCAGGTAGCTGCGAGGAAATGAACTGCTAGAAAACTGAGTACAACCCGTTATTTTTGACAGGCTTACAAGGTATTTATACTCGATATAGATGTTCCCGCTATGTTCTGTCACTGTTATAGTAAACTCGAAGAAATTAATTGCCAGAACTCTGCGTTCCATGTCATTTTTGACGCTAGAAGCTAGTCAAGTATAATGGTTATCGCTGGATCCCGAATCAGTCATATACCGGTAGGTTAAAAGACAAAAAAGCATATAGCATGAGGGAAATTGTTAAAATGAGATAAGAAGTAGCCACAGATAAGGAACCACAAATATAGTATTCTTAATCAAAGCAATAATCTCTCCATATCTCGGTGGATGTATAGGTTTATAAACATTAATAAATAAGATGGAAAAAAGTGTAATACTGGAACTATTGCTGTCTTTTTTTTATTGTAGCTTCACAACACGTCGACGTCAAAGTCATTAGAGACGGGAGAAGCTCGGGAGCAAGGTACGGGAAGGAATTTGTGCATGGCCTTTATGAAGGAACAATCCCGGCATTCGCCTGAGGTGATTTCTGGAAACCATGGAAAACCAAAATCTGGATTGCCGGAGTGGGATTTGAAGCCACGTTCTACCGAATGCCTGGCCCTAGCGTAACAGCTTACCCTTTCTTGCTGTCAATACTTGCCACCCAAAAATTGATCTTTCAGAAATCACAGTCTATGTGCCGAAACTGGGTAACACCGTTTTAAAGCTCCCAAGGACCCACCAGACTGTCTCCGTTTAACTTGCATCCAGCAAAGCTGTAATGGTCGCCGCGCCGATATAAATCTAACTCCTCCTCCCGAACAATGGAGGCGTAAAAAGGAAAACCGAGAAACCAAGCGAAGCACGCCGATAGTAATCTCGGACAACCAATAAATTTCCTTGACGATCCGATCGACATGTACCACCGCGGAGTGGCGTTGTGCCTTTCACGTCGCAGTAGCGATAGCACTAAGGTCAAAGCGCCTGCATACAGATGGGCGGTAAGCAGGGTGGCATCTGGGTCCGCATAACCTCGCATTCAGCAGCGGGACACGACGCCAAATCTAGGATCATTTCAACTTTTGACTGGAGAGTGAAGGACTATACGCCTTGCTTAAACACACAGCTTCAGCCTCAGTCAGAATCATGCTTGGTCAGCTGAATCAATGTATGTATTAGTGTTACGTTTCAAGAACGTTTTGACAATGCGACCGAGCATGGTGGGTGAGTGTTAACCCTTTTGGAAGGACGCAGTTTCTAATCTTCTTCTGGCCATCAAAATTGTGGTTTTCCATAGTTTCCCGAAATCACTCCAGACGAATGCCTTTGAAAGGCAGTGTCCAAATTAGTTAACATTCCCTGCCCCCAGTCCTTTCCCACTTATAATGACCTCGATATCAACGAGGAGTAAAGCAAAAAAAAAAATATCTTCTGACAACTTGCCTTGTCTTCATCAGATGAAGCAAACATGTCTCTGGAGACCACAGGGGCACCTGCCGATCATTTAATTTAAATTAAACGTTTTAACTCTACTACCCGCGTCAATAGATCAAGCTGTAAACTAACATAAACGAAATTGTTCAAAACTTTTTTTTACTTTTTTTTTTACTTTTTTTTTGTTAACGCTCTGGCCTCACATTCTGGAGGACGCCGGTTCGAATCAACATCCGGGCATTCAGATTTGGGTTTTCCATGGTTTTCCCAGATCACTCCAGCCGAATGCCGGGATGCTTCCTTCAAAAGGCCATGGCCCAATTCCTTCCCGTTCCTTGTACCCCAATCCCATCCCCCCTCTAATGACCTCGACGTCGACAGGGTGTAAAGCCATAAGTATATAAAAAAATACCAGCTACTGTCATCTACATCTTTAGGAGACAAATCAGATATATTTTTCTTAGATTTCCTGCGACTTCCAGTATTAAAAAACTTTAAAAATGTGGTGTCTTCTGGAACTCAGTTCTTTAAGAACTGTGTAATTTCTCGTTTAATATCTTCTACCTCTAAGCTTTTTCTAAAGCACGCACATTTCTTCTTCTTTTTAACATAAATGCGTTCTGTAACCTGATTCCGCTTTCCATGATCAAACTAAATATTGTACTTTATTGCCTAGGTTAATATTTCTTGTTCAACTCACTTAAGTCCCAGTTCTACATTGATTTCATATAAAGTCAAATCGCCGCCACTCATAAATAATTTTTTTTCTTCTGAAACTCATATTCCCTTTCTTTTATCTTTAATCTAATATCGTAACTTCTCTCCGCGAAGTGTAGATAATGTGAAGGAGAAAATATATCTGGAATCTCCATGTGCTGCTGCCGGATTTTCAGTATCCAATACAGATCTATTTAGTTCTCAGAAAACCATGACGGCGATTTTCGCTAACAGATGAAAGCATGGAGAGGTGAAATTCTGTTTTTCACCGTTTTAAGTTGTTTGCACTGTTGTTTATTCTGGCACAGTTTCTAACAAGCTTATAATAGTCCACCACTCTAATTTCTGGTTCTTTTTACTCTCTGCTGAATTTTATTGTTATCTTATTTCATATGGTATTTGTATGATTTAATTGACGCTAATTGGAGTAGTTATGTTTTCTTATCGTCAGAATTAATCCCTCATTGCCAATTAGAAACGACTGTAAACTTACTATTGACTAAATATATGCATTTTCTGATTTTTATTTTTTATCATTGGACTATTTGCGTTTCCCCATGTCTGGAACAGGAACTGAAACCTCCGTAAATTATTTGAGTGTACATTTCACCGATGCATATGGGATACATTGTTTTAATTTTTGGTTATTTTTCTTACATTATAAAACTATGGTTCATTATCAGGAAATGAGGATTATGTTGTCCTAGAAATCGGACCCAAAAAAATCGTTGATTTATTTCCTTCCGCACAGCATACAAATTGTTCCGGAACGGAGAGGCTCTTGAGCCATGTGTTCCAAAATGCTAAACATAGTTCAGGCACTTCAGTAAACGTGGAGTGAATTATGGTAGTATATTTCATTCAGAGAGCGATGAAGAACGGTTGCTCCATGCAGGTTCCTTATCCCTGACTGAGACGTTTTGAAGGAACTAACAAAAAGTTATGACTACTAAACACCATTAAGTTATCAGTGGGGCTATGATTAGTGGATGTCACTCACGGCATATTCATAACACATCACTAATTTGTTATTGGCTTGAAAACATTTCCACTGAGCACGACTAATTCAGCCTTCTCGTGTTGTGAAGTATCCGGATTCAACTAATACTCATCAATTCCTGTTACATTTTAACAATTCACCATGTAAATATAAATTATACTTATCAAAATAAAACAAAATTATGTCTCAACGAAGCTTGAGACAGTTAGAAAGCTGTATTAAAGGAAGGGTTGCTTCGGAATCTCAATAAAAGAAAGAGATGCATCGAGCCGAATTAACCGTTTGACTAATGAAGTCTCTTATGGTTACTCAGCAATTTTTCCTAAACGTCCCAGATGCTATCTAGCAGGTGAAAGCTCCTTGTCTTAAGCTCTGGGGTTCATTTGGCTATAAACTGATTCTTTAGTTATTCAAGGTCAATTTCCAGTAGACAATAAACGCTGCTTCTCAGGGAGAAAAGGTTTGAAGCCACCCTCACCATCATGGTCAAAATAAAAACTTGTTTGTAAATTCAAGATCATTTATAATACTCGTGACTACAGATGTGTGAAGACGTCATCTCAGAGACATCATTTGCTCCGGACTTGAGATAGTATAAAAAGTTAGTATTTGGCACTGGATCTTTTGTAAATAGTTCTCACTTCCTATGAAGTCCAAATACAAGTGACCGGTTTGAGATTTTAAATATAATTCGACTCTTGGAATGAGCAGAAGACGTTCCCATAATATTTGAATTCATCAACTGGCCATTTCAGAAGTTTTAGACTATTTGCGTCTTATATCTTTTATTGAGAAGTTAATTAGAGCATTCAGAATTGTGAAATCCAGATAACCCGTACTCACATTTTAATTTTCAGCAAATGGATCAGAAGCGGAGAAGCAAACTGTTAAAAGCCTTTGTAAAAAAACTGTAGTAAACCTCTTGTGCTGGTTTTTTACAAGAACTCTGAAAATAATCAAGTTCTTCGGAAAGAATTAGAAGATAGTATCAAAAATTGAGAATACTTCACAAGACGGCTGCTAGCAAAAAATAGTAAGAGTTTAAACACCTGTTAAGGATCACGTTTTTGGCGGTCAAAAAAGAAGTGCGACCGGTATTGGTGGATCTAAAGTTCAAGGAGCTCCAGTACCGGTTAGGCCGTGTCTCCCAATACCAGCACGTCCCTCTAATGCCGCTGCCGCCGTTCTCTCAAATGATATCTTTGTAAGGCCCTTGCGTGAGACCTCAGTGGCGGTCCGTGTTGTAATTGGCTTCCTCGGACCACACCTACCAGCAAGAAACTCTAACCAGTAATATTCCGTCGTGTCCTCCCCAGTAATGAGATCGTTGTTCTTCTATTGCTACTGCTGTCAACCTTTTTATTTTTCAGAGCCATTTTGGTCAAGCAGAGGAATGTGCATACTTGAGAGGAAACGTTTGTAACGAAACTTTGAAACTCGTGAGTCTTTTCCGGGTTTCGGCTGTGGAATTATTGCTCTATGTAGGCTGTGTTCAGCTTAATAAGAAATGAGAATAAAAGTAACTATACACAAACACAGCTGGAACATTTCTTGAAAATCATGAATCTTTGCGGCTAATCAGAATATATGTATGAGAAATATGAGTATTTATCATGTAACAACTTTTGTCCATAATTTCGTCCACGTAAACCAAAAAACTTCATGGTCGTCTATTGTTTCCTCTACTTGCAAATTATCATCGATGATTTACTAACATTTGGTATTAATTATCTTACCAATCAACAGCACGAAATTTTTATATATATATATATATATATATATATATATATATATATATATATATATATGGAAACTATGTATATATATATGTATACGTAGTTTCCACATTCAGCACTCCCTATTGTCCTTACAAAAATGCTATGTCCAACTACAAATATGTCCTTAAAAGTTGCATCATAGTTTTCTAAAAGGCCAAGGCCTAATTATTTCCCGTTTCTTTCCTCCCTCCACTCCGTTCTCTAATGACGTCGACAATGCTTTAAGCCTTAAATAAAAAAAAGGGTCTACCACCAATTTATTACAATACGACCAATCTTCACTTTCTTTCCTCAGGTACTGTAAGAGCTTCATATGGCCACACGATATGTTTACATATTCTCCATGTTAAGGTTGTTTAAGAGCAGTTCAAACAGCGTATGTGAAACGTGTTCACTGACCGTTGACGGTTTGTAATGGAGTTGCCGGACAGCCCCTTGTTTGCTGGCGGACTTTCACTGCTGTAATGTTAGTCTTCGCCAGTTCACATTACGTTTGTCATGAACGCACCTGTTGAGAGTTTCTTCTAAGTCACCACTCAATTCAGCTGTCACTTTGTCTGAAAACAGATACCTGCTAACGCACAACACTGCCGTACGTTTAAGGCGCTGTTACAGTATAACACGACTGTAGGCTGACAGAATACGGTTTACATATACACGTTATATATATATATATATAGCATATACACATAACAAACAAGATATACAAATAACATGTTACACATATGAAAATGGCTGCTTAACTTTGTGGAACAAACCCATCTCATTTTACAAGAAATAACTGAAATCAATCTATATAAACCTCAATTCCAATGATACGAAATTTATCAGTTGTCTGTACTCAAATGATGTCGTACCATGAAGTAAGGATAAAAGTAAAATAAATTACAGAAAAAAATACCCAGGTAATAGTACGAAATACAGAAATAAATACTTTAAAAATTTCTGAAATTGACAAAATTGTAATCGAAGTAATCATATCATAAAAATAAAAATTTTGCTATAAAAATTAAAATTCAATGACGTCACGGTTATGAAATTTTAGAGATTTTGAGAATAATTAGCTGCTTCTTTATTTAAGTTCCATTCCTGAATTCCTCTTGCAATTTTTGTGTCGCCCCAACTATAACTAAATCAAAGTACTAGATGCGTCAAAATCTGATAAGTAAGTACAAAAACCAGTGACAGTTAAATTATTTGTGTTATACATGCCCACACTGAAACTAGTAGGAAAATACAAATTGAGTAACAGTTGTCAAGTATGTTTTACGTTCAGTTCATTGTTAGTTCTGATATTGTTGCAACTATCTTTCTGACTACGAAGTACGAAAAGCGTTCAATTTTACATTATAATTTATTACCTGTAGAAAAGAAATAACATGAAACAAAAACAATTTAGACATTTACGTATTTTCAATACAGTCTCGCTCATTTTCAATGCGCTAACATTGTCTTTCCAACAGCGCACGTATTCCACCAGAAAAAGAATCTGTCGACTGTTGATGTTTTCCAGAATCGGAGTTCGATCATTTAGCGAACTCCTTTTATGACTTTACTGCCATTATAGACGCTAATATATTCACCTCCAGCATTTCACAGATTTCTAACTGCTTTCACGTTATGTTTTGGAAGAAATTTAATAAAAAGCGTAGGCACATGCTTGATGCACTTCTGTATCGGATATTCTTATACGCTGATCACATTTATGATTTCTAAAAGGTGTTATTTTGTGTCGAGTCATCTTTCTTCGTTCATACTTAACCAAAGTCGATAAATGAGTTTATGTTTATGAGCAGGGGCGAACCCAGGGGAGGTGCTAAGGGTCTCAAGTCCCCCCCCCCCCCCCACCAATCCAAAAAACGTCTAGGTCACCCCGACGACATCGTAATTTTGGGGACTTTTTTTTTTTTAGTTCTACTGTTCTTATAAGGGCGGCAATGTTGTAGACCCCCCCGCCCCCTCCTATAAAGCCTACCCTCACCCAAGTCAAGCCTCCCCCCCCCCAAACCAAAATCCAAGATCCGCCATTGGTTTATGAGTTTTAGTTTATGGTCGGAAAACATTTAATCATTTCTAATTGTTTCATAAGAAATTGTGTTTTGGTATGTACCTTGCTAATCACTGTATATCATTCGCAAAATTTTCGCAGAAGCCACTTATTTGTCGGTTATTAGTTGCTCCGCGGATTAACAATTTTATTCTTGCTAAGTGGTAAAGTCTATTGAAAAATTGAAAGAAGGTGATAAATTTGACTATGCATCATTTACAGTATACACACTGCATAAGTGCACTACCACAGATATGTCGCCATGTAACAGCTACGGTTGGGAACAAGTGCAGGGCAGGGTCGTCCACCTTGCGGCTGAGGCCGGAAGACTGCGTGCGGTCGACTTCCTGTTCCGCGTGTCTCACTTTCACGCATGCTGCGACGTCACTTACGGGACCGCTCCACTTCCGGCCTCATCTTGGAACTGCTTTATATACGTTCTAAGGACCCGTCACTTCCATCGAGGATGAACCAATAGCGCCGAACATAAAAATGTCTTTGCTGGAACATCTTCATTATACCGAACAGCTTTCAACCTCTGTTGATTGTGTTTGGAACACTACCTTCTCAAGAGTCTTATGTCTTTCCACCATTTCTCATCTTCTAATACTGTCCAATTCTCTCTGCTGTATCTTGCGATACATCAGTCTCGTGGTAATTATCGAGGCCTCTTTCCTTCCAATTTTAGAGTACATTTGTTTACATTTCTTTCTCTCATCCTCTTGATATACTCACGAAACTGGAACCTCGAACTGTCTGTTTTATCATTTAACAACTTGTCCAGTCAAGTCGCTCCAGACCTACTCATCGCAAGCTTCATCTCCGCCGCCCGTTGTCTACTGATATCCCATTTCTCTTCACCCGTAGTTCGGAACCTTTTGTCAATACTAGCGTAAAGAATTTTTTCCCTCTAATGAAAAATGTTATAGCAGGATGCGAAGACGGAGTACGTGTGGTAGCGCATGTGATATCTCGAAATTTATAAGTATATTTCCATTTTTCTGATCTTTTAAAAAATTGATAAATAATCTGGTGACCAGACTGTTGGCCACATAATTCGAGACTATAATAGATGAAGTTCTCTGGAAGAAATTGTTGTCTATTTGGTTAATTTCCTCTGTTACAAACGCATGATAATCTTTCAATTACGTAGGACGTTTCATGACCGCTGTTGCGATCAGCTGATGTACGCAGCAATGTATATGCTACTGTGGCTCATGGCTGTGTGCTGTTTGTCACATATCCTTTAACAGAAAAGATTTTAGTTTCTAGCATATACATATGATTATAATTTTCCGGTCAGTAATGTAAGTTAACATTATAAAAAGGTTTTATTGCCTTATCTGAATTTGTAAATTGAGTAATAATTAACGGTTATAACCGAACTTGATATTTAGTGAGATTAAATACAATTTTTTTCTATCTGATATTTTTAAGAAATTGGGTTACTTTTAGCTGAACTTTCACTATTCAAATCAAACATTTTTAATGATATGTAAAATGTGGATACCTGGTTGTCAAGAACGATGATCCGGATGAATTGTTGACTTGCTTGACAGAGTAGCTTCTGGAATTCTGTCCGTTCCAGACAACCGTTTTCGAAAAAGCCTAGGCATCTACCTAATACATACGTAATTAAATTTTTCAACCAACCACAATAAATTGTTTAATTAACTTCATGAAATGGAAATACGAAAAGCAACACGGTCAGCTAGGCTGCTTAAAATAGCAACAGAGATCAAAAAGACAAGTGCAATGCAACCATTTGCCATCATTGAAAATATTATTTCAAGGAGCACCACGATGACTCTGTACAACGGCGACATATTGTAGTAATATTTATTCAGGTGTTCAACAGTTAGTTGTTCTGCGGTTCAGCGGTTGCGCTTGCGTGTTGCATCAATCAAAGACGTGAAATAGATTCCACAAAGCCATAAGTATGAACTACTATCTGAGCAAAGGACTGTGATGAATACTGAAGAGGTATTCATGCGTGGGCTTGGATTCGTGGTTGCTGCATTGGTTCCTTTGTACCAAAAACTATGAATTTTCTAGTAAAAGACTTCATGTTACTGGACTATGTTTCGCAGTAACAGAGACATATTCCAGTTTGTTAAAAAAATATAATTCTCCCTCGGATATGACCACTTCTCACATAGGCCTACTTTCCGACCTCAGACCTTTCCAGTCCATTAATACAAGATACTTTTGTGAAAATCGCTTGGTCCGCACGGGTTCTTAAAGTGAACTTTACATTTCACTTTAAGTTGACACTTTCTACCAGCAAAGACGCCAAGTCGAGAAGGACCTGAATCGGTAAATATTAGTACTTTCACTGTCTAATGTTACTGTGAATGGATGTTAGGTTTTTGCGTATAAAATCTCTGGAATTTAATGAATACCTCTATTGGAAGAGTATTATTATCACATAAAAGATTTGATCACTTTCCAATAACGGCTATCTTACTAATTGTGTGTTAATGACATGGTGATTGAGGATTAATTGGACTTATACTCCGCCTCCGTCGAAGCCCTGTAACCTTACCCAGTAATCCCTCTAGATAAAGAGGACCTAAACTTTAACATGGATCATGAAGCACAGAAGAATATTAGAGTTCTTCGAACACTAAAAGAAAGATTTCTCAGAGGTGAAGCACAAGTTAAGGCCATCTTAAACGGTAGCTGAAACCGAGATATATATAAGGTACGTTTCGAAACTGAGGCAGGCATCTTATCACTGAACAACAAGAACATTCCTTATCAGAGAGTAAATCAGCAGAGTAAATTTTAAACACTTTTGAAAATCAACGTTTCATCTTCAAATAAAAAGTCGACAACAGGTTGAATATGCAGTTAATGAAGAATATCATTACTGTAACGTCATTTCTACAGGAGTTTGTCTTCCCCTTCTTGGCTGCTGGCTGTGTAAATTGATGTCGCGCCTAATTATAATTCACGCCGTGTGACACACGAAATTGCTGCGACGTTCTCATAACTGGTTATACTCTCGCTGATACGTCGATAAGGTGTCATTTACTTCAGCTGCAGTTCCCACAGCTCTTTCAGTTCCCAAGATTTTTTATCTGAAATACAAAACGCTACTTCTTCCGTCCAGTTTCTGCAGCTCCAGCTCTAGCAAAAAAAATAATCATGAAATCTTACAGACATTCCAGTGATATTAGAAAACGAAGGCTAAAATTTTACTGATACCTCAAAAGAATGAACCGTGACAGTTACTCAAGACAAATGGTTGAATTCTATGAAAACCGGAGTAAAGCAGTATCAGATACACTCAAATGGATTGGCGAAGTCAAGAAAAACCTCATATTAGAAGGAATCACTCCAAAGAACATCAAAAACAGACATTTCGATGGTAAGTAAACCGGAAGGAAAGACTGAAGAAAAGAACTGGAACTTTTTTAAAATTTAATTTAATTGCAATGGAGCACAAGCTCCAGTGGCAATTTCCCTACACAGCCATCTTTTCCTCTTTCCCGTACCCACCTACTTTAACCCTCTACAATTTTCAACTTTAAATTGTTTCAACTTTTTTGGTAAATTATTCATCAATTCTTCTGGTTGCTTATTCCAATCCCTGACCCCCCTTACCTACGAAAGAAAATCTTCCCACACCCTTGTGCCTGAAATCGAGTGCCATTTTGTTGTCATGGGCATCTTTTCCCGTCAATGCCTCTGATGAGAGAAAAGAAGTCAACAGCAAGCGTTTGATGGAAATATGGGCACAGAGGAAAGAAAACAAACGCTTCTAAGTACTTTGAGTAGTCCTAACGGTCTTATCTGCAAATAATAATGACAATAAAAGTAAATTAATTTTTCGTAATCTGTTATGAATATATCCTTTGATGTTAAGTTCTGTAAAGAACCAAGTCATTCCATGAACAATTAACAGTGGAAATCAGATATGTTTCTTATTGTAACACGCGGCCACACTTGTGTCATTAATTAACACAATCAATAATCTTAGAATAACTGTTTTCAAATCCAATACACATTTCCTGCGTAACTTTAATGTTTACTGTTGGCAGAGGGTAAAACACAGCCGACTAACATGTAAGCCGAGGAACTAACGATCCGGAACGGCTTCGCACACCCATTTAGCACGTTGTCCTGTGAGTATTGAGGAGGATACTGCTGATTAAACCGAGCCAGGTGTGTGGGCGGTAATGTTCGAGCCTGGATTCAAACCCCTGTCCAGCCACTCAGGTTTCTATTTCCCATGCTATCCCAAAATAACTCCATGCAAATACCGGTCTGGCTCCATCAAAAGGCAGAATTATTTCACTTTAATTATTGCTAATCCTTTCCCGCCTCTCTTCAGATGTCGACAAGGCGCAAAATCCTAAGAAAGAGAATACTAGTCAGGGTGAAGAACGGCCGAAGAGTGGTGCTGACAGCGTAATCTCGTTCCGAGTGCCGAAGGTCACAAATAATAATACTCATCTCTACCTCTACGAAACGGAGAAAATATGAACTTTTACCGTTAAGTATGGATTTAGATTTATGGTTGTTGAGACAGCGGAAACTTTTGATACAATTCGGAGATTCTGAATTTTAAATTTTTCGAGCTGGAGCCCTCGAAGGGGTAGAGTATCCTGGAAAACTCACTCCATGTTCACGGGATACCAACATGGCGAACAGTAATTAAGCTTTACTTTCAGCCGCTGGAGGTGTTTTCTCCCATCCAGTTCACGCATTTAACCGACCTCAAAAGCTGTGCATGAGCACTGCGATAAATATAAGTTTACCAATGGATTCCCACGTACCTCTCGTGGCTGCTTTAAGCAACCTGTTGTGTTCACTTAGCGGAGCCATCTCACTCTTTTCTCTTACCTGGTCAGCAGAGCAATATGAATTCTTACTAGATCAGCAGCCACAATGTACTGAACACTTAATAGATCATCAGCTACAATATATGCTAGATCAACAGCCGCAATATATTGAACCGTTACTAGATCAAAGGTTCCAATATAACGACACAGGCGACAGAAACACGTTACGATCCTGAGTTCATACACTTCTTGCATCAAAATTATTTAGCGGGTATACGCCTACGGTCAATACAGTAATCCATGCCCGACCATTCATTAGTTGAGGTATTTTGTTAAAGTAGAATAATTTTTGTTCACTCTTACGCTTTAGCTTTATAGAGAATATGAGAAGATTTTACTGTTTTCAAAAGGATTTTGTTACTTTTCTACACATTTTGCTAAGTTTCTTGAATAAACAACTAGACACCTGGCGTACAGCCGTGTCTCAGAATAACACATTATTTGATGGTTCGTGGTTTAATTAATATGATAAATAACCAGTCCACCATAAAGTTCAATTTAAACTTGTTTTTATTTTCATAAGCACGACGTCAAAGATATTGGTTACATGCATACATCCAATCCAGTGATTGCAGACAACACTTCTTCCACAGACAATACAGTTCTTGGTAGACGTAAACTGAGTTTGTAAAAACTGTCACTTTAAAACTATCTCTCTGTCTCGGATGTTCGCTTTATATAAGCTCCATCGAAATTTCTAGAACGCTACAAAGGATTCCGACAGATATTTCTCGAACATTAACAATACTTAAACAATTGAAACATTAAAAACAATCAGAATTACTACATAATCATTTACAAACATTAAAAAAAGGTCAGAAATGGAAATTAAAGATACTTAAACACAAAATTATCCATAGAAATCATTTTAAACTGTAGCAAATTGTCCTTTAGACATCGTAACTAGCATTAATACTTGGGATCACAAGCATTTAAGCAAATTCACTTGCACAATTCTGTCCTTAAACATATTAAATGGCCTCTAAATAATTCCTTTTCATAAAACAAACTCTATATACATTGATTTACAGTAAATTGCAAAACGAACATACAAGATCATATTCAACCAAACTCTAGCTTACTACAAATGCTTCATAAAATACAATTCCATTTATGTTTAGGTCTAAGGGCTGTCACATCATCCACGGTGGTAACCAGCCGATATAATGAAAAAACTCGGGATAAACTGGATTTTGTATGAGTAAAGAGGTTGTTAAAAAATGTGCAGCGGGCATCGAATGTCAACCACTTCAACTGTCTTCCCCTGCATCAGCCATAGTTTCCTTCACGTCAACTCCAGCAGTTAAGATAGGACTTAGAATATTGGGTTCGACTTTTTTTTTTTTTACTTATGGCTTGACGCCTTGTCAACGTCGAGGTCATTAGAGGCGGGAAAGGACTGAGAAAAGGAACGGGAAGGAATTCGGCCATGGCCTTTTGAAGGAAGCTTCCCAGCATTTGTATCGAGTGATATGGGGAAACATGGAAAATCCAAATCTGGATGCTCGGACTGGGATTCAAACCGGCGTCCTCCCGAATGCGAGGTCAGAGCATTAAACGTTCACCCACCACGCTCGGTATATTGGGTTCGAGTTGCAGGAGTCGTCGGTTTGGATACAGATTCGAGCGCGAGCATTTCTTACCGTTACTGTTTCTCCTGTGATGTCCCAAAGTGAGAGAAGTTATAAAAATACAAGAAACAAATAGGTACTAATTATGGCTTAGTTGTTGAAAGCAAGTACAGTAATCGAGACTTTTGTTTGAATTACTTTTCACAGTTCTCCAATACACTATGTTTGGATGTCGCAGCATCCACACGTAGGTGCAGACTGAGCTTCTAGAACAAACTTGCACTTACCAAACACTGCGAACGCCAATCCAGCGTGCTCCTTGACCTCTATACGGTTTCCCGCTGAAGCTTTCGACACTGGCGGCCCCTTGCTGTAGCCATCAAACCGCCAGCCACAAAAAGACTACGCTGACACCGTCTCTAAGTTATGCTTAGAAGGCTGTGTGGACAAGGACTCGGCAAGGTCGAATTCTAGTGATTGCTTGTCATCTGTGTTAACGGTATATTTACAAGACAGCAGTAAACACACTGGCTATTTCTTCACAACGCGTTCCTGCATTCCTGGAATCTTGATGTCACAGATTACCATAAACACTTAACTGAGCAACAAAAACAACACAGTTTCAAAACAGTTTCTTACGCGAGGCACCAGTCCACAGCGGGTTCCGAAACCCTAGTTTTTTTATGTCATCAGTCTCTATACTGTTTTGATGCAATCCTCCATCTCTTTCTGTATTACGCTAACGTCTTCAGTTCGACATACCCCCTTGTGATAAGGGAGCGTCCATAAATTACGTGACTCGGTCTAGGGGAAAGGGGTTGGGTAGAAAGTTACGCTAGCCTACGTTGGGGGAGGGGGGGTTCGGAGCCATGCCACGAAGCTTTTCAGTCTCATCATTTGTAACAGTTAAAATAAGGAACAGGACACATAACAGCACGTGAATATTTATTTCCGTCATTTAATTATCTCCGTATGTAATTTACGATAGTATAACAAGAAAAAACAGTACAAAATGCTTTCTGGAATCAATAGGAGAAAAAGCTACGTGCTAAGCGTGGGTGGCGTGGGGGGGGGGGGGGGGGAGCAGGAGAGGAATTGTAGAGGAAAAAGTTACGTCAATCTATGTGGGGGGAGGGGGCGTTCAGAGGAGGCCAAAAGGGGGCCGTGGCTTGTGAGCTGTTTCGGTATTGTTTAGGCAAATTTAGGAAATTATTTGGAGGAAACCACTGCAGACGTCACCAAAATCAGTTTCCTTTAACGATTGCAATTAACCAAAAACTCGCCAGATACATGTGGGAGGTTCAGAAAACTCGGAATAAAGAGTGAATTTTTTAAAAATCAAAATTAAAGTTCATTTTTTGTTCACTACGTGGATTTACTATCAGAATAACTGCCAAATGTGACGCTCTCTGTGGATGGAGTTGTGCCTCTTCGTAGGAGAACTCATTTTATACTTCATTTGACTCCACATGAAGATTCAGTAACAAAAGTTCCTTCTTAGAACAGCATGTGCACCATAAGCGCTATTTTCTTAAAAATAAATAAATAAATAAAAGACTTAACAGGTTTTTGATTCTATGCTAACCCAGCAGATGAAACTTTTAGTTGTTTGAACAACACAGATTTTATATAGTTATCAGCTTCTATTAACTGTATAACATAGATATGGCTCCCTAAATTGGTGTCCAATTACTAGATCATGCCATGGAAAGAGTATTTGTTCAAGTGTCATGCTATCATCGTATGTGTTTACACAGCTGTAATGAGTGCAAGTTAAACATACATTGTCGCGTATGTATGGAAATAATAAAACTGTTGCACGAACTCATGCTTCACTCTTTTCTAAAGACAGCAAAAAAACCGCCATATTTAACTTCTGCAGTCGATGGACCAACTCTACAATAACGCTATACGCGTTTATTGCATGAGCGCTTGGGAGAGTTTCGTATTTTAGCCGAGCCTTACTGTTACTTAACTATAAGATGACCAATAATTGTGAACCTCCACCATCCTGTATCTGCTGTCCAAAATTACAATTATGAAAAAATTTTCCATCCCCGGTACTCAAAGTCGGCAAACACAATCGAGAACTTTATACAATAACACACATCACGGTACTGCCGCAGCATGTTATTAACTTATTATGAACGCCGTATGTGGAGGAGGGATTGTAGTAGACGTTACGCAAATTCGCCTTTAGCACCTCCGCCTTACCCCGCAGCTATGAAGCGTTCTACGGCAGCCACAGTCTTCCTGAATGAGTATGAATGCAACAAAGGATTAGACTAATTTTGGTCCTATATCTGCAGTTATTGTGGAAAACAACACAATTGTTTCTGCATGCCCATATTTAGAATTTACATCAGAACGTCACAATCTCTTTTGGTAGGAAACTTCATGCTGAAATGAAATTCAGGTTTACAAATATTACTATTATTTATGTTATCGTGTGTGTGTGTGTTTTATGGGAGAGTTTGGTTAAGAAAAACGTGCAGCAAGGATACAAATGTATAATTTCGAAACTGAAACTTTTGTATGAAAATCTTATGAGGTCAATAATACGTAACTGATAGCCACAATACGTAATGAAATTGATTGTCCCATGGTGAAATCCATTGCGACTAGCAATTTGTATGGGTTTGGAATGGTTCGTGTGAGTACGGAAGGATGTAACGTGGTTCGGCGAGGGCCAACCACAACATCGGCGGAAGGCGCAGGCACTTGAAATTCTGTCATCACCGAATTTACTTTTTCATCTGAATAATAAATTGTGTGTATTATTGAACACTAGTATAAATGCTACTTGTTGTCAAGAATCTACACACAACTAGCATTGAGCCAGACAACGATAACAGTCAAAACACCTGGCGGACTTAACAACTCTGAACTGGCGTGCCACGCATTTTAATAATAATTTTCAGGCGTTTCTAGTTTACGCCTGATAAACTATAATTACACAGAGTAACGCAAAAGACATATGCGCTATGCTTATGTTGTTCGCGGACAATGTAAACGCTGGCTGTCCTTCATTAGGTTAGACCAACCATAGTGATCAAGATAGTCGACATAATGTCAAGTTCCAGACCTATGTTTAGAGACTTCAAAGTGAAGATTGTACGTGAATACGTCTTTCCTACCGCTACGCTTCCCTGCAAGCAAGCATTCTTTTCAGAGGGTGTCCATTAATTACGTGAGGTGTTTTGCCGGACCCACACCTACCCCCCACTTTGGTGAGACTTCGTGAGATTTGGTTGGACCCCCTCCTGTAAAATGACGTGAGATTTTGACGGAGACACCCCTCCTCCCCCTTACGAATGGACCTCGCCATTTTTTGAGACCTTTCTTTTTTTTTAGGTCTCATGCTCCCAAGGGCGGTTATATCCCCCTAAGATCGACTTTTGCGTCATTTCTAGCCCCCCTTTTTTTTTTTTAAGCTCTACCATTCTACAGGAATTTCAAAACCTCACGTGAGATTTCAGCTGACCCCTCCCCCCTCCCCCTTGGTGAAGTTTCGTGAGATTTCGCCGGACCTCTCCCCCTTAATTCACTTCACGTAATTAATGGATGCCCCCTTACCAGATTATGTGTGGTGTTTTTTTGGATTTCGCTCGAATCACTCTATGGAGCGACAGTGGTAGCCGATTGTTACGCGCCGTTGCGCATTAATTGCGCCACCGTTGATGTGCCCGGCCATTGCCACGACTGTCTTGCGTTCCAGACATCGCTTAACTTGCTGCTTGGATTGTGGATGATACTCCCTATCAATACTGGAATTATTTATATATTTCGTCTTGGCTTTTTGACCAAAGGTGTGCTAAGTTTTGTTGGCTCACAGCTTCATCCCAACACATCTTCAGGATATCTACTCGATACTACTGCTTCACACCAATAATCTAGAAATCTTAATGAGATCTATCGACTGAGACCACAAGAAGCGCCATTCCTTCTCCGAATATACGTAAAGCTGAATTGTGCGCAGGTTTACAGAGGCCGCCAAAAGGAATCGAAGGCGATCCATCCCCTAAAGACGGGTACACACTAAGCTTATCACGACCAACTAATGGCGACCAATCGCTTCGTTGGCCGAGATTTGTTTTTTTACTACGGGAGGAAAATCGGAGCCAACGAAGCGGGTGGCCTTGATTGTGGTACGGACTATTGGCGGTAACATCAAGGGATTGGCGTTGTGTTGATTTTTGGACACCTGCTGGTGAAGACACCGAACCAACGTTGGTTCATTACTTTGTTATTTGCCTTGTCGAACGGATGCGTGTTTCATTATTTAGTTATTTGCCTTGTGGAACGGATATAATATTAATTTCTTATAATTATGTTGAAAAACAATGGAATGTATAATGGTATAATGAGAATGCATTACAGCTGGTAGATAAAATTCAATTAAAAAAATTCGAAATCTGTAGCTTCTATTCGCAAAAACAAATAAATCATGAAATAGCCCTTATTGCAATTCAACTTTAATATCAGGCATTAATTTTGACCGACCACATGCCTTCCTACTTTTGAAAAGAAATGTCATCCTCTAGCATTGTTTTTCATCTTTTTCTGATCAACTTCTTGCAGTAAAATAAATGCTGCACATGCGACAACTGATAAATCTTCTTTTTCCATCATAATATCGACCGGTTAAATTGTAATTAAAACGTCACGTATTACTTTATAAAATAAAATGCTAGCAACTTCGACGAGTTTTCAGAGCCAACCGCGATTCCACATGGCCCAATCCCTTGGAGCCAACTACTTGGTTTGACTAAGACGAGAGGCCGATCAGCAATACTTTGGCGACCAACGTTGGTCCCAAAACGTTGTTTGTCGTTCGTTGGCGCAGTGATTGAACCAACGAGTGCAGTGTTTGCGGTCCTTGACACAGTCCACACTTACTGTGATAAATTCTTTGATCCATTGGTTCCATATGACAGATAAGGAGCTAAAATTCCAAACTGTATCCAGCTATTTATTATTACTGTATCCTCCTTTTTAAGAAAAAGTCATTACGTTTCCGTGGGATTCAACAACGTGAATTTTCGATGAATTTTAAAAAACAGATGTGTTTAACTATTATTATACGCCATTTTCAGTCTGCCTTGCGTTCGTATTCAATATAGGGACACATGTCCTAGTTTGTGTACTGTACGATATGCCGAGTTGTTATGGGTGCGGCGTTCGAAACTTGACAGTACGAGGTCGGTCGGAGACGGTGAACGGCCCAGCTAAGGCAGGGCAGAGGCCACGGTCGACGCGGTGGCGAAGTCACCCGCCCTCCGTAACGTAGACATCCACACAGTGAAACAACCTCTTACTTCCGTCATTCCGTACCAGACGTCTCTAGCTCTAGGGTAACGACTTACAGTACTTGAACGGTGTGTGGGATCATCACTTGAGAAGGTGGCCTTTTCGCCGAAAGCGTTAAGAGAATCTATACAGTGGATGGCAATGTACAACGGCCTCAGGTGCAAACCCCAGCCTTGACTACCGGGCGTCCTGATTGCGTTAACAATCTACGTTGAATGCTAACGGTATGCAACTTCCGCCTTACTCCTTATATAGAAACAGATACTTGGCATACAGAACACAGCGAACAGCGTTCTTTGACAGATAGCGACAATGAGGCGGATTGCGTGGCCATGGAGACTTGTCACTTCGCGGCCAAAACTCGTTGGTTACCAAACAAACAAAAAATAACAGAGTAGGGGGGAAATGAGTATGGCACTGCAGCCGAGGACCCTGGATGTAGTTCGGTCGCCAATTGACACAGTTTCTATTTGTCGCATAATCCGCAGGACCAACTCTCCGAATTACGGAGCTGCCTGACGTATTTAATATGAACAAAGATTGCTTCGCCGTCCATGTGGTAAACACTCCAGCTCTTCACAATCGCAATTATCACATCTTCTTCGCCACTTCTTAGAGCTGAAAACCTTTATTATGACATCGCGTACTCAGTGAGTTTCCTCTGAAATTTCATTGTTAGAGCTGAAAAGTAGGCATTAAATTATTTGCTTGGTACCCTAAACAATCATGGCTGCAATGATATTTGAGTACGGCACGTTGTAGTTTCGAAGCTAGGCACGTCTTAAGCTGGCTTCCCACGGCCCGTGCATTTGCCGGACTCGCCTCTACTGGCCTCTATCCAGACGGTAAACATCAAACGCCCGGTAGCTGAAACGGCATTAGGCAACGTGGTGGGGAGGTGGTGAGGACTAGACTGTGGAGCGTGCTGATCCGTACAATTCGGCTGCATGGCGCGTCCTGAAAAGCCACGTGCCGTGGCAAGCTACCATTGATTGCTGGGATCTTAGACCGCCCAGAGTAAGAATTAATCGGTCTGGATGCATTTTACTCGTTTGGCATACACACTCCGCTTTTACATCAAAAGCAAGGATCCTACACACACAATATCACAAAAATAATATCACTAGTTTTAACGCAGCGTCGTATTGGTTATTAAATTTGATTACGTTAACGTAGATAAGGCATAATAATTAGAACATAAACAAATAGTATTAATCTTGGTTTATGGGGCTCACAACAAAACAAAATACTATAAAATAGTAAAAGAGTCTTGGAGCCTTGGGTTACAACATATTTTCTTATAGTGTTTGGTGTTGGGGCAGATTTAAAGCTCGTCGACGTAGTGGTTAATAGAGTCTTGATAGGGTAACGGACAAAGAACACCAGTTAAATCGGTCATGATATATTCAGACTGCCTGGAATGATTTCTGGCAATCATTAAAAACTGAAATCTGGATGACTGGGACGGAAATCAAGTTCCAGCCTGGAACGTTATCGTCTCTCATCAACCAATCTGAATTTTGGGATTTCGAAGTTCGTCCCGATTTACAGGTATCGATGCCTGTGAAAAAATTTCACTAAAGAAATGATAGTTGAAGCGTCGTCTAGTAACGTATTTTTAAACCAATCAGAGCAGTAAAAAAAATTTCCTTGGCTTATCCTTCTAGAAAGAGGGAAGATGTGTACGCGGGGTAATATCGGTTCGATAATAGGGCTTACGTCGCCACTATTTGGTGGTTGCCCACCCACGTAATTTTCTCCTGCTTCTCTTGTGATGTTATCACACCGCACGGCACTGGTTGCATGAAAATAAACAAGCTAATCGATATTTACGTATGTCATTCGTAATGAATGTTCATGAGGTTACAGACATATTGTTATCAAGATCAAAGTATACTGGTGACCATTTGAATCGTCCATCCCCTTAGTGCTCGTTAAGATAGAACAAGAAGCTGGCTTCTGAAGGAGCTGTCTAATACCAAATGAAGTCATGGCCGACTGCCCTTATCGTTCACGCTGGTCGACCGGCTTTTCAGACAGATTACACATTTAGACGTACAATTACCGGTGTTTGCCGTTGGAAGCTAATCCCTCGCGTGTGACTTAGGCCACGGATGAATGCGGCTGTTATTATGTCGACCGGAACGTATAATTAGGCTCAAGAGAGGAAGGTCGATAACCGCGTCTAATGGCTGGTAAACGGATGAAATCTTATTCCTTTTCCGATCAGCTGTTTTTTCGGAGCTAAATTAATGACAGACGCTGGTCGAAAACGTGAAGTGTATTAAGTTTGAAACTTAAAGGGGATAGTGGGCGATCCCCATCAATTTCAGTCACCCCTCTAAACACAGGAAATCTCCACGCTAATTCGTAACAACAGACAAGTATAAGAACGAAGTTTTACCAGGCGTTGAGGACTAATAATAAGTTCTCGTATGACTGACCGAGTGAACAAGGTTTTTACAAACGAAATTTTTTCTATCAAAATCCTGTCGCCATCATCTTCATTTCTCTCAAATAATTAATTAATTCTTTCATTTTTCAAACCTAATCAAATAATTGAACAGAAGAAAGTTGACGGGATCTCAGTTGTTCTTCGTTATTGCCAAGCGGAATGTTACAGCAAATGGATTTAGCAAACTGTCAACAAGAAAATAGCAAAAGAAAAATATTTTAATGTGTTTCTTACTGTTATCGCGTCGCTGCCATCTGCGCTGGTTGAAAAATATCCATTAATTTACCTGAAAACAAAAATAAACAACATTAATTATTTTTGTAGTTAATCCGACGAATGAACACACAAAAGTTTTGCGTCACCTCTACATAATGTAGGGACACAAAAAGCGAGATGGGGCATGAGACCTTAATGCATTTTAAACACGTAACGTTCATAAAAAGATAAAAATCTGTTCAAGAATAAAGCCCAGGTTTGTCAGATGAATTTCTAAAACGGATCGTCCGTAGTTTCAAAATGGGATGACGCGTCCCCTTGCAGACTTGGATCCATCTAGACATGAAATCATCAACTCGATAATCCATTGTTTGCTCAGTTTAACCCATTCTCCAAATGATGATCGTCTGTTAAATCTTTCAAGATGTGTGATCGTAGCCTGCTTCCAGAAACTGATATTTTAATTGATCTCACACATTTTACGTTGATTTCCTGCCCCAAATCAAGTTACAGAGGTAATTTATAATTTTTTCGAACAACTTATAGGGATGATACAAAATTATATTTGATATACGTATTTAGACACTCGTAAAAACATTTAAGTTGTACAGCTTTGCAGCTCAAACGTATACTGTATCGTATTTAAATTAACGATCAGTTTCAAATACTTTATTTTGAAAAATAGGGTGTCTCGTGCTTGTATAGTGACAAAACGTTACGAGGTCTTAATATTAATATACAATATTTCATTAAATTGCAATGGAGTGCATGCTCCGGTGGCAATTTCACAACACACCCATCTTGCTCCTTTACTGTAACCACTTACATTTGCCATTTACAAATTTTAACTTTAAATTATTTCTAGGTTTTTTTTATTTCGATGAAAATTTAATCACCTAGGCCTTTCGCCATCATGTTGTGTGACATCATCAATGGCTATAAATATGTTCTCATGGTAATGGAATCATTTATTTATGCAATTTACACACACGTTTGAGTCATAGCTGCAAAAATAAATTACACATTTCAGGATGCTTCAAAAATCATACAACTTGTTCGACATTCTGTTCACTATTACAACCCAAGTGGAAGGTACTCCCAAATTGTATCTGGAATCGGATCAAGTTAATGAAAGGCAGGGTTCCTTATCCACATAACAAAGTCTTAGAGTTGCATATAACAAGAGGGGCAGTGAAAGAAGAACTGTTCGATGTTTCATGATTTAGATCCAATCAAAAGCGGTACTACACGTGTTGATGACGCTAATGATCCCGTAATCAGTAAATGTAATATGAAGCCTAGAAATGTAATACTAGCGTATCTTTGTTTGTACAGTGCAGTCATATTGTAGGTATATAGTGTTTTGAGTTGAGGTGGCGAATTGTCAATGTGCTTAAATGCAACAGTTTGACGTGTGTCCTGGGAATCGTTAGAAATTTGTTCCCGTTCCTAGTCTCTGCTGTCCATTAACGGACCTTGTGACGCTCGATTTCAGTCCAAACAAGATAAACGAGGCTGAACAGGCTGAGACAAAACCTTCGTCTCGCAGGAAGACTTTCCAAAGCGTCTGGCGTCCTTAGCCATCATCTGTATCAGAAGCACAATGCTAACCCCAGCGGCGTGGGATCTGTGAGTGCAGCAACGGGAATCTCAATTAAGTACTGGATCTGTCTTGTTATGTCTACACAGCTTCGAAATCATAGTCAGAGAGAATCAAAAACTTCCTTTTAACAAAATTTAGAACACTTTCAAACTGGGTCTGTGCAGTCAGTTAGCCAAATTTCATTATTTTTTTATTAAAAAAATCAAACAAAAAACAAACACAAAAACAAACCAAAACAAAAAAACAAACATCTCATCTTGGTTAAATGATCAGAACACAGATATTCAGTTTGTACGCTAAGTATGCATGACGGTTATTAAATAATCATTTCCTGAGTTGTATTTTGCTTTGGCTACGTACAGCTCGAAACATCGAATCACAAATTTCGCAAACAGAATTCAGCAATTATCGTTTAAGCTGGATTAATCATTGCTTGGTCGTAAGGGAATTTTCTTCCTTCTTGATATTAAGTGCTATGTACCCACCGAGCATAGTGGGTGAGCGGTTAAAGTTCTAGCCTCGCATTCGGGAGGACACCGGTTCGAATCCCCGTCCGGGCATCCAGATTTGGGTTTTCCATGGTTTCCCCAAATCACTCCAGGCGAATGCAGGGATGCTTCCTTTAAAAGACCATTGCCGAATTGCTCCCGCTCCTTGTTCCCAAGCCCATCCCGCCCCTAATGACCTCGACGTCGACGAGGCGTAAAGCAATAAGTAGAAAAGAAAAAGAGTCAGGTCTTCTCCTCCAGAAGATACTGAAAAATGACTTATTTCAAGTATTTTTAAATGGATACAAAGAAATTGATGTTAACTATTTCAGTTTTGATCCAAAAAGATTGGCAGCATGTAAATATTTCGATCAGAATCCGCTTTTACCATTCGTCCGAAGGCATTTGTATTCATAACGACAACCTTGGGAATACTGCAGTGGTTACACGCTGTCAACACTTCATTCGTTACACTACCATGGCAGCTATTATGACCTTTAGGTTAAGCTCTCTATACAGACGTAATACGTTAAGGGGAATGGCATAGTCATTCTTACAAATAAAGTCAGTGGCTTGGTCCATAAATCCTTGTCGGTTTATTTAGTTGTGTTCATATAACTTGTGTTCCACCACCAGTTAACAGAGTCGAAATTGAAATAGGATTGTTCGTTCACTCTTTACTGAAATAATTGACGAATTATTCAGCGCAGATCATAAATACTTCCATGTTTAGCGCTTTTGTGCGACCTCCGATCATACAAGCTGCAGAGCCCCGTAGCGTTTGAATCAGGAGTTGGAACACCTCTTTAGGAAAGGGCTTGATCCCAAAGAAAACCAGGTTCGGCGGGCCAGATTGCAAATTCGAATAGCTATATTTTTTAGTAAGTACAGCTATTCATAAAGCAAAAAGGAACAAACAAACTAAAACATTTTATCAGAAATTGGTATTTTTACATACATAACATTTGTACACGTTATTGCTGATGTTTAAAAACAAATAAAATGTTTTTAAAGAACTAAATATAGAGTAGCAAAAATTTGTACTAATGTGAAGAATACAAGCCTCGGGCCGGATTGAAAACAAGTGGTGAGCCGGATTCTTTACATTCCTTGTTAGAAATCCTCTACCCGCACTAATAACCTTGATGTTGACGACCTGCAAACCCTTAACTAAAAAAATAGTACCCCTCCCAGTAGCCCTCGTTACCATAATTCTCTGTCTAGCGGCACTTAAGCAGTTTCAGTCACAGATGAAATAACACTAAGTTGCCGCCTTTGCAATTACTACTGACGACAGTAGCTTTAAGCGTAAGAAACCTGGCATAATTTGAAGCCGATATTCTTTTTTTTATCTAATCCGTGTAAAGAAAACCCAGTATCTCGTAGCAGCTTCAACAGTAAAAGCAAGGAATTCGCTGACTAATTTATAAATCACTTGCATTTAAGTTTCACCTTCTTATAACTAAATTTTTTTTTTTTTAAAATGCAATGTCTCCACACCACCAAAAAAAAATTCGACTACGTTTTCTTTAGGGAAAAAAAACCCCCTAAGTGTGATATTCAACGCAAAGGTTGGTTGGACCCTTCCGAAGGAGGTATACATGGCCTGGTATGGGAGGTAGGGTGGCTAGTTCCTTTCCTAATCAGAGAACGTGGAATCCGAACCACGTAAGCTTTCTTGCGTACTGCACACTACACAGCAAGCTGTACCAGAGCTGAAGGTCAAGTTAAGGGCCTATGATTATCCTACCCGAGATAGGGATTCGAACCGGGGAGCTTTCTATCTCCACCCAGACGCCTAAACCACAAAGTCACCAGGTCGTTTCATTTTTTAACTACTAAAGTTGAAATAACTTCTGCAGAGCAAAACAGATTCTATAGATAAGGCTACCGACGTAATTTGCTCAACTAATTGCTAATACTCCTTACTGCTGTGGAGACAATTACAGTTTTCACAGCGGCCCGCAAGAAGTCCGCTAACTATTGTCTTGGCTACAGGTGAAAGAAAGACTGGCTTACTGTGGCTCCAGTAGAAAATTGCAATTTATAACGCTTAACGAGCACCAAAAGTAATAAGTGAGTGTGGAACAATGCGCTCGGGGTCCTTCATGCTCTACATGTCCGGTGGGCATTAACGGCAATCGGGAAGCGGCCAGTGTTCTGCACTAGTAACCAACCCAGCGCCGCGGTCTGGATAGCTCGGACGTGTGCGGATGCCAGCATCACTCTCTGCAAATCAGGCATCAAGAATCACAAATCAACTAAACATTCTACATTTTTCCCACAGCGCCTTCAACGATTTATTTACATCTCGGTTCAATCTGGAGAGAAATTTACATTATAAACACACTTATCCCTGTTTCTACTTTTCCTTTAGATTTTTCCTTTCATATTACTCCCTTGTAAAGTGTTGTTGTTCATTGAAGTTGATTTCATTACGAGTATCGCTGAGAATTCTTGTCATTGCTATCCCCGGCGCCTTCTACTCGTTCTTCCACAATCTCCTACAGTTCTATGTACTATACATTCACATATTTCAAAGCTATTAAAATATTTCCGTTCCGTCTTTGTAGTAGGTTTTCCCAACCAATACGATTCAAAACACATTTGGATAAAAATACATTATTAAACACGGCATTTGATACGGCTTAATTGTGTTCGTTAGCACAGACCGTTTAGTATTGAGAAAATAGGATTAATTGACTTGTTACGCTGATGAATATTCCCATTGCAAGTGTTTCATTTTAAAGTAGGAGCCCTAGAATTTGTGAAGGCACTGTTTTTTTGCTAATGGTTTCACGTCTCGTCGACGTCGAGGTCATTAGAAGCGGCGAAGGACTGGAGGCAAGGGGCGGTAAGAATTCTGCCATGTTCTTTTGAAGGAACCATCCGGGAATTCACCTGGAGTGATCTGGGGAAACCATGGAAAGACCAGATCTAGATGGGCGGACATGGATTCGATCCCAAGTCCTCTCGAATGAAATGCCACAACTTTACCGCTCCCCCTCCGCGCTCGGTGAGTACGAACGTATTTGGAAATGTCTGCAGCAGGTTGTAAAAAAGTATAGAAAATGGGTTGAATCGATACTTCGAAAATAATCCGTGGCACACATTCATGCGTCTTTTTAACCGAAAATCCGGAATGGAAGTACTGTCTTGGAAACTGTATGAAACGTATGGATACTGAAATTTTGTTTTATTCGCACTTTAAGTATTAAAGTCAAATCGCAGATTTAAAGATGGAAAATTCTGCAATAAATCATAGAAGATTCACAGATACAGCTTATAAAGCGTATTGACAATGTCAGCAAAATACTATTTTACTTCTCCCGAAAATATAAAGCAACAAGTCTCTCAAAGCACTTCATTGAAATGAAATTATGCCGTTTATCAACATAAAGAGGGAGGAATAAGCTGCGTAATTCGGAATCTTGAAGTGTTGTGTAGTTAAGTAACACAGCAGGTAATACCACCCTTTGGAGAGGAGGGTGGGGGTGAGTGGTGGGAAGAAATCACGTTCTGAGAGGAGATAGTAATAGAACCAGAGAAAACGAAGAGTAAGTCAGCGGAAGCAATTATTTTAAGAAGAGAGGTCTCGTAGTACAGAGGGAACTCATCTGGAGTGATCTATCTGCAGAACTAAACTCTCTGGATGTGAGAGGCACGAATGGAGAAATAGTCTTAGTAATATCCCCTTACAAGGCTAAAGCAAGGAAATCAGTAATTATTAAATGCTTGTACTGATGTTATTAACAGTAAGTAGTATCGACTTGAGCAGTTTTGAATAGAATGTTTCTAATTATGTTTTTTACACTCGACCATAGACTATAATTTTCTGGCTTGCCCAAATATCAACTTGGAAATTGAGGCAACTACAGCGGTTCTCCTTCCAGCTTTGTGTGTTACGTTGAAGAGGATCAGTGGAAGCCGCGATTTTTCTTAATGTTAGCGACAAGCATATTTCTGTTTTTTGAACGGCCAGCCTTAGTTTTTTCCTAATAAATCATGCGGAAGCTGCCTGTTGTTCGGTTCCCAGATGCCCGGCGAAGCGTTGCACAGAGCAAATAATGGCGTGCTGACGAGGCACCTCGAAACAACTAGCGGTAAAGCGGCCTGCCGGCTTAGGAAGGAGCTGTGGGGCTGCTTGTCATCCATCAGAATAGCAACTCAGTCGGGCCTGGCATTTGGGAGGACGCCGGTTCGACTCTCCGTTCGGCCATCCAAACTGACCCGAAGTCACCCAAACCCAAAGTCAATGGTTCCTTCAAATAGCCGTGGCCGGATTCCTCTCTTATACTTGCCTCTCATCCTCTCCCTGTTGTACCATAAAGCTCGAAACAACAACAAAAATTATCTCCCTCTGCTCAACTATGCAAATGCAACTCGCACGCATAACAAAGTAAGGAGGCGAGAAATTGTCCTAATTATTCCAAACAAATGAGTTCATACCAAATTTATGCCTCAGAATGGTAGCTTCGGTGATTTCATTCATAATTTCACTATCTTTCTCATTTTTTGGTAATAAAACGAAATCAATTTGTACCCTAAACCTCTATCACAAAAAATTAATAATACCCAAGCTTTCGATGTAGTGAAAAGTACAAAGGAGTAACAAAAAATGGAAACGTAACTATAAAGCTATAAGCAGATCACTGTATCTTCAGTAAGCTTAAAATCATGGAAAGGCTCTCAGTTTTCCTATGCTGCACACGTTCGCTTTCTGTAATCCACTGATTTAACAGTTAACAATTGTATATCACTGTCTCTTCTGCCCGATTTCGCAATGGCATAATGTCGGTAGGCAGCTTCTACTTTTTTTTCCACTTGTGGAATTAGTAGATAATAGCAGAAACAGAAATATTAAACTTACTAATAATTATTTGGGAACTGTTACTATTCCCTACTTTTTCACTACAAGTATAAAAAATGACTGATATTTCACTGTTACTATACGGAGTTAAATTTTAGAGCATGAGAAGTTACTCATTACAGTAATTACCAGTAATAAAGGAATAACGGAATGACTTTTACAGAACGTGGGAGATGAACTTCATTCACACCCCGAATGGAGTCGTTCTGGTAAAGCTGTCAAACGTCGGACTGGGAGTCGAAAAGTCCCCGGTTCCCTTGCGGCAGAGCATTAAAAGGTCGTTAACCTGTTCTTCGCCACTGGCAGAGCTTGCTCTGTGTATTTCAAGTAGCTAGAACACACTTTAAACTGTGAGGTAGGATTAACTTGTTCTAAACGGCGGCTACAACAGAGGCGAATCGCGTAGTCCGTAAGACACACTAAATTTCAATTTTACTGAGCTACGACGGACAGTGCCATTCATCTTGAACTTCCAGTTTAATGTGGAATATTAACTACGCAGAGGGATCAGTCGCAGAAAGACGTAGAGGCCAAGGGAGTCAATTGTAGACAAATAATCTTGGAGCGACCTTAGACGAAAATTAAAAGAGATTGAATGCCGCACTACACGCAGCGTAAACGTCGAATGAAGACAAAAATTCGCGGAGCGCTTCACACACAGAAATTAATGTTTGTTGGAGTTAAGGGCTTACAGAAACGGTTATTCGAAGTTGGAACTTACCGATCCCCAGTTAGAGTAATTGAAATCTCATTAAACATGTGAAGATATTAACCACAACGCTGGATTGGTGATTCTGTTCCAAGAGGGGTAGTAAGTAATATAAAAGTTGATACTTTTCATAGGCCTTATGTTGTAAAATAACACTTCTTTGCGGGTTTAGTGCTGCGTCACTGTTGCTGCTGCTGCCAACGTGTAGTTAGCGAAGGGCATAACTCAGACTATGTGTTGTAATCTGTATTTGATTACAAAAGATTAGGACAGGTTTTGCAGAGATGGAAGATTACCGTAATCTAGTATCAAACCGGAGACCGAGGATGATCGGTTAACGGATTCAAGAGAATGTAGGTTCGTTTCCCGGGCCAGCTATCTTGATTTCAGTTTTCCGTGAATATTCGAAATAATTCCAGACGAATGCCCAGCTGGTGCCTTTAAAAGGCCATTTCAAACTTACTTCTCTTTTGTTTTTCCCATTCTTACCCGAATTTAACGATCACGACGTTAAAGAGCCGTAAAGTCTTAGTTAAAAAAAATTCAGTTATGCACGCAATAAGTGAAACCTCTTGTATTTTTCTGTGTATTTTTCCTGTGTATTATTATTATTATTATTATTTGCGATTATTTTGCACTCGAGTTGTACAGTAAATAGGGCCGGGATGCTTCCTTCAAAAGGCCATGGCCAAATTCCTTCCAGTTCCTTGCCCCCCGTCCCATCCTGCTTCTAATCATCTCGACGTCGACGACGCGTAAAGCCATAAGTAAATAAAATAGGAACTTTGTCTCGCAAACAAATGAAAATTATTAAAAAGTTAAAGCACACTTTGCTAGATTATAGACTATTGTATTTAACGTTAATCTGTATTTTATGTTCACTGCTTTTATATCGGAGAACATTTTGTACAAAATTATGTGATAACCCTTCATACAATCAATTTTCGTTATAACTAGCTTCTAAGCCCATTAAAAAATCTGTTGAATGCAGATTTCCGGCTCACAATTTAAATATTTTTTTAAAAGCTCAAACAACTCATTCCGAAAGAGCGCAGAACGTTAAGTGCGCATGTGCAGAACGTTAAGTGCGCATGTGCAGAACGTTGCTGTGCATGCGGGCTGAGCGCGAAACGTGTAACGCTAGCAAATTTCTCCCTATCGCACCCATAGAAGTTCCACTTCCAAAGAGAACCTGAGAATGCAAAAAAGAATTAAACGAACAGAGAAAATAAGATACAATCATTCCGCTTCAGTACCGCCATCCACTCAAAACAAAACGGAAATAACTAAGCTACACCTGACGAAATATTATAATCACTAAGTCGACCATTAGTTCAATAACTTTAATCGTTATCAGAAACAAACACAGCCGACGACAGCGTTTCCAGGCAGCCGAGTTTCCCACTAGATACAGAAGCAAACACTCCAGGTGGAGTGTGGGAACGGAAAACATTTCGGCCGAATACACAAACAGGGGAGGCACGCGAGTCGAGGAGCGGCGGAAACGAATTTCTCTCTGCTAGCACCGCCCGAGAAAGCGACCACTCTGTGTTTGTGGGAAAGAGTGACCAGCTTGCCACTCAGCCCTACGATCAGTAATGTCCTCATTTATACATGGTCACTCTGGTGGCAAACGGGAAACGAAAAATTTCCTGAAAATTTGATGGTCACTCTTTCGGAAAAAGAGAGAGAGAGGAAGAACATATTCTTACAAAATTCTGTATTTTTATCGTTGTAGTGTATGTAATGAGGACAATAACCTAACTTGTAAGACAACGTCTAAGATTTTTCAGATTTTTTTTTTTTTTTACTTATGGTTTTACGCCTCGTCGACGTCGAGGTCATGGAGGCGGGATGGGATTGGGAACAAGGATCGGGAAGGGATTCTGCCACGGCTTTTTGAAGGAAGCATCCCGGCATTCGCCTGGATTGATTTGGGGAAACCATGGAAAACCCAAATCTGAATGCCCGGACGGGGATTAGAATCCGCGTCCTCCCGAAATGCGAGGCCAGAGCGTTAACCGCTCACCCACCACGCTCGGTATTTTTCAGATCATTTTTGTATCGGTGGTGAGTGATATCCAAAATATTTATGTCATTGTTAATCGTGCTATAATATTACGAAACAAGCAGTCGCTGATGTGTAAATTAATCCTTTCGAATAATATTTTTCTAAGCTGCTAGTTGCTAATAAATACTAGTATTGTGTAGCAGACCAGGTGGTTAGAAAATACTAATGTGATGCAGTGACTGTTTGATATGCGAATAGTCTAAATGTTCCTGGCGATGCTTTCAATGAGATAAAAGATTTAACCAGCAGCCTGGTTTTTGACAACGAGATTTTAATGAAATACACTCTTCGTGTTTATAAAATCCCTGCTGAAATTATAAGGTATGATCTAAAAATAATTTACAGCGCTCAAGAAATACTACACATGAAACGGTTTATTAACTTGTTCTTTGCCTACATAAATAATGTTAATCACTCCATTTACGAGAAAATTTAAGAGACATCAGAATATATTTCATTGCTCTAAATTCACTTAATGTGTGGTATCCGGTGATATGCTCAAGCGTGTGCTGTCATTTTAATCCATTTCTTGACGGAGAAAGGAAAAAATGGGAGAACGTATTTATTAGCGCTTAGACGAAACATTGTTCCTTTAATCATTTGTTTCTCACCTGTATAAACTGATGCTGTATTTGACCAGTATCCCCTTGACATCCGTGTATCTTATCTATTATAAACAATGTCACCAATACATATTCATAAACTGCATAATTAGCTGTTTAAAGTATTTAGCCTCTTTGCTATTGGTTACTTGAGAATTCTTCAGAACAAACAATACTTACGAGTATGTCCTAACTAGATGGGCAGTTTTTATTACTCATTCATAACCGATGTGGAGATAAAAAGAAAAAGAACAGTTCTGGCCGGAGGTTCACAGATTAATAGAGTTTCGATTTGCCACGAATTCCATATCAGTATTAGTTCATCTGACTTTAACGTGGAATCAAACCACGGAGCTTCCTGCCATATCTCATACTAGCAAAGGAAATCACGTGAAAACTCATGGCCGCGCCAGACTTTGAAGCCTGGATCCAGAAATTTCATGAAAAATGCCTAAAACACTGATCTACCAGATAGTTCTAATGTAGAGGCAGTATTAAAGTTCTCACGAGTACCGGTGGTGATATGTCAGCCGGTGTAGACAAGGTTGAGAGTTTCACTTGTGAGACACTGTGGAATCACAAATTATGCTACAGGTGTCGTAATACAGCCTGTTCGTCAATATCTGGCCGCACGTTGCTCTGAATAACGGCTCTCTATACTATGGTCCGAAAATTAATTCATTACAGCCTCCTATGATAATCCTAATCGATGACACAAGGATTACTGTGATCAGCTGAACTACTTTGCCCCGCTCTGGAGAGCAGCCCACTGCCCAGGGCAGTGGGCGTGTTACAGCCAGGCTCCAGCATAATAGGCACCGCGTCCCACAATCCAGAACAATACTCGGCCAGAAACCGCGATCTGCACGGCTGAAGATGTAAACTCGATAATTCGTAACCCTTCAGTTGTCGACCGCTACGCACGTACATTTATTCATATACGACGACTGGTTACGCATTCAAGCTGAACGCAGAAATCTCTGCACTGTTCAGTCACCAACGCTCAAATGAAACTGAACGTACGTAATTGAGATTACTTTTGTACGCTTTGGAATCATGATCTGTACATCTATAAAAATTGATGTCTGTACGTTATTTATAAAAATCCACAATATTTCCTCTCTCGTTGAAACTTTGTAAACATATACATTAAAACAATCGGAAAATACTGGCTATGTATGGTCTATAAAAACTCACTCCCTCTACCCCATTACCCCCACTAAGAAAAATTTACACGTGTAAAGGTTCAGGGTTTTGCAAATATCTCGAAAATCATAGGGAAATCGGCCAAAGTGGATGGTGATATTCTGAAAGACCGTAAAATTTACTGTTTATTGGTGACCGGTTCCGACGGTACTGTTAATGTCCGAGAATTTTAAATTTAAAAATTGTTTTAATGTTAATGGGGCGACACACAAAGACACAGTTTTTATCAGATCTTAATTAAACTTTTCACACTTATACTTTGAAACACATATGGTTTACGAAAACTTCCCTCTTCTCCCAATAAAGCGATCTGATCAGTGCAACATACGTCTGCGAAACATTTTCCACTGAGTGAACTACATGCTGTAAGTAAAAAGTGATATTGCAAGTTACTCTTACACTCGAATGGGGTCTTTAAAGTGCTTCTTGTCTTTCCGTTTCCAAAGGGGTATTAACAAACTAACGCATTAAATTATTTGCAGTATTATGTCGGACGACATGAAAGTCTCTAAGTCGAATGAGCAGTTACGAGCCAAAATTATTGATACGAATTTAATAAATTAAATAGAAACTGAAACAAAATCACTAAGATTTGGAGCAGCTGATTTATAAACTATTACTGGAAGTGTTATTCCTATGCGAACTTAAATTCAGAACCAATATGTAGCAGTTATAATAAATGATTAAAGTTACTTACTTTCCATTTTGACATGACAAATTAACACCATAGGACAGAAATTTCTCATGCAGCTTCCCTAGATATTGAGCCAAGGGACATGTTCAGTATCAAAGTATAAACTCCTAATCCGGGATAGATCAATAGACGTAACTGGTTCCGGGTTACTGTCTCTGTTGTCACCCGTGACAGGACAGCTATAGAGAATTACACCGAATAATACGTCATCTGGTTGGACGCTTGACAACGAACTGTCCAAAAACTGACATTCCCGCAAACTCAGAAGCGAGGTTCAATTTAGGAAGAGGTCCCCGCTTGAAGTAGTTCTAATGACTGTCAACGATGATATACTGTTAACCATATCTTTTGCATAGACATCTGGTTAACTTACAGCGCTGGAAAATGATTCAAGACAAGTCTTTTCTCCTTACAAGAAGTCATAGAAGTCTATTTAGTTATATCCTGTCAGTAAAGTTCGTTCATTTTTCGGAACCCTTTAGCAAGAGTTGAACAACAATATATTGTATCCATTACTTTCAATAGCGTAATTTGATAACTTAAGAACGTTTATTGCGCTGTTCGATAGGTCGAACTTGCCCACCAACTCTGGTCGGTATGGAAACATATTGTTTGTAGTGTCAGGAGAGAACCGTGTTCCATTCGCAACTTACAACAACAGTCATTGAACGCTTCTTGTTTAGCTGGTAAAGCACTGGTATGTGACTTTCCGTATGTGGCAGGTAAGCATAATAGTTGAATCTTGTACATAAGGCTTGAATCATTTATGTATATCTTTTTTTCAAGGTGAAATTGATCGTCTTAGAGACAGCTCATCTAGGAAGATAAAAGTGTGAACCATATCCTTTTTTCAAGTCCAAACAAGAAATAAGATATGGATACGAAAATTACTTCTGCGCAGTACAGAAATAGTAATACATGGTAATTTCCAGAAATACTTGTAGAATAAAAGGAAAAATAAAAGTAGGCAAGTCTGACTGCCTCAGGAAGATACACTAATCCCGCAACTTTAATTAAGGATTACTGTCGAAACAGCTTGGGGGAGTACAACACAAGGGGAATCCTTAAGCCGCTATTAAAGGGTTTCCCCGAAACTGTTTCGTCAAGCGATTCCCTTCATCAGCTACTAAAAGGCAGACTTCGGTTCGTCCCTAGCTCGTGGAAACGCTGATACACCTCCACATTACTTGTTCCATATCATCACAATCACCTCTCTATACATAACTATGTTTCAACAAAAAGCATATCTCCGGCAACATAATCACTAAGGTTTAAATATATTTTTGCAGCACAAATCTTTCGGTTTAATATTGCAGTCTCTAAGCACTAGCCGTTACTACTATAAAAAATATCTATACCAATAAAACACTTTATGCTCAAACTTCAGTGGTGAATTCTAGAGCTAAGCTTGAGATGAACTCTTACATATGTTACCGAGACTGAAGAAAATTATGTTATTAATCGTCACTAACGTGTGTTAATCAGTCTTTTTCATGGATTTAAATTTGCTTTAGTATTAATTTTTGATATGTGGCGTCTAATACAATACGAAATTCGTGAATGCTTACAAAATAAGATCAAGTCACGCTAAAATCAAGAATACAAACTTTCATACGATTTCCACGATTCTTTCCGTCAGAGAAGCCGATAGTAGGTAGGGCCTACTACCTCAAAAATCGAACCAGTAACTCATTGAATTCTAAAAGTTGAAACTTGCAGTTCATTCTATGGGCTATTGCATTTGGTTAAGTAATCAAATGAATCCACATCAACACACAATGAGGCTTAAACACAAATATGGCGCAATTCTGAGGAAGATGATTATGAATTTGTTCACTATGCTGTTCAAGATGATCATACCATCTCGGAACAACAGGATAGGATATATGGTCACCAGAAATGCTTCTCTCATAAAATAATTTCTGAAGTACTCTAGAGTATTCTTCACAAGGTTGTTCACCACTGAAGGACAATAATTTGGATGGAGTGTAACCCAGCTAGGAAGGCATTAAGTCAATTCTGATTGTGCCGGAGGTTGTTGTCCGTGAAGAGGAGTCTACAGTAGCAGACAAGGTAAAGACCGGCATCACAGCCGTCGAACGACTGTATTCAAATCTTCTTTAATGATTGACAGAAACATGTACTCTGAATCCAATCTCCAAGCATGAGCGAGCAGAATATTCTGTGAGCTCCATCTGCAAGCGAAGCTCGCGCATTGGTTGAAAAGTGTTCCGTAGCAAATATTGAAAAAACGAAATGAAAAATTATAACTGTACATCAATATACAATAAAATAAGGGTTTACTGCCAACGCTGGTGTAACGATATTATTAGTGCATTTGGCTTAGAATGTTGAGGTACCATGAAGGTGTCCGGCACCCGACCTTGGTTTAGTTGATTAGAGTCCCGAGGATGGAAGAAAGTTTCACAGTCGGGACTAGACCGGCAGGGTAGGAAATGTGGCGGTGCGTGGCTCCTATAATTAAGTCCTAGTCTGAAACCTCTGCGCATTGCGTATGTACTACTCCTATACGACACTGGTGAAGATTTGTCTTTCCAATGGGGTAGTTAAACTTTGCAGCCCCCAGCTGTTTTTCGGAAGTGTAGGCCTAAATGGGTGGTTAACTGGTTTCACCCTCTATCTTCTTCCATTCGTTCATAACACTGAATTCTCAAGTTCGCAGTCTGTAGCGAGCTCTCGGAGCAACAACTTCCTGGTAGTCTACGTTTCCTGGTGAAGTTATAACCGAAGCTAGCTAAACGGTCGCGGTAAACAAGTAGTGTGTGTGTGGTAGACGTAATAGTTTACCAAGAAATACAATCTACTGTGTTCTAGGTGAAAATAATCGATTGGTAATCGTCCTCATCTAACATACTAGTCCGTGTGACCGTCACCCACAATGTTCGGTGGGATGTACGGCGAAGGTGGAACTTGTGGCCTTCAGGATCACACATCAGAACTTGAAAACCATAGTGGCACGCCAACCGGGTCGGTAATTGCAGCCGCGTTGAACACAGTCAGCAACCAACAAACTGATGAAGCCATTCCAACCGAGACTGTGAATTATCAGTACAGTGTGGTACCAGACGATCCCATGCTTGGTAGCCAAAGCATAAGTAACAAGCCTGCTAAACGCCAGGTACCAACAGAAGAAGATGTAAGAAAATCAACCATGCAGCAGAGAAAGTCGCACGGCTCTCAGCGATACATTCAGCAGCTCAGCAGCCGATGTCTACTGTCAACACGACACCAACAACGTCAGCAACTCCAGTAGCACCAGTAGTACCAGCAACAACAGCAACACAAGCGGCAACTGCACCCTCCATTTCCGGCAGCAGTCTACAGGACGCGCAGCAGAATACATCAAGCTACAGGTACGACGCAAGCGATAACGGCCCATTTATAGTTTTTGTAGAGGGGAAGGAGAAGAACATAGGCCGGTTACATCCAATGGTTATAGGAAAGCTACTACGTGAGCAAGGTATCCTAAGATCAAAATCATCTTTTGAACATCACGAGTTCTGGTCGTAATAGAATAAAAATTGAAAACAAACAGTAGTGCGGCGGCAAATAGCCTCGTAACATCGGAAGTCTTCGCTAGAAACAATATGGTGGCTTATATCCCAAAGTTCATGGTACACAAACAGGGTGTAATTAGGAACGTGGACATCTCCCT